>PYAF01002077.1:704962-752127 GCA_007407185.1 Glycine tomentella
ATTTTAGTATTAAGCTGTATTTAGTGTACAGCTGTCAGTTATCCCTTCTATTTGTATCAAGAGGCTATAAATATCTTAAGCCAGCCTTTGTAAAGTAGTAGAAGTTCATTTTACAGAAATAAAACAAATCAGTTACTGTTCATTCCTCTCTCTTTCTCTCTCTTTTTCTCTCTCTTTCATGTTTGCTTTATCGAACAATGATGCACCAGATCGATATCACCAAGTCAATTACTATGTAAATTAAGAATGAATAGAAAACTAAGATAAATGTAACTACTAGCTTTCCAAATAGAAATATATAAGTTAAAACAGCTATATCTAAGAAAACCCACCTTTTTATTTGTGGAGAGACCAAATTTTTTACAAATGCCCCTGGAAAACTTTCAAAACGTTTATGCACCATTTCAATTGAACGAATCTGCAAGAAGTCATTAATAAGAAATAATTATTTTCAGACAATCCATGCATAAAACAGATTCTTGTAGACATGGGAATTTTGATTTCTTAAAGAAAAAATGGAGAATAGCTCCTTAAAATAGATGTAGACAGTAGGAAATCCATAAATCAGAAAAGCAAAAGATGCCACGGGAAGTCAAGAGACTTGTCAAATTTTCACTCCTTAACTGCATAAATGTCTGATCCCCCCCCCCCTCTCTCTCTCTCTCTCTCTCTTCCGTTGTATCCTCATAGCCTCTATCTTTGTCCCTTAATATCCCACACCTGTTACCATGTAGGCAAGTTTGATATAAGCCCAAACCAATCCCTCTTCCGCCATTACTCATTTCCCACATGGTCCCCCTGGCATAGGAGTGCCTAAGTAACACATCAAAATGAAAAGCTCAAGAAGTAAATATTCCTTTTCAGAGGAAATATGACACATCTTCTAAGAGTTTTCAAGCAAGGGAGTGCACCTGCAATGTTATGGTCTATTATGATTGGTGCAGCTGAAGAGCAAGTGAAAGGGGGGAGATTTTAAGAGACTTTGGACTAAGAAATCAGATTTCCTTGCATCAACTGATTTGTGTACAATTTAGAATTTTATACAGAAAGTGAATGCAGTTGCAGACTACTAAAAATCACTAACAACTAGCCAACCAGCTAACTGACAGCTGAACTGTCACCTTTGGACACAGATTCAGTAAACTCTCGGACATATATGAGAGAGTTACTCTAGCAGCGTCCCCATTGATAAGGAGTAAAAAGTGCAAAGTTTTTAAATTAATATTTGAGCAATCAACTGATGCTAACCTGCAAACACCAGAAATCAAGTACATTTAATCTCCTATCCTATTATATTTTCAATTGGTTGCAACCTTTGAGCTTCTCATTTATCAAGATATTATTGGTTTTGCAAGGGTAGCAATAAACTCCCAAGCAGCCTATGGAGGAAAGTATCATAGAGGTCTGAGGAATATGAAGAGAAATTAGTCAAATTACAATGGGACCCTTCTGTTATAGGAGACAAGAATATAGTCTTTCTTATTTTATTCTTTCCTGTCACTCTCTTATTACCCATCAGCTTACTCTTTCAGCATTTTCTCTCCCATCATTAAATAATGTACTTATTAATACCACTTAAAAATATAGCAAACCAAACACCTTTCATTAAAAAATTAATATTAATAATTAAAATAATTGAAAGGAAAAGAAACAACAATCTAAACCCCTCAGATGCCACTTTGGAACCCAAATACCTCGCCTAGCCGAGCCCGTGCACCACTCACACCACCAACAATTGCTGACATGACAGTGTAAAAAATGAGAATATCCATGAGATAAATCTGTAGAATTTGAATGCATTAGCAAAGTAAGGCATAGCCAAGTATACATGAAAACAGCAAATTAAACAATTACAGGAAAAGCATAGTTGTTAGCAGCATGTAAGGGTAACCCAACACAATAAACATCATATAAAAGTGAAATGCCAATTAACATTTGATCTCTTATACTTCAGATGAGAGAAAAACTTCCTCTGTTTATATTACCCAGACCTGTGTCTTTTGTGCTTTACAGATATCATTTTCTGATTTCAGGATATACATCCCATACGAATCTATCTGCCATAAGTAATGTGTAATACACAAATTGTGTCTGAGGCTAATGGAGTCTTTAACGTATATCTCTAAGTATCCCAGAAGATTGGATATGAATTGTATCATACATAACCGGCATTTTAAAATACTAAAAGCTATCATAACAGTAAATAAGACATGTTTTGTCTTAAAAATATGAAATGAAAGTGCGATAATATTTCTCCACAGGACCCTGATATCAACTTCCCTAATATTTCTCCACTGGACCCTGATATCAACGTCCCTAATATTTCTCCACTCTCCTCTGATATCAACTTCCCTAATACTTCCTCTGAATACAAATGGTGTGAACCCCTTTCTAGTTTTTATTTGAAACTACTTCTAAAGTATGCCAAAAAAAATAGCTCCATAAACCAATACCACAATCACTTAGCATGATCAAGTAACAGTTTTCTCAGATTGATGACAACCAAGTTAAATCAAAGAATACTCACAGCCACAACAGGAGCCCACAAGCTAACAATAGTCAAGGCATTGTTATTATCTGCAAAATTTGCATGCATAAATCAGTGAAAAGCATAATTTCTTAATTGTATCATACTGATATCCACAAGATACAAGCAAAAAAAAAATTGAGATAAAATTTACATCAAGGACACCTAAAGAAGACAGCTTCAAATTATATTAAGAAGGATAACCGCAAGAGAATTACTTGGAGAGAAGGACCGCTAAATTTGACATAACAGACCAAAATATCCTTATTAAAAAAGTAGTAAATGGATATTGCTTGTTAAGGAGTGGTTAACTGTTTGCACAAAATGATTAACAGATTTTATAAAAGTTATATCTCAGATACATGAAAAACTAGAAAGAAATTTGTAAATGGCCATTGCTCTTTTATTGAATGGTTATTAGAAAGGAATATGTTCTTGATATTGTTAGAGATGTAATTCAAAACCATATGTATGTCTTCATCTACAAACTTAAGCTTTTGGAATTGTTGGTTTGTGACATGGTATCAAAATCTTATGTTGAAGTGGCCTAGAGTTCAATTCTTGCTGCCCTAATAAAAAGTTAAATTTCAGCACAAGGTAGCTCGACCTGTGTAATATCCCCACCTCAATCCCAAAGGACTCTTGTATGACGGTGTCTATAAAACTTTTCATGTGTATTCAGCTAACAGTTTAAGCTTTTGGATTTGTAGGTTCATAGTAGGAACTGGTTCAGATGCGAAAAAGGAAGAATGAATATTATTGCTTAGTGACTGTTACACAGTGATCTTTCGAGGGAATCACTACCTCCATACACTCCTCAGAGATGCTTTCCTCACTGTCTCACATCTATTTATAATTTCCCTCCTTAGTTAGTTATAACTAATTCAACCTTAGTTATACTAACTGCCATATTACTATCAAAACCCCCTATAATATGTTTGACCCCACCTTCCACTCTTATCAGTTCATGACAGATCTATTGAGAGAAGAGATAACAAGAGACTGATGAAATCCATGTATTATACAGAAAAGCGGAATATATGGACCAAAATTAATAACTACACACATAAGAGTTGTTCTAAACAGTATTTACATAGTTTCCAGCACTAGTACTTGAACTATTTTATACATGATTTTATACTATCAACATAACTAGTTCAGATTATCAAAAAGAGTGGTGATGTCTCTAGATAAGATCTTTTTTCAAATGAAATGGAAATCTATTTCAATGTGATTGGTACTCTCATGAAATACTAGATTCAGGAGGAGTAAATAACAAATTCTATTAAAATGTTGAGGGTGAAAACTAGAAAGAAAATAACATAATATAGGCTCAAACAGTACTTCAGATAACATAGAAAGGTGCTAGAAGCTAGTGAGATCAACTGATTTACCAAACACTTGTATTTTGGTCAAACAAACATATAAGCAAGTCAAATAAACCAAAACACACTCCAATTGGTGTATTTCCCTGGCAGTGCCACTCCAATCCCACAAGATTGGATTAATTTTCATTTGGAATTGGAAGTCGGGGAGAAACCCATTAGATAAATACATTATTTTGACAACATTGCCAAAGTAATCAACACCCTAATAAGTGGAAATATCATGACTTGTTCATAAGTTTTGTAGAACAGTGGCAATAGGGGCATTATAGTGCTATTGCCTTGCAGATTCCAGCTGATCTACTATCACGACACTGTCAAATTGCATCATCCACAAAAAAGTGTCATCGCAGGCACTAGGCATCTTGTGGTTGGGGCATAGGTCATGGGTCTTGGGCATCGGTCGCAGATCTGATACAGCTGAACTTAAAACTGAATAAAGGACAAGGAATGACTTATGAGCCACCTTCACTTCACCCCCTTTATCATCTCCAGCCAGTCTCCGTCCATTCTCTTGGCAACTTCAGGTAAGGGTAATAATACCTCTTTTTTTATATTTTTGGTACTTTCTTTTTCTTTAACCTTTTCCTCTGATTTTTTACCTATGATTCTTTCCAGATTTTAGATTTTATTTTTCTTCCTTTTTTTTTTATTCTCTAGTTATATAAATATTTGTTCTTACAGTTTTTTCCCATTGTTTTTATAATTATTTTCTCTCATTTTTCTTGTCCTGTTTCTTTTTCTCTTCCACTTTTTTCCTTCATTTGCTGTCTATTTATGTCTTATATTTCATTTTCAACTGGTATGCAACTTCTGCTATTTGCCTGCAATACCATCCACTATATTATATAGCAGACTTTTGGCTTTTCAATATTTCCTGCAATCTGCCCTTTACAACACTGAACACCACTTATTTAGACTTTTACCTTGTAACATATTTCGGCTATGTTATAATCTATACTTGTAGAAATATGGTCAATCACCTTATCTATCTGTACCACTCTTTATCCATACTTCTTTCTTTGTTTCTTTTCTACTTATCTATATTCCTAAAAGATTCCAGTTCCACCAACCTTCTATTTCTTTTCTTAATGAATTAATCTATAATCTAAAAGAATAATCAAATCAAAACACAAAAACTTATACTATTAGACTAGACATACATTGAAAAAAGTATAGCATGCAAAAATGGAACAGGAAACACCAAGGCTTAAAAATTGACCCAATGAGTATAACAGCAAATACTTACTCTTTGATATCAAATCATGCCATGAGTAAGTCAAAGATGGAAGATCAAAAATGATATTGGTAGGTTCGACAAGAGGTTTAATCTGCAATATTAGGAATTAGAAATAGAACATAATTAGTAAATTGTAAACATAAATGTTTTCCTTTTCCACATTCTATCTACTGTACTAATGACATCTTTATTTTTATACATGCATACTATCTACTATGCTATTACTAATGGCATTTTTATTTACATACTTAAATGAGATTTGGTCCTCTATATAAAATAAAAATAGCCATTTCACTAGAAACATCAGGTAGGGCTATTGGCACTCCAATATGCCTATTTACATTATTCACTTTTTAACTTCTATTCAACTTTTGAAATTTATCCTCGTCTAAGTTTCTCTATTAAACAAAAGTAAAAAGCATTTAAGTTTACTCCATTCATATACTGGTGAGGCTGTAAACAAACTAATGTGCCCATTCATACTTTATATATTTTTAAGTTTATCCATTTACATTTTTCTTAAACAGAAATAAAAAATAATTCAAGTTTTCTTGCTTCATAAATTATATGGAAAACCCAAAAAAAATATGGAAAAAAACAAAAACAGAAGAAAAATACATTTTTTTTTTATTTATGCAGAAAATTTAATAACACGTCCAATAAATGAACGTTGTATTTAATTAAAATATAACAAAAACTTAAAATGGAGAAAAATATTATTTTATTCATAAAAATATTGAATGTAAAAATTCTTTTTTCCCCCTTAAATAAATGATAATTTATAATAACTCTGTTTCAAATTCAACAAAATAAATTAAAAAAATAATGGACAGTGACACTCTTTTAACATTTCAATGGTCAAACTTTATGCTTACACTCACAATGACACTCTTGCAGGCACACATACACTAGAATTGTAGCAATCATATTTTCCTATCTACACTTCTTAGTTGTTTATAACTTCAATTACTCAAAATATCCTTCACTAACTTATGCTTTGAACACCATTTTTTACAGTTATTTATACTTGACAATTTATTTATTATATTTTTTATTTTTATTATTATAAATAAAACTATAGAAACCATAATCAGGTGAAGTAAAAAGAGAAAAAATGAATTAACTTCCCTCTTCCATTTTGTTTTTTCAGCTCATTATGTTATTTCCAAAATTGCATTGATGTTTTTAATTTTTATAAATAAAAATATTTCTTCTCATGTTTAAGATAGTGATAAATAGAACACTCATTTACTGGAAAGGTTATTAAATTTAAAATTTTTCCATTAATAAATATATTTTCTTTTAATTAAAAATAAACTATTTTCATGTTTACTTACTTTCTTTTTACATATGACTGAAGAAAGTAAATTTAAATTATGTCAACTTCTATCTAGAAGAAAAACTCAAATAAGGCAAAGTTTAAAAAGTAGAATAAAAGTAAAAATGTAAAAAGCAGAAATCAGCTCAATAGCCTCACCAAGATACATACAACGTATATACATAAAAACCATATAGAAACACAATGACTTGCCTGGAGAAAGTAAGCAAAAGTGAATTTGACGGCAAGTACCACCAACCAAAAGGCCACATACCTGCAGAACTCGGAAAACAGAATGGTGAAAAATAACAATTAAAAATTCTATATCAAAACGCAGCACTACTGACAACATAAAAGGTAATACAAGCAATAAAAAAAGTCAAAAAAAAAGTAAACATTAATAACAACTCAGTACAAGCAATAAATTATCAACACTGCTAATGGTAAATTGACAACCTTCAACAGCAGTAGTTCACAATTTTTTTTTAATCAGATTTGTTTTCAAGGTTGAGTGTATTAAAGTTACAAACCCAGTACAAGCAAGTATATATGTCTCTCATCTTATTAGTAACTGTTTATCACAACAAGATTTCGTTTTCTGCATGACAACCAACCTGCAGTAATCACTCATCCTCTCATAAAGACCACGACCAACATAGTAGCGTTCCTGAATTAAATAATTGAAAAAGCATAAATACCAAGTCATTTCCGAAAGTGAAATAAGTTGAAATAACAAGGTTACAATTAAATAGTACAAATAACTCACTTGATAAATCCACTTAAAAAACTGAAAGAATGACTGATCAGACATTTCCGAAAGTGCATGACAAGCTGGAAATTTGAGCAACAGTGCAAAGAATAGACGTATAGCAGCATAAACACCAAGAACAAGAAGGTATATCCGGAAATAGAATGAATTGTCAGAACTATTGCTATTTCTCTCCTGCAAAACCTTCCTGCAATTGAGCATAATTACAGCAAAAACTAATATAGTTGAGATGTACTCCAAATTACCAGTGTTGTCAAAAGCGGCAGATGTAGCCACCTAGGCCCTGAGGCAGTGCAGAAAATAGCCTCATTGCTCCAGATGGCCTGAGAGTAAAGTTGATTAGCCAGCCACATCAGGGTAATGTGGTTCATGCATTTTCAACCAACTCGTTTACCTCACTGTAAATGTTTGGTGGCCAATGGGTATTAATCTAAAGTGACATTTCAATCTACTAAAACTATATGAGCTTAAAAAAGCCTGCCTGGCAATCAAGAAAGAAAAAAACTGTGGATGTATCAGACATGCATCACCTACAGTCCAGAAACTGAAGCTCCCTTGTCCATTCATATTCTAGGCAGAAGCTACATAGCGACCCCCCCCCCAACCTCCATCTATTCTCTAAACCTTCCAAATCTGTGTCTTACTTGGCCCCTACAGTTGCATTTGTTTGGATGGGCACTTACATTATTATGCTTCTTGCAGTGTCAATTTGGATTGCTTCACATTTTTAAAGTTTTGTTTCAAGAACAAAGAATTTATTATGAAAGAAAAGATACATAGGTCTAGAGAATAAGAAATCCTCAAAAAAAAAAAAAGGCAATGAAAAAGTAAGGGAAAAAACAAAACATGATCAAGATACATGCAACACAGCATGTCAATCGCTCTGAAAATCTAGGCACCCTATCCTCTAAAAAACCATAGGCAGAACACTAAAAAGGAGCTAAGAAAATAGTTTGATCCCAAATGAACTCTATGTTTTTAAAGTATTGACATTGCTAAGTTTTCATTTAAATTGTATCTTGGTTGTAATTTGTCTATAAAAAATTATGAATAATAATAGTGAGTTTTTAAATATCAGCATGACTTCATTCACGTTACACTTTGCCTCATCACATCAAAACAATGCAGGCCACCTCAACCCACTCACTGCTTGACAACACTGTTAGTTACATAACAAAATAGTAAAGGGAGAATTCGAAACTCACAGGTAAACATATGTTACAAACACGGACGTCAAGCCACCCCAGAAAAACTTTATAACTAGTCTTGAAACAGCCATGCCCCTTGCAGTGGTGTATGCCCCAAAAGTAAGCAACACATCTAAGAAACCTGTTCATCATAAAAATAGTGATTTGAGGATCACTTGCCATTCACACAAGGTCACAAGCAACAACAACTACAGAAAACACAAACATCTTACTCTTGATGAAATTCATGATTGCAAATGACGGCCCAATGCTAAGTATTGTTTTGAAAGTATTCAAGTTTATATGTCCATGATTGAAAGCAATGATTGTCAAAGCCTGCATGGAACAGGAATTAGACATACTTTATGCTAGAATAAATCATCCGTAAATAAGAGTTCAGACTTCAGAGTAATATAGTGATGGATGGCAAAAAACGAACCTGAAACATTAATGCCAAGAAGATCCAAAGACGATGGAAACTTCGATACAAGTGAAGAAATGTTCTATGCTCAACAAAACTGCTTTTACCAGTCTGCAAACCACATATTGAACACACAAGGAAAACAAATTATACAAATATCATATTATAAAATAAAATCAGCAAAAATAACTACCAAAAGAAGTTATAAAATGTGTGAAGAAAGCATCAAAACTAACCCTTTTTGTTCTTTTTGACAGTTTAGGTTTCCGCAAGAACGGTGAATCTGGCCTCATTGGCCAGTTTAACTCAAAACAAGCAGGCGACCTGCATATAATTTCAAATTAGAATGAGTCCACTAACAAGCCAAAATATGTCATATGGCACCAGTCCTGCTAACCAAAAGTATTCGTTGAAGTCATCATAATTCCTCCAAGCTGAATGTGCAGCTTTCCCATTGTTATTTCTACCAGCTTCCTGCATATTTTTTGTCGGGGGAGTCAGCGCTAACTAATGGAATAGATAAAAGAAAGCAAAGAAAACAATAACCATGTAAAAGAATAAGTGGACCACATACAATCTCCAGATGTTACTTAAATATTGAAACGTAAAAAGCAAATGAGGAAAAAAAAAAAATAAAGTTCTATGAAAGAAACAAAAATAACTAAGAAATAAGAGTGTTATAAAATAGTGAAGATCGCAGCACAATTGCACTATAACGTCACAAATCTACGCTTATCCGCTATCACAGAGGAGTAGTAGTGTGGCCTACACGAAAAATACAATGTTGGGCATCACAGGTTCGTCTGCCATTAAGGAATAAGGATCTTGCAGCTTTAAAGCTTTCTATAAACAAGAGAGAGAAAACTTCTAAACAGAAATTGAAGAAGTTGATAATTTCAACCCACCCAAAAAACAGTTACAACTCTAGTATCTATGCTAGAGCTAGGACAGCTGTACACAGCTATCATTACAACTTTCAACTAACCCAAGGTTAGTTGAGTTAACTATAAAGGCTAACTATGCTAGACTGAAATAAAAGAAAGGAGTATTTCTACTCTACTACTCTAATACAGCTTCACAGGATGGATTACATTTTGGTTAAAACATAGCTTGTGTACTGTGTCCCAACATAGTGACACCCGCACCTGCAGTCCTGCACAAATGTTTTAATTTCCAGCTGCACCTTGACATGATTTTTTTTAATTTCCAGCAGCATTGCCATTTGTGTAGGGTTTGTGCTGCATGTGCCCTTTTTTGTTTTGGGCTCCAGGTATCTTTTTTAATTTCAATCCCTGCCCAGTGTTCTATTTCTTTTTGAATCCCCAGCCCCAAGTGTCTCCTGTGCATATATCATCTCCCAAGTCACTAGTTCCTCCATGTTAAGCTCTGAAATCTGAATACTAAGAACTGAAAATTACACATCACCAGAACCTTGGTAATTGTGTAAGGAAAAGACACCATTCCTCCATCAACTTCTTTCATCCTCGGCCTCTCCAGAAATTCTCCAGGAACTCAGCCTCTCAGGTAATGGTACTGTATTTCTTTCCCTTCTTTTTCTTTAATCTCCCCCTCTTTCTTTTTCATTTTCTCTTTCTTCTTTAAATTTTCCATTTTTCTTTTTCTCTAATTGTTTACCTCTGTTTCTTCCAAATTTTTTTTCATCTTTTTTCTTATTTTCTCTTCTTGTTCTATAATGTCCTGCTCTTTACAAAATTCCCCTCAGTTTTCCAGTTTTTTCTCTAATTTATTTTCATCTCGTTTGTAATATTTCATTATCTCTCCATATACCCAATTCTTATTATTCTGTTTTAATGTATATATCATATATATATTTCAACCACTGTGCAACTATCACTATTAGCCCATGAAGTTGTCCAATAGGGCCCGTTTGTTTAAACTCATTTCTAAAAAAAACTTTTTAAAATAAAAAATAAGCAGTTTTCTGGTTGTTTGAAGTTTTTATTTAAATTGTTTTTTCTTTTTTAAAAAAAAACAGTTTTCTGCTTTTTTTTAAAAAGCAAATCCTATCTGCTTTTTAAAAAGCGCTTCTATAAAAAAGGACTTAAAATACAGTTTAAACAAACTGGCCCTATATGATATATTGGATTTTGGCTTTCCATGATCCACTATTGACAACGATGGAAAGAAGAGAAATTCAATGAAACTGATAGAGATTTGAGAGAATGAATATTTAACTGAAATATTGTATTTCTGAAAAATTAGAATTAATTGTTACAATGATGAAGGGCTATAGCTATTTATAGCTCCCTTAGGTCACCATCAACTTATAAGAAAATTGTAAGAAATTGAAGATTTGAAACATAAAATTGCAATATACAAAGAAGGTGAATAAAGCAACTCACTGCAACTAGCGTTAGATAAATAGGACAAATTATTTTCTCAAGGAATTTTGCAGAACCATCATCAGTTATGCAGCTGACTGGAGGTGCAGCTTCTCCTTGATCCAAAATAGCATCCAACTCTCTAGCCATCTAAATAACAGATTAATGGTTAAAAAAAAAAAATTAGCATTAAAAGTGATTTGAAATTACTATCTATAAGATTCTTATATATCAATCAAATATTTAGATCTTGAAAATGGGCATAAGCTAAGTAAAATCGAAGCACAGACCAACACACAGTATATTCAAATTCAACAAACAAACAAGAAAACGAAAACAAGAATATTTTCAAAACAAAAAATAAATAAGATATTAAAAACACTGCTTGACAACATTCCTGTGCCTAACCTTTTGAATCCAAAACACACAATTTACTTTTAAAAGGTGTATGATTGTGTCAAGATGTATTTAGAAAATAAAATTAAATCTGACAAAACAAGGAGGCTTAAATATTAAATCCTTCCTTTTTGTGAGGGTACTGGTACCCCTTAGCAATCAATTGCTAATATTTTGCCAAGTTTAACACTCAAGAGAAATATAAAATAAAGAAAATTGTTTTATATTTGTTTCAATTAAATGAAACATGTGACGAAATACCAACCACTATTGTTTGGGGTATCTGTATGATCATCAAAAGAGGGTACTAGAGGAATCTTCTTAAAACTGATGCGAGAGTATCAATTTTATGAAGAAACAAAATTAAATAGTGTTGGAGATATGAAAATTTTAGGAGACAAAAGCTTCTTTAATATTTGTGTTTCCAAGTACCCTAGGTACATGGTATAGCTAGGTTCAATATATAAATAGTGCAGCGGAGAATAAGGAGATGTATCAGCATTTGGTTGGAAAATTAATCTATCTGTCTCACACGAGGCCAAACGTTGCATATTTTGATAGGTAGTCAATTTATCCACTGCTGAAAGAAGTGCACTTAGAGGCCACTCATAGAATACTGCAATACCTTAAAGGAACTCCATGAAACAAATTTGAAAACAGAAGAAATGGGAATGCAATTCTTAATGCATTGATGCTGACAATGCAGGGTCATTGACCGACAGGAAGTCCACTACTAGATATTGCACCTTTCTTCGAGGAAGTTTAGTATTGGAGGAGTGAAAAACAGAATGTTGTGGCTCGGTCTAACTAGAAACTGAGTTTTGAGCTATGGCACAAGGTATTTGAGAGCTACTTTAGTAGAAAATTATTTTAGAAGACTTGAAGATTAAGGGTATGTTTGCATTTCCAGTGGGAGTGTTTCAAAAATATGTTTGAGTAAAATCAGTTTCATGTTTGGTTACCCCCCAAAAGTATATTTGAGAGTAAAATTTGGCCTGGAAACTCAATTTTGGAGAAGCTTTTCTTTAGCTTATTTCAATGAACTTCACAGAGAAGCTAATCAAAGTATACTCTTCACAAATTATTTCAATAAATAAAATAAAAAAACTACGTACCCCATTGCCCAGAGGCTCCTCGCTATGCGAAGGTAAGGGAGAGGGATACCGTACGCAGCCTTACCCTTGCACAAAGAGGCTGTTTCCAGATTCGAACCCATGACCAACAAGTCACCAAGGCACAACTTTACCGTTGTGCCAGGGCTCGCCCTCAAATTATTTCAATAAGTGGTTAGAAAATTATTAGTGGTAACAAACTAACAATGCTAATGGAGGCAAACATGGCCCAAAATTTGAAGAGCACAATAGAGACTTACATGGTGGAATATATAGCAAATACACTCAGGAAGAAAACGAACATTTGCAGCTTCACCCCAAATAAGAAAATACAGAGAAACCAAAAAAAGCTTCCTATCCCGGTTAATTGCCTCTAAACTGCAGGAAACATGAAATGAAATACGGTCAAGTAAAATATGAAAAAGATAAGATATTCAAAGCATGAGTAAGTCGAAGTAATAACCTATTCCATGCAAGACGAATTCGTAAGTATCTGCACCACCTGATATAGTTATCTAGCACCTTCAAGAACACTTCATTGATTGTTTTCTCATCTATTTTCTGTATATCCCACACAAAACAAAAGACCAAAGTAAATTAATAATTTGAAAAACTAAAATAAACAACAATTATCAATGGATCTCTAGTCCATAAGAAATTGAACAAAATGTATGTATTAAAACAAAGCAATGTCATGTACATTTACCAAGGGACCATACTGAGTAAACCTATAATGCAGTAGTTAAACACCTACTAAGCAGGATTTTAGCTTGTGTTCTCAAAAAAGATGTTGTTTGTGTATCACTCCAATAGCGCCTTCTCCACTACAAACTACTAGCATTCAGTGACTCAATTCTGCAAAAGCACCACTATTTGGCACTACTGACAGCTAGCATCAAAACAACAAACCACTTAAATATATGATTTTTTTTTGGCCAGCAAAAATAGTATGTATATATATATATATATATATATATATGAATAAAGTTCTGCATTACAAGAAGTACTGCATAACATAGGCCCTAGTGTACCAGAATAGAACGAAGGAGGCTTAAAACATGAAAACATGGTAAAAGCCTTCTGAGTTCTAGCTTAGGACTAGGTAAACAACAGAAATACATGTTAGATCTACCCTCCCCTGGTTACAAAAGCTTCCCCCATATTAGAAGACCAAAAGTGGAAAGGAAGATTGAAGCCATCCTCCAAGTTTCTAAGCCAAGACCAGCATAGAAATAGTGCGTCCTCCATCAGATTATGTCGATTAAACGTAGCATTTTGGAAGACAATCTTATTCCTATGACTCCATATAGTCCAGGTCAATGCCACCCACCAAGTCTGCCATCTCATCTGTCCGATTCCACTGTTTCCATAAAAGGAGTGTTGAGTGAAGTGGGCTATGGGAGTTACAGACGATACAGTTACAGCCTTTATCCACGACAAACATTCCCACCAAAGTGGTAGGATATTACTGCAACTGAAAAATAAATGGGATACATCCTCCTCGTTAGTTCTGCAAAATGGGCATATGATGTCATTGAGTTCACATTCCTTCTATGCAGATTCACCTTAGAAGGTAATCTGTCCCTGCAAAGTCGCCACACAAAGCATGATGCCTTATTAGGAACTTTTAGCTTCCACAACTCCTTGAGTACACCCTCTTGAGGCATACTGTTCACTTCTCTATCAATACAATGATAAGCGCTTGCCACTGTATATATGCCACTCAGATCAGCCGTCCAGCTCCAAGTGTCTTGTTGCTGGGACTGTATTACCATATCTTGAATATCCTTCATAAAATTTACAGCAGCATCAACCTCACCCTCCATGAAGTGTCTTCTCCAGTTAAGCTGCCATTCCCAACCAGTTTGGGTCAATGTACCCATGTGATGAATGAACTGTTGCTGTTGATTAGATAGCTGGTACAGTCTTGGGTACTTTTCCATCAGTGTAATTCCATCATTTTTCCATCCATCCTCCCAGAATAAAATCCTATTACCACATCCCACCTTCCATCTTATCCCACCTCTAAGCCACTGCCCCTCATCAATGGAGCTACATAATGAGCTGAGATCCCTCCACCAGATGGATTCTTTGCCTCTTCTTGTAGGTTCAGTCAAGCGTCTCCATCCCCCATATTTAGAATCTAACACTTGTGCCCATAAATCATCTGGCTGATGGAATAAATTCCAGTACCATTTTCCTAGTAATGAGTGATTAAATTTGGTTAGATCCTTAATGCCCAGCCCCCCAAGCTCCTTTGGCTGGCAGATCAGCCCCCATCTTACCCAAGCAATTTTCCTTTGATCAGCAGTTCCGCCCCACAAAAACCTTTTCTGAATTCTCTCCAAACAAGCTATCACCTTCTTAGGGGCCCTGAAAAAAGATAGGAGGAAAATAGGTATCGAGTTCAAAGTTGATTTTATCAATGTGACCCTACCCCCAAAAGAAAAATATTTCTGTTTCCATCTAGCTAGTTTTCTCTCATATTTGTTGATTAAGGGATCCCATGTCTCAACACGTCTTGGATTGGCTCCAATAGGGATCCCAAGATATGAAAAAGGGAACGTTAGCCTTCTACAATTCAGGTAAGTTGCAGCATCATTTGCCCACCGATCATCCATCCCAAAAACCCCAAATCTGCTCTTGGCAAAATTTATTTTCAACCCCGATACCATCTCAAAGCTCCTCAACATCACCTTAATGGTCTTCACATTTTTGGGTGATGCCTTGCCAAAAAATAGTGTGTCATCAGCATATTGCAGCAAGCTGATTTCAATTTCATTCCTTCCCACCTTATATCCTTCAAATAAGTTTTTTGATTGAGCCTCTCTCATCAATCCGGTCAGGCCTTCAGCCACAATATTAAACAAGAGTGGTGCAAGAGGGTCACCTTGCCTAAGGCCCCTTTGTGGTGAGAATTCAGTAGTGGGACTGCCATTCACCAAAACTGATATAGATGCTGACTTTAAACACCCTTCAATCCACATAATCCACCTATCACAAAAACCCATCCGCTTCATCATGTATGACAGGAAACCCCAATTGACCGAATCATATGCCTTTTCATAGTCCACTTTGAATACAAGGCAGCCACTGTTTTGTCTTTTTGCCTCATCAACAACCTCGTTAGCAATGAGCACACTATGCAGCAGTTGTCTCCCCTGGATAAATGCAGATTGACGATGGTCAATAATAGAAGGCAGCACCTTTCGCAGCCTTGCAGCTAATACCTTGGCCACAACCTTATACACACAACCTATTAGTGAAATAGGTCTGAAATCATTTAATCCCTGTGGATCAAGAGTCTTGGGAATTAAAGTTATGAAAGATGCATTACCACCCTTAGGAATTATACCATTTACATAAAACTCATCCATGAACCGGAGAAAGTCCGCTTTGATAGTGTCCCAAAAAGCTTTAATAAACTTGAAATTAAAGCCGTCTGGACCAGGACTCTTTTCATTACCACACTCCCACACTGCATTTCTCACTTCAGTTGCATCAAAACGGGCCATCAGAATGTCCATCTGCTGCTGTTCAATAGCTCTGAAATTAGTACCATCAAGGTTGGGTCTATTCAAAACCGGCTCCTCAAATTTCTTCTTGAAGAATGATCTAACTTCCTCTTTAACCCTGTTGGGTTCAGCAATCCAACGCCCATCAACCATCAATCCTCTGATCATGTTACTGTTCCGCTTCCAGTTTACAGTCATATGAAAGAAACTAGAGTTGCAATCCCCCTCCTTGATCCATTTGGATCTAGCTTTCTGTCTTATGATGGATGCATTTGCCTGGGCTGCTGCCCATAATTCCTCCTGTAGTTGTTTTCTTTTCTGCACCTCTTGTTCAGTAAAATGCCTCTGATCCCCATCAGTCTCAAGCTTGTTAAGTTCCATCTGTATTGATTTAATCTTCAGCTGCATATCACCAAATTGTGTTGTGTGCCAGAATTTAATCCTGTGTTTCAAATTCTTGATTTTTTCTTTTAAAACAAAACCTCCCCAGCCACTAATCAGATTAGAATTCCATTCATCCTGTACGAGCTTCCTGAAAGATTTGTCCTGAAGCCAACAATCCATTACCCGAAATGGTTTAGGACCCCAATCAGCCAATGAGGATGTCAGTATGATAGGGCAATGGTCAGAGAAATTACGGTCAAGAATAAACTGTGTGGTACCCTGCCACTTCGTAATCCATTCAGCTGACACCAATGCTCTATCCAGCTTACTTTTGGAAGTCCCATTTGGCCTGTACCAAGTAAATTGACGCCCAATACACGGTACATCCTCAACTTCTAGATCAGCTATCCAATCATTAAACTCCTTAACAGTGCCATCATCTTGGTATCTCTGACAAGTCCCCAGTCTCTCTTGAGGTCTTCTAATATTGTTGAAATCCCCTATTATGCACCATAGAGCCCCCATATTTGCAGCTCTCAGCTGTTTTATATCATCCCATAATGTTCTTTTCAGGGATACCTCGCAAGGTGAATATATATTCACAATTGTAGCTTTACTGCCATCAGCTGTCCATATCCCATCCAGATAGATAAAACCAGTCCCTAACACCTTATTTTCCAGAATGAAAACCTCCTTGCTCCAGATACACAGTAATCCACCAGCTTTATTAATTGCTGGCAGGAATTCCCAGTTGAAATCATCATCACCCCATAATACCTTGCACACCTTGTCATCTATTATTTCTTTTTTGGTTTCTTGTAAGCATAGCATGTCCACCCTTTCGTTTGATATCAATTTCCTAATTGCAGCCCACTTAACACCCCTCCCGAGCCCCCTTATATTGTAAGATAGGATCTTCATCAATCACAGCCATTAGCCCCCATCCTCTGAAACTCCACCTTATCTCTGCTTTCCATATGAGTCATATTGTTCATTACATCAGCCTGATTCTGACCATCCAGTCCCAATAATGTTGCTATCTTCCAATCACTGTCTGCGTCAAATCTCCAATCATGCTTTGAGTAGCTATGATCAATCATTGGTTCAATAGGTCCATGTTTTCCAGCCGAGTTTGGGTTATCCCAATCCATAACGTCCTTAAGGCCACCACCCTTAGACGAAGAGGGGGAAATATCTGAGTTGGAAAGGGCGTTTATTGCTTCTTTGCCTTTATTATTGGGCCGTAGAATATTGAGTTCTGGTTGAGAGCTACCATTTTTTTGTGTCTGGGTATCCTTTTTCCACCCCCTATTTCTGCTATACACCTTCCCCTGAAATTTAGGCCCAAAACTATTGTGGCCCAATTCATTATCTTTGACTTCAGCTGGACAGCAGGTAGTAGGGCCCACTGATGTACCTTCCCCAGCTATTGTCTCTATCTCATCACGTGTTGATACACACTGACCTTCCACATTGTCATGTGTGTTTGGTAGCAACATCCTCTGGTTAGTACCGCTGACCACATCTCCGCTTTCCGAGGCCCAATCTTCCACCGTATCATGTGTTCCATCACTTTCCCCCAGCCGGCCGTCTCTAACGTCACCATCATAGGATGGCCCCGTACAGTTGGCAGTCATGTTCCCAGCTAGGGTCTGCTCAGCCCCACCTACTTTACTGATTGGCTTGTCAAGATTCAAACATGGAACCAACGGATTCTGCAATCTGTCTTGACTATCGGGTAAAAACCGCTGGGCATCATCAAGCCGTTTACTGTCTTCCCTATCGCCACACGTCTGTCTACTCTGCGCCGGAGTCTCCGCCACAACCTCCGTGTTCTCCAATGAAGCACACAACTCCACCATACTCTCCTCAGATAGTATTTCATCCGACGACGACGCATCGAATCTTCTCCCTTTGCATTTGCACATGCAGTTACCCGTCTCCTCCACAATTGTAATTTTGTAAACCACCTCATTAATAGACGCCGACACATTGTGGTGGATAATAGGCTGCCATGGAGTTTTGATAAGCACCCGAGCCCGATCCATCCGATGGAGGTCCTCAGTATCGTCATCCAGGTCTACCAAATCCCCAATCCCTGCCACAATCTGTCGGATTGAATCTGTGTTCCATGCATGCAATGGAATTCCCCAGCAAAGAATCCACACCAGCCTGAAACCAATCTTCAAATCTGGGGACCATTTATGCAGTGTATGGAACAGTGAAATCCCGTTTGCTTCTGCATCTCTACACATTTCTTCAGCTTTAGCGTCACTGAGCCCCTTTAACAGCACCATATCATCACCCAAATATTTGGGTGAGATATCATCGTCCCCCTCCCAACAAAATTCCTCGTCCAACCTGTCAAAATGCGACAAGTTTCGCAACCTGCCAACCCATGCCTTGTTATACCAGTTGCCCTTTTCCGATGGAATAGAAAGCTGGACGGAGGAATGCGAGGGAGATATCGCCGCTAGAGCACGCACATTAGGTCGTCTCCCCGTCCCGTTGTGGTTAGATGATGATGCGAGGGCACTCGCATATGATTGACGGTACGTCGTTTGTTTTAAATGATTATCAAACCGGTCTGGTTGTGCCCAAGTAACCTTCTCTTTGCCCTTATTCCTCGTGGTCGTTTTTCCATCGTCAGTCTCCCTTAGTTGGTGTTTGTCTATCTTTTTCTTTTCCCTGCTGTGCTTAGGCAAGTTGACATATAATTTGAGGCCACCAAGAACTAAGTTATCAAGTTTTCGTTCAAGATATACGGCATCGTCAACCCCTTTAAAGCGTACGAAGCCATATATTCTACCACTCATATTTCGGTTTTTCGCAATGAAGATCTCTCTCACATCACCCCACTTTTTAAATTCTGCCCATAAATCTCTTTCCCTCATCTCCTCCGGAAAACGAGTGAAATAGAAAGAAGTTATCTGTGGCTTGTCCCTCCAATCTTGCCTCACCATCCCCTGACTTCGATCCTTCGCGTATTCTCCAGAACGGTGATTATATCCATTTCTCACGTAATTGAGACATGGTGTGACCTTATAACCCTCACCGGACCACTCCCTATATCTATTCCTGTTACCCACCGTCACCCACTCACTGTTTCTCTCTCTAAGATTCTCTCTCATCACTCCTATATTCTATGCTCACTCATTTTAACCATACCAAATGTTAAATTCACTTAAATATATGATAGTGTTAAAATCTTTTAGATGAAGTGAAAAGAAGAAAAGAGAGAACTGAAAGAAACTCTGAATATTATTTTTAGGAATCAAAAGTTAGTTTAAGTTTATTACAAAGAGAGTATTTATAACCCCTTGAACTAACTATAACAGACAACAGACAACTAACTAACTAACCACTAACAGAAACTGTAACATCTAACAGAAACTGACACCTGTACAGAGAGGGGTACAGTTAGCAAAATGCTAACTGCCTGATACAGAGAGATGCTGTTAGCAATAGCTAACAGCCCTAATAATTACATATTCTAATAAAAATCAGTTTATCTCTCACCTAATTTAACCATCTCTAAAGCAAAAAAGGAGCTATAAGAAAACAAGACAAAGTCTTACTCACTCATCAAAAGTTAAATCCAAATACCAATACAGTCAAAGAAATGCATGCTTATAATATGGATAAAGAGGACAAATCCATTTAAGGCGTACAACTGCGAAGAACAAAATTCTAAACTCAAAAACTAGTTACTATATCACTGCCAGAACTAAGAACTAGTTTGCATCTCTTTGCGACTTTACCAATTTCATGCTAAAGTTCTATGCCAACCCTCAGGAAATAGTTGAAAGTCTGATTACAAATAATTCTATATTCTTTCAAGACAGATAAAACTAAAGTACCCCAATACCCAGAGACTCCTCGCTATGCAAAGGTGTGGGGAAGGGTCATTGTACGCAAACTTACTTACCCTTGCATATGTAAAGAAACTGTTTCTGGATTTGAACCCATGACTCATGCAAAGAGGTATGGGGGAGGGTCATTTTATTATTCTTTGAAGACAGATAATAAAATAAAAAAACAGAACGTCTACAAACTGAAAAATTAAATAATACCCCAGATAGTAAAACTGCACCAAAATTAATTCATAAAATAACTCACTGGATCAGTTTCAGCAGGTATGCTAAGTCGAGACTGCTTATTTGCTATCATCAAAACAACATTTTCACGCTGATTCCTTACATTATCTTTCTGCATATACAAAAATTAAGACTATAATCAAGAAGAGTATTTAACATGTGCTGGGAAGCAAAACATTTAATCAAAGAAAATTCATAATAAAAAACTTGTTTAATCATAACTACAAGTGCCCATTTGGTTTCTCGAATTGACCATGAAATTGGAGCTGCGAATAGGAATTTTCCCTATTAATTCTGTTTAATGGTCAAAAGTCGTTTTAGAATTAAAATCATAATACCATGACATTTCCATTGAACAAAATAACAAACTTGAGTCTTTTCCCATTCTTAAGTCAAAACCCTAAAAATGGTCAACTATACACCTAAGGACAATAGGTAAAGATGTGAAACAGTTTAGGTAAACCCGTGAACAGATCATAGTAGTCAATAGCAGATAGCAACACAGAGCAGTCGCCTCCCAAAAACGCTATAGCGGAATAGCAGTAGCGGGATAACCGATATTTAGGATTTTTTAATAAATATATATATATATATATATATATATATATATATTAGATGTCAACACCTATATATAGTTTGTACTTTGTGTTTTATAACAATAACAATATATGTATTGTTTAATAGTATTTTATTTTCTTTTTTACTTATTATATATTATTATTATTATTATATTACTTAGATTTTTTTAAAATTATTTAGCCCATTATATATTATATATTATTTGGTTTTTATAACTGTTGTTATTTAGTTGATTATATTTTGTTAGTTTTAATTTATTATATCATATATTATGATTTATTTAGTTTATTAATATTTGGCTTATCATATCATATATTATGTTTTATTTGGTAGTTATTATTATATTTTAATTACTATTATTTATTATATTATACATTGTGCTTTATTTTGTTTATTATTATTAATTATTAATTACTTTATTATGTCATAGGTTTATACTTGAAATAAATTTTAAATTGTTAATACTATTATATTTTTTGTTATTATTCTTCTATAGTTTATTAGATTGTAAAATTAAGAGAACAGTGGACCGATCTATCACTTCTCTAAGGCCCGACAAATCAAAAAACAAAACACACCCTGAGGAACCCTAACTAGGACCCGACCCACACTTCCTTGTTAGCTAGCACGGCAACCACAAGTGAGACCTCTCCTTTCAAGGCAAAACAAAAAGTTTTTTTTTTTTTAGAATCATCTTGAAAAAGCTCTAGCGGCTGCGATATCCGCTTTTTGGGCGCGATTTGCAGAATCTCCACTACAAATCGTGGCACAACGGCCGTTACTGCAAGGTGTAACGCGATGGATTCTCCAGTAGCAGAGGGGCATCATTCCGCTCCACACCTCCACACACAATCAGGCCATATCAAGTAAAAAATAATAAAACCAGGTTTTGAGTCTCAGGTCAATAAATTCAAACGTTTACACCAAAACCAAACCCTTATTTTTCTAATTTTTGTTTTTTCTTAAATGTTTTTTAAAAAATTTAAATTTGTGTAACCTTGTGTGAGTATATTACTCAACTGATGTATTCAGTTGGGTTAGTTAGTCTTCCTTGAAATAAGGACATCTAAGCATTAGCTGTGTTAACTGTCAACAACTGTCACTAAGACAGTTGGTTAGACTGTTGGTTATAAATATTTGTAATGCTTCTCTGTTGTGATTTACATTATTGAATGAAATCAGATACATTTGAATATAAATAACCTGACCCAAACCAAGCTGGATATTATTGAATTGTATAGCTACAGGCTGGACATAATTTCCCAAAACCCAAACCCAACTAACTGGCTTGAACCAATTTTTCCCCAAACCCAACCCAGTGGCCAGTTCCAATTAATTATTAGGTAACATTTGTTTCAACATATATTATTACATTCTCGGATATGGCATTTCAAGGAATATTTTAAATAGGAAAGTTATAGGTAAATTCAAAAATATGTTTTGTTAGATTTTAATATTCCTGAGAATATGTTCCAAAATTAATAAAAAGAAGTGAGAATGAAAATGGAATTTAATAGTTAGGTTAGAAACTAACTTCCCATGGAAATGCAACATAAGTTACATACCCACCCCCTCACCATGGGATCCAAGCTAAACATGGTAAATACTACTCTTCTGAAATCAAACAACACCCAGGAATATTTTTAAAACTTGTAACAAGCAACAAAATCTCACTTCCCAAGTTCACCTTCACAAAAAAGACTATCCAAACCACACACTTAGTATCTTAAATAATTTTAAATATGAGATTCATAATTAATTTTGTTTTGAAATTTCAGATCTTATATCTAAACAATAGAATTGGAAATGAATTTAAAATTCTAATTTTAATCCCCTATTATTTACGTAACCCAAACATCAAATCCATATTTCTGAACAAATCCAATTATGATATAATTGGAATTAAAATTAAAATTCTAAACTATAATTGACTTCCAAACATAATCTGAAACACTTCCACACAAATGTAATGTGTAGTATGA
Source organism: Glycine tomentella (assembly GCA_007407185.1). Classification (NCBI taxonomy): domain Eukaryota; kingdom Viridiplantae; phylum Streptophyta; class Magnoliopsida; order Fabales; family Fabaceae; genus Glycine; species Glycine tomentella. The sequence continues at coordinate 728,217 of PYAF01002077.1, forward strand.
AACTGAATGAAAGCTAGAGCACGAAAACCAGAAGAATAGATGGAAAAAGACTTTGCATTATTCAATCTAGATTTGTTGGAATTCAAAACACAATAAAAAGAAATAACAGAACAGAAAGAGGAGATAAAATGACTAGGCACTTGCTTCAGCTTTTTCTAGAGATAAATAATCATTTATTTTTACAAAGTTTTATTAGAAAATTGACAAAAATAAGGAATTACTTCTCCAAAATAAACAAAACCAAACACATATTAAATGGATATAGTGCCCCCTGGCCAGCCTAAGGAGTGGCTGACCCCAAACCTCAAAAATCACCCTTCAGACTTTTTCCACAATAATTTGAATGTTAGTGAGAGCAGTATTTGGCATTATTGGAACAGGTGCACGTCATAGGTTTAGTGTCACAAAATTCCCACCTGTTGTTCAGTAGTAGTAAATGTTGGAATGTTGCTAATTGTTAATGTTAATATTGGGAATATGAACCACCTTTTTATATCAGTATTCAATAATAAAAATTTAAAAAGATGACAAATCCAGCAGGAACCTTCAAACATTTTTTTTTTTTGCTCAGCAGGAACCGTCAAACATGTGTTAGTTACCACACAATTAGCCATATAAACAGCAATGACATAGAAAATTAAATTTTTCTAACAATGATTACAAACCTGGAAACCGAACACAAATTCCAAAAGATCAAACATGTCTGCATCCCTTTGTCCAGATATTTTAAATCCAGCAGGAAGTCTAGGGAACTGGTCAGTATATCTAATTGCAGATATTGCTGCTTTAACCTGATATTAAGAACCAAACCTCACAGTTATAGAAACTACTACAAAGAGTCATGAATTACAGAATAATATTACGGAAATCATGCAGGCAACCATAAATAGATGTGTCAATGTCAGTAACTCCTAGTCATTGTCAATAAAGGAAACAGATCAAGTCCAAGCCAATTGAAATGGGAGAGAGAGAGGATACCACCAGTCTTCTAGAGCGTTCAACTTACTTCAGGGAAAATTCTGATAGGATTGGTTAATGACGGTGCTTCCAGAGGAATAATATTGTATGGTGTCAGCTCTCCAGATAACGACACACTTGACTTCTTTATTTTACGCAACTAAGAAAACAAGAAAGACAAATATGATGAGCTATTTGCAAATAGCAATCAGTAAGTTGCCAACTAGTAATCCAAAAAGAATGAAAACTAGTGGGTAATAAATTTGAAAAACTACCAAATTAATGGTCAATAATAAAATGAATATTTTAAAAAAATTGAAGCATCCAATGCATAATCAGTGAAGTTAATTTGCTCTATGATAAACATCTTAACATAAAGAGAGTACCTCCTCCATTATGAGCCCACCAACTCCACCGGGATCAGCATCCTTGCTAAGTGACTCCAGGACCTCCACTAAAGCACGTAGAGTGGCAATTATCTTTCTCATTTCTGACGATCTAAGTTTCAACCTAGAGCATTAACACAATTCACACAAATATTATACCAGGGCAAAACCCAATCTTGATAACATAAACTTAGGTTTTTAATCAACAAAAATGTAAAAAGTAAATGAGAAAGTCTTTCTGCATATTTTAAGAGTTTGTTTAGTTAGAATAGAGTGCTCATCCAATAACAATATCACAACCTTAAAAATTATGGATAAGTATAATTATTCGCATATATGACTTAAGGAAAGTAGATTGACAGTCTATCTACCTGTTTCAGTGGTTCCACATCACTAATAGCTTACTATTTTGCATACTAACATAGTAACATTTTATATTATTTTTCACCACCTTCAACACAATGACTTCTTAGCCACAGATAACTTATATTATATTTTAATTACCTATCCGAGAAAAGAAAAATATGCAAGGGTAAATGTTGACCTCTAACCAGCTTTAGCAACCAATAAAGCTAAAAATCATTTCAATAAAAGTCATTAAAGAGCATCAACAAGCATAGGCTTTCATAGTTACTTTTCCTTTTGAATAATTTTGAATCAAAATGAATAGACCAAGCCTTGGATTCTCATTGACATATACAAGCACTCTGACAAAACAAGTTGATGATTTTATCCATTGGCCACAATAAATTAAGGCAATAATTGAAAATAACCATCAAGCTTTATAGTCACATGAAAAAGACGAAATAACCTCCATCAATCGTACTGAAGAAATAAACTACATATTTGTAGGTCTAATTAAAAAAACACTGAGTTGGACATACTCTCCCAATGTGGTGGAGCTAAAAGTTCCAGATTCTTGCAGTCTCTGTTCTTCTTGTTGGATGTCATCCACTCTATGACGTTGCTTGTAGTGTTGATAAAACTTCCACAGGTATTCAATGTCACGATTACGATCAATACGTACCCCATCCTTCTTAACAAGTTTTTGCTATAGAAGATGGCAAAATGAAAATCATAAACAAGTGAGCTGATAATCCCTTTAAAGCAGTGTTGTTAAATAGCGGCCATGGCGGAATGGTGTGGCGGATTTTTTGCCAACCACCATAGGCAATTTGCGAAAGGAGGCCTGCCATGGCAGCGCCATAAGGCGCAATGGCATGTCTATATGGAAGAATTTTGGCCATCCGCCATTTATAACACTGCATTAAAGTCACTTGAAAAAAAAGAAAGCAAAAAAAATCAAATGAACAAAAAGTTTCCTGTTCAATGTATCACTCAAAATTCACCAACCACAACCAATACCTTGATAATAGACATTAAGCCAGTCTTGAACTGTAGAACTCCCCTACCATCACTGTTGGGATCAAGATTTTGAGCCATACTATATGCCTGCTCACACACTGAAGATCAGAAGTAAAAGGTCATACTGATGCATATATAACAAAAAGAACACTATCAATTGATTCAAGCTCGACACATATTACATCTAATATTTACCATGCAACAAATTGTTATATCTTGAGATTTCACAAGACAAAGCCATGAACATTGGCGTAAGCTTAAATAGTAACATGCTATACATAAATTTTTACCCAATACATGAGAAAAATATTCAGGAAGTTATGTTAAAACTTGAAAGCATAAATGTATGAGCTAAAAGAATGTAACAGAATAACCAAGCCACATATTAGTGAGTGAAACCCTAAACACTACAGTACTAAACAGAGAATTATAGTGTGGAGCAATTAACCAAGTTTATTTAATTAGTGCAAGTGGGTGAAATTATATTTTCTCCCTAGGCTGAAAGAAAGCAAATCTTATGCCTCGATACCTATCATACTTTCTCAGGCTGCTAATGCTGTGTTAATTCGTCTCTTTCTCTCCATGGCTATTATTTAATGTTGGCATCACCATTGCCTTGACATTAAAAAAAAAAAAAAAATGTCTTCTTACAGGGTGATTAACATCAGGTAACTTCTCTTATAATTATGACTGTACCTAACATGTAACTGGCATAAATATATCATAGTGTGGTCTGATTTACACACACAATTCGGCACACTCTGATTTCAAGTGCAACAAAGTCTAGGTATTTACTCTTGCTAAACACAGCCAAGAGTGAGAGACAAGACAAGGAACACAAACTAAGTGCTAAAACAAGAAAAGATGAGCCCATAATAAGCAGGTACACCACCTAAAAAAGGAAAAGGAAAAATGAAGGCAACGCTAAAGAGCATGTGTAACAATTGCAAAATCTTGCAATGTATTCATAAATTAGACTAACAAACCCTACCCCTTGTAATGACTATAATGAGCTTAGCCTGATCAGTGATTGCCAAGCTAGGCTCCCAATTGACAATGAATATCCGATAACCAAGCAAAAAAGCTTAACCGTAACAATACTAACATCCAGTCACCTCAGTTTGTTTACTACAACTTTCTCACTTCTAGCACTGCAAAATCCTACTAAACACTAATCAGATTATCTTCCCCTTCCATCATTTCAGTTCATAACATCCCCCTTCCATTTTCACATCCACTAAAGTCACCTCGCACACTGTATAACAGCCCGTTTCTTCGGCACTAAACATGACTATCATACCACCTCCAAATTCCCACCCTCGTCTCAGCAACGCTCCTTCTTCAACATATATTTCATTTCAGCCACCACTAAACTCAAATTCCTGCAAGAAACAACTTTCCCCAATCCTCAATAATACCAGTTTCACAAATCACCAAATTAAAAATAAATAAACAAGCCTAACTTCCAGAACATAATATCCAAGGCTACTATAATGCACACGCAGATCTCATATTCACACACAGACAACATTAACCGCACGCAGCATCGAAAATCGAAACTCACAATTCCATTCCGGTTAAGCAATAATCCAACACTTACAGATCCTGGAGACGTTAGGATCCTCCGATTGAACCTCGTCGGCGGCCTGCAAGATCAAATCAATGTTGGTGGTTTGCGCGAGCGACGGCGGAACCGCGCCGGCGATTCCGCTGGGGACTCTGGCGTGGCCTTGGCCCGCATTCCTATGTTGCTCCCTCTTCAGCGTCGCGCGAACCAGCTTCTCCCAGTTCTCGCGAGCCCTAACCATGGTGGCGGTAGTTTTGCTCGCGCCGCGTGCTCTCTTCTTCGAACTCGATCACTGTGTGTATGTGTGTTTGCGCGTTTCCGATAACGAGGGTTTTGAAATTGGAATTGCCAAGGTTTTGCTCTATAACGAGTACTTAACTAGTAAGGTTTTCTTTTTCCGTTTCGCTGGAGAAATAGACGCGGATCGAGGGTAATGGCAACGTAGCAACTAGCAAGTGCGTAGTTGGCTTTTCCATTCCTTTTTTCTCTCTTACTTTTTCTTTCTCTCTTTCTTGCTTGTCGTTTTCTTGTTTTGAAAATTTGAGGATTGAATTGGACAAATATACCCGAACGCGGTTTTTTTTTTTATATATTCCCCTTTTCTTTTGGGTCTCTTTTGTCCAAAAAACAAATGTTTCTTTCTTTTCATACGACCACGGATTTCAGAAACATCTTGATCTTGATCTTGATCAGGCATTCAAAATTCAATTTAATTTAATAACGTATTTTTAAAGAAAAAAGTTTAGGTAAATTAATTTCCATGGCTCACCTGCTAGGATTAACCTCGGGGTTTGATGACGATTTACAATATTATTTATAAATTACTCACTAATAAAATATTAATGTTGATAGTTAAAATTGAACTCGCATATAAGTTTATTGACTGATAACATATTTTTTATCATATTTAATAACATAAAGATTCTATCTTTTCTACAATTATTTATCTGTTTCTTATAAAAATTAGAAATTGTAAAATCTTATAATTATAATAACTTATGATCAATTCATTTCATTTTTTAAAATAAGCTTATATATTTAAACCATGAGTTAGATACTTAGATATACAAATATCATATCTTATCCATATGGAAATTTTGGTCCAAATTCTTCAATATTAGATCAATTTGATAATGATATTTAAGAGAAATAATAATTTCCATTTAAAAGAAGATTTAATTGAAAATAAATTATTTTTTGAAATACATTGAGTCGAATAAATTATCAAAAAGGATAAAATTATTTCTCCAGTTTTTAGTGAAATGGTGTTTATACGATCTGAAACTAAAGACTATATCAAATAAAAATAGAGTGAGGAGTAGTCCAATGAACACAAGAAAAACAAATAACTAAAAAAAGTGGATGAAATATTCTTTATTGAAGTGAGTTCTAATGAATTAAATATTTTTAGGATAATTATTTAACACGCTTAGTTGTATTTTTATTTTATACCGTAATAAATTAACGGTTTTAATATTTAATATTTTGAAAATTAATCTTATAATTTTTCAAAAATTTTATGATTAAACTTGTTATTATATTTTAACTTAAATCAATCCATATCTTATTTTTCTACTTTAAGAAATTATGAATTTAAGGTGGCTTTGGAATATAAAAGTATTCAAAATGTTTTTAAAAAAACTGAATTTTTTGTCAAATTGAAGGATTTTACGAAGTTTAATATTGGGGTTCTAAGGACGGATAAATGTTTTTTGTTTTCAAATTATGAGTAAAATGTAATATTTTATTTGACTAGTATAAAATGAAATAGAGTTTAAAATAATTTAGTGCATATTTCCTTAAACACCAAAGATTAGGTTGAGTAAAATTAATTTGCACCACTACATGTGTTTTTTTTAGATAACATATATCTTTTACTTTCAGTTTGGTAAGATTACTATAAAACTCTTTTTAGATAGACTTAACTTGACTCATACTCATCTTAGTTTATAGGTTTAATCATTTTAACGAACTAAAAAATCTGATCCAAATTTTGTAAATTAGTTTGGATTTTTTTATTCTTTGGGTCCAACCTATTCAAATTTGATCTATTTGGTTTGAATCTCTGGTTCATTAGTTAAAAAATAGTAATTTGAAGCTTGCAATACCCTGATTTTTAGTAATCTTTGTTTAACTTGATTGGATGATAAATGAAAAATATAATGATTAGTCATTAATAATTGTTAATAAACTTATGTTAAAAAATTTACTAATCTTGACCCTACAAATTAAAATACTATTGTTAATAAACTTATGTATGATTCAGTGTCTTGAAATTTTCTACTTTTCATGATGTGAAAACTTGGCTTTGGGGACAAGTGATGGGTGGATTAGTCAAAACATAGTTTAGGTTGCTTTTTTGTTAACTCAGGCTATAATGCTTTACATGACCTAAGATGGGTTGATGAGGAGGTGGACGAATTGTTGGTTCAAGTATAAAAATTGGAGGTTCCATCAAAGGTTCAAATTATGCTATGGAAAGTATTTCAAAATAGGATCCAATAGAGAGATAATTTAAGAAAAAGGAATATACAACTATCTCCAAATAAGTTGTTCTATGTCTTTTATGTGTTGTAAGAAGGGTCTATTAATCACCTTTTTTCTGGAATGTAAAGTAATTCATGATCTATGCTATGTCCCTACGACTATTGTTAATAATCAACTTGAACATCCTTCTTATTTGAAATCACATTCAGAGATTAATAGATGGTGTATTACTTGGCGTGCTTTGATTTGGTTTATATGGATCGTAGGGAATCATTATGTGTTTAATAATGCTTATTTTGATAAAGAGGAATTATGGAGCAAATTTATCTTCCACACGTGTGATAAACTACTTTTCTCATAACCTCAATAATTTTTTTTAAATTGCACATCTCGCTGGTCATTTTTAACTCTATAAGGAAAGGTTAGACTTACTCGAGGAGATGTCAATATCTCTTTTTTTTACCCCTTTCTTCTCTAGCAATGAGTTCCCATCAATAGAGGCTTCAACCTTCTCAGGTACACCTCATCTATAGTTTTTGGAGAAGAGTTTTCTTTCTTCTTAAAGTCTCTTAAAACTCTATTGCTTCTAGTCATCACAACTTTAGCATTCTCCCTCATAGTATTTAGTTTAGGTTGTGAAGGAAAATTGTCTGGTTGTCTTTGTGATAGGAGAGATTGTATGTTTGTCAATTGGGATTTCACCTGCTTCATACTCTGGTTATTTTGGGCCATATATAGAACCATGGTTTCTTGAAGAGTAGGTTATCTCTCTTTTTGTCTATGCCTTTGATTTTACAAGGTTTAAGACCTAAACATTACGTGATTTTTCTTGAAGCCTTGTCCCTAATTGACATTGTTGGGGTATTGATTATGAAAGTTGTTTCTTCCCCTAACAAAATTGATCTTATTCGTGGTTGCAGCTAACTCATCATCAACAATGCTTTCTCCTAGCCCATGCACAATCCCACATCTATCGCAGATAGAAATGGAGGTGTAGTGACAGACACTTGAGCTTGAGCTCTCATAAGTGTCTCAATCTTCAATGTTAGAATCAACATCTGCTTTCCCAATTCAGTTTGGGATTCATTTGTCTCCACCTGGTTAACGCCTCTCTTCACAATCCTTCTATCCCTTCAGTTGTTGTAAGGGTTAAAGAACATGTCTTAAATGATTCTGATGGCATCAGCAGGGGGCTTTAACATGAGGTTACCCTCATAAGCAACATCCAATCGTGTCCTATTATGTGAGGACACTCTACCATAGAATATATGTAACACCCCGTATGCATCCGGTCTATTAACATATTACTTAATTAGAATAGCGCAGCAATTATCATAGATAATTAAAAATGGAAGCAGTAAACAAAAATGACGTCATCAAACGTCATCACCAACATCACTGTACATCATATATGGTGAATTCTCATAATATACAAATCTCAAAACGGTATATATCGCTCATCAGTACCAAAATACAGACATAAAATCAAAATATCAAAATATAGAGCCGACATGCTCTTCACTATATGCCTAAAGTTCTCTCAAAACCATATCCCTCTACTCGGGCCTCTTGCCCTGGGATCTATCAGCCGCTCCTTGAGCATCACCTGCAAAACATAATTCCCAACAGGGGTGAGATAACAATCTCAGTAAACTCAAGGTCCTTGGAGGTCTTTCCTCTCCCTGGTTCACTTCCATGCACATAATATCAAAATTGGCATTATCAAACTAGCCGTCACAGCTATCAAGTCATATCACATGTACATAACATATATACACATATATCAATGCCTGAGGAGGCTTCATCCATTTATATGGGCACATCTCACATCAGGACCTGCTACTCATGCCTGAGGAGGCTTCATTCATTAATATGGGCACATCCCACATCAGGGCTTTCTTTCTTTGCCTGAGGAGGCTTCATCCATTAATATGGACACATCCCACTTCAGGACTTATATATAAAATGTTACTAAATTCAATTCTACTGGCCAGAGAATCTAATCAAGCACATAACAACACTATCACAGTGTTCAGCTCATCATATACATGTTTCCATAAACAGTAACACACAATTTCAATATACATGCATCAAAATATACAATAACCATAACTCCTTCGGAGTATGGTAGAACACAACAGTGGGAAACACTCCCAAGAACAAAGAGCTTACCTGCTCTCAGCGCTATACCGGCTCTCCCGGCTTCGTGGTCACAACCACCAGCAAGATCACTATCACGCCCTACACAAGGCATAAAACAATCAATCAATAACGGTCCTTAGCCGTTAGAATGAAAGGAAACACCATTCCCTTCCATTAAAACCTCTCTGTTCTCTATCTCAGGGTTAACAGAGCTAACCACCTTATAGGTGATTCACAGACCCTCAACAAGATCTATCTTGGCCCAACCAAGATCTTAGAGTCCCCTTAGACTTTGCATAAGCTCAATTCAATGCTCTAAGCAGACCATATAACAACAATTTTTCAACTTGGCTAAAACAGCTATATCAACACATTTTCACCGTTTATTTGGCCTTTTGAACAACTTTTGTAAAGACACTTAGGCTCATAACTATCATAATATCTTCCATTTACTCAACATTTTTCCTACCCATACCAAACTCATAGTCAAAATCAAACTTCATCAAAAATCATGTTTCAAAGTTTAATATTCATCAGAACAACCTCCTGAGCATACTTTTCTAAAAAACCCAAGCCTAATTCTAGCCCTATCACAAAGTGGTCACTATTCATCCCAAGAACAATTTCACAAATCAAACGGTAAAACTTGAGTTTTACCTCTAAATCGACAGGAAAGGCTAGAGAACAGCTTTTCCAAGCTTGAACGTCCTTAAAACGCCTTCTTTTCTCCTCAGAATCAAACTTTATGAATTTCCCTAGAGAACTGGATCTCTTTGTTTGATGGTTTTCAGAGAAAAGTGATGATGGAATCTAGCTCATTGAGTAGTTCCTTTCAACTTTCATGTTGGGTGTGAAGGGTTTTGGTTAACGGTTGAGTGTTTAAGAAGCTTCTCTCGTTCATCAATGGCAGAAGCAGAGAAAAGGAAAAGAAAAGACAGAGGAGAGAGAGAGAGGCTGTTATAATATATGGACCAGTCTCTGCTGAGTAATTTCATGGCATGTACAACTTCTGATAATTCTTGCAACCTTTTCAAGCATAGGTAAACTCTCTTGTTCCCTTTGCACAAAGTTTTCAATGTCCCAAATGTATTGATTCGTCTTCATATGAGATAAATACTTTCCTTAAGAAGTGTTAGAGTAGTACAGTGCATATAATATAATAGTCTCACATCGTGTATATGAAAGATTAGTTTATGCTCTTGTTGATATAAATATATTCCATGTGTGCTCATATTTGTTAGGACTCTTGGTTAGCGTACCAATTTGTCGTTGTAAGTTACAAAATTTATAAAAAGTTCGTCTCCATAGGGACTTGAGTTTACTTAGTTAATTCAAATAAAATTCAACAGTTTAATAGTTATATACAAAGAGTGTAAGCGAAAAATTCATTTGACTATACAATAACAGAAGTATGAATATAAAGAGAATAAAATCTAACGGATTTAGTACATTGATTTTACGAAAACTACAAAAACAAATAAAGCGAATTTAGTTAAATTCAAGAAAAGTGTAGGATTGGATTGCGTCATTTGTTTCCTTAATATTTCATTAAATTGGAGAATTAATTAATTGTTTGATTAAAAAGTAAAAATATCTCAAATAAATTGGAGAACAAAAATGGAAGGAAAAAAACAAAACAAAACTTAGAAGCTATCTTATTTCTATAAACTACTTGAAATAACTTACAAAAATAAGTTAAAAGTTATTAAAATAAATTAATGTGGCAAACAAAATTTAATGTAAAATAGACTAAAGAATCATTTTAGATAACATCTAAAATATAAAGGATTAAAATAAAAATTTAAAAAATATAAAGGATAAAAACAAAAAATGCAAAAGAAAAAATACAATAAATCAAAATGATATTTTAACAATTTTGCTGTACACCTTACTTGCCTTGAGTGAGAGAAAACGTACACAACAAACAAGTCAGCAAGTCGGGAACGTCAAGTAAGAATCGTGAAAAGAAGAAATAACATACACAAATCAACTTTAGTCTATAAAAATCACGGTAATAGCATAAAAAAAATATTTATAGATTTGTCCTCATCATAAAATTTTTAATTATTTATTTCTCATCATAAAATTTATTGGGAGAAATAAAAAATTAAATTTTCCTGTGATTTTGTAGAGTAAAATTAATTCACGTGTTATCCAAAAACACTTTATATAAAAAGTGTTAAGAGAATACCCGTGGGATCTTGCGATATCTCGTTGCGTCACGTGTTGAGAGAAAGAAGGTAACGTGACTGCTGATTGACATGCAGGGCATTCTCTCTCCTTTCCTAGGGGTTCTGCTAGCTTCTCCAGCGCTTGACTACGAGCTTGCTTGTTGTTCCATTTTTTATTTTTTATTTTTATAAAAAAAACACACACGAAGTGTTAAGTTGGGGTTTTGTTTTTGTGTGCTGTGTGAAGGAGAGAAACTTTGAGCTCTGAGTTGATGAGAAGAGAGAAACTAAAATGTGTGGCGAGAGACAACGAGTTTCTGCTTGTGCTGCCTGCACCAACAACTGTCTACTTTTCCACAAAACAAAACAAACCTCACCTTCATCACCTACCTCTTTCTTCAAGCTCATCACTAAACCAGAACATTTAACAACTTTGGTTCGTATCATATTCATCTTCTCCTACATCTTGTACTTTCCTTTTTTCAAACATTTCTTATTCTATCTCTTTTACTTATTATTATTGTGTTTACATTCAACGTTTTTGTTTTTTTTTTTTTTTTGGTTTAACTTTAATCTAATCAACCTTGTGTGTGCTCAACCCTCTCCCATATTCACAAGGCTTCTATACCTTTAAAAGAAGAATATAAATGTTAACAACACATAACTATTTTGAACATTTTTCTTTTTTGTTGTATTTGTTTTGGAAATTTACAACAAATTGTAGGTCTCACATCTTATTTATTTAATGGTTTCTCGTGATTTTGTACTTTTCAATAAGTTTTATCTGATAGTAGAGTGTGTTAAGAGAAATGTGTTACAGAGAAATGGTTTAGAAGAGAGTGTGTTGCCAACACTCTTCAAAGAAAAAACATTTGCTTTTCAGTAAATTGCACTTGAACCATGACGCCGTTAACAGTTTGTTTGATCTTAATTCTGTTTCTTAATGCTACTATATTTGCAAATTGCTTTGCGCTTTGTGTTTCGCTTCATTGTTCGTTTTGTTTCTTAAATGCTCTAAGTTGGGGATTCTCTTCATATTTTGAAATATCTATACATTTTTTTTCCGGCGACGAGGGATTAAATACATTGCAACCAAATTGCAAAGTTCAGTCCCATTTATATTTGAGTGTTGATGCATACACGATGGTGCACACACTACTATGAAATTAGTACTAGAGAAGAGCTTCTTATTCTACACCTATCTATTTAACTTAATAAAGTATTGCGTATAACACACACATATATATACTTGACTTGATAAAGTATTGCTTGTGATCTATTATTAAGGTGTTTATACTGATTCTTCCAAAGGTTCCAAAATTCCGGACCCTCGGAATTCTCTTTATTAGCTGAGGAAATATACATAGACCACAAAAAATTGATCCCTTCTTACCAAATAAGATCTTGGTTTGAACTCTTCCCAATATATACTTGATCTTCATTTCTATTGCGCTTCCCTTTTCTGCTTCTGTAACAATATACAAGTGATTTTTTTCTTTTTATAGAGCTTGGTACATCATACATTCATTCATATTATTTGTGTTGCCTAAAGCAGACACCGCAGCCTGCGTTTTACTTTGGTCCATCCATTATCTTCGCACTACATTTTTTGGCATATTTTTCTCTATATCGACCACGGGTTCTGATCTTGTATACTATTTCTCAACATCTTTGTAAATTGCAGTATATCCCTCCTGCTTTTAGTAGTACTGTGTCAGACTTGGTTAATAAGAAAATCGCTCTCAACGATTCAAGTGAGCGGCAATGGAATGTAAAAGTATCAGGGGTTAATGGTTCTTTTGCTTTTATGGAAGGATGGAGTACTTTTTCATTGAATCATGGGGTTAAAGTTGGATATTTTCTGGTATTCAATTATATTAAGGATTTTCACTTTGATGTCAAGGTCTATGATCCATCTGCATGTGAAAAGCTTGATTTTCCTAAAACAAGAAATCAGAAGAAAAGAAGTAGGGGGAGAAGTGGCTCTCCAGTTAGAGATGGTATGTTGGTTGGTCAAGAATCCAATGCCTTAGTTGTCACCCAGCATCATGTGCCAAAAATGAAAAGCCAGCGCAGCGAGGTTGACTTAGTAGTACGAGAACATGGTCAAGAGAGTGGCCAACTTATGCGCATATCAGAGCACCGTGAAGACCCATGTTATTCAACAAGCCTAGAATTTGACCAGAGCCATGGTGTTGATGGGACCATGAAAATTGTGAACGGAGATTTAAAAGTTTCTAATGTTGATTATGGATCCCACATATTTGAAAATGATGCAATCGTATGTAGTAAAGGTACTATGTTTGAAGGGATATTCAGTAGGGCAGATGCCTTAGATATATCTGAATTTGAAATGTCTGGAAGAAGTACTTCTCTAGGTGAGGCAGACAAAAGCACACATGACAAGACTTCTACTTTGAATATTGAAGAAAACAAAGAGAGCAAAGCCATCATGTCCAGCGGGGAAGCTCAAGAGTGCCAATCTTCCAAGGTCTTAGGTACTATAGTTAACAGAGTAGCTTCGTTTTCATTTCTAGAGACTTAAATTTGTTAATGGATCAGATAAAAACTGTCCTAGTAAATCTTCATTATTTTTCGCACTTGTAGTGCTTTAAGCTTCTACGTTTATCTCTTGTAATACATGTGATGATATCCTAAATTCAGCATTTATTGTTTTTACTCCACATAGGCTTATTTTCAGAAAGTGATCAGGCTGCTATATCCAAAAAGGAACCTGCTTTGCATATTGATGGTTCTTGCAACACCAAACACAAGTTCAATGAGATCTCAAATCACTTAGATGATCATACCCACAATGGTGCATCTTCTCAGTTTATATTTATTTTCTCAAACAAGCACTTTAATTTTCCCAGTTATTAATCAGTTATTATGATTACAGGTGAAATGAAGAAATTGCCTGTGGATAAGACTCCCATACTGTACAGTTCCATGGATAAATTGAATGTAACAGGTGTTTTCTTCTTCTGTTGAAATTTCTTATCACTTTAAATCTCACTATTTATGGGTACATGCGCTTGTCTGCAATAATGTACATTAACAGGTTCTCAGTTTTTATGTATTTTCTCTATGAAGCCCCTTGATTTACCTGAATTGATAACCATTACGATTACAGGTGAAATGTCTAAAAAGTTAAAGAAAGAGCTTGTAACTCTAGATGAATTGGGAGCAACAAGCGTTGAATTTTTTCACCCCACAATTCTGTTTTAAACTTTGTGCTCATTTTTTAGTTTTTGTGCATGCATGTCTCTATACATACGCACATAACCAGATTCTGTCAGATGGATAAATTTACCGTGTGGTTGTAGGGTTGCCAAAGGAGGAGACTAAGGGAAAGTTGGATCACTATTCTGACACATTTAATCAAGATAATGAGAGTCACTTTAAAACTGCACCTCCTCTCATGTCCAACGGGGAAGCTCAAGAGTGCAAATTTTTCGAGGGCTTAGGTACTATAGTCAACAGTAGCTTCATTTTCATTTCTACAGATTTAAGTTGGTTACTGATTAGATAATATTGTCCTAGTAAAACTTATTTTGTTTTACACGCTTGTGGTGCTTCAGGCTTCTAGGTTTATTTCTTGTAATGCATGTGATAATCTCCTAGATTCGGCTTTTTATTATTTTTACTTCACATTGGCTTATTTTCAGAAAGTGATCAAGCTGCAATATCCAAAAAAGAACCTGCTTTGCATATTTATGGTTTTAGTGACACCAAACAGAACTTCGATGGAATCTCAAATGACTTAGATGCTCATATTTACAATGGTTCATCTTCTCAGTTTATATTTATTTTCTCAAACAAGCCCTTCAATTTGCCCAGGTTATTAAACAGTTATTATGATTACCAGGTGAAATGAACAAATTGCCTATGGACATGACTCCCAAATTGTGCGGTTCCATGGATAAATTGAATATAACAGGTGTTTTCTTTTCCGCTACTTCTGTTGAATTTTGTTATCACTTTATATCTCATTAGTCATTATTCATGGGTACATGCACTTGTCTGCAATAATGTACATTAACAGGTTCTCAGTTTAAAGTATGTTCTGTAAGCCCCATGATTTACCTGAATTAATTGATTAACCACTATGATTAAAATTTGTACTCACTTTGTGCATGCACTTCTCTATACTTGCATTACCAAATTCTTTCTCATGGATAATTTTGGGTCATTGTAGGGTTGCCAAAGGAGATTAAGGACTCTGACATATCTAATCAAGATAATGAGAGCCACTTTAAAACTGCACCCCCTCTCTCCTGTGTGGTGACCAATGATAATGTTTCCCTTGTACGATGTTAACTGGCCCTGATTGACCTTGTATCTATGCATTGTTATATTATATAGTTTATGCTGTAAATTGATTTTGCATTACAAACTGGGATTATGTTTAGCACATAACTTAGGTACAATACTATAAGTACTTTTAGTGTTATTCTCCAATGGATTTAGTCTGTGCCGACCTTTAATGCCAACTTCTATTGGCTGGATTATCAAGATGAAACTCTAATTTGGATTGGAGATCAACACTAAAAGTATTTATAATACTGTATCTATGTTTTATCCTTATGGCTACAGCTTCTGACTGATAGGATAGCTACACACTTGCCTAGAGCCATTTTGTATTTTGAATGCCAAATTTCACTACTCTCAATTAGCTTTATCACATGTGGTTTCTCATTCTTGTGTGTTTTGAAGACCACTTGTAGTTTGTATTTACTGCAGAAATTGCCCGAATACCTGCCTTTGACTCGCAGGGTAAAACCATTCACGCATAAGAAGATGATAGTGTTACTTCGGGATTCACTGATGAGATTGTGGCCGGTCTTTTACCATGAACAACCACGGTTACTGACACATGGATGGTTAGATTTTAGCAGAGCTAATAACATTCAACCAGAAGATGAGTGTATTTTTGAGGTTGAGCCTGACCCTGAGAGCAGGTATCAACGTATCTTAGCTGTAAGTATAGTCCACAAGTCATGATGTTAGTTAGTAGTACAGAGAAGCATTGCAGTGTTGTTGTTGTTGTTGTTGGTTTTTTTTTTTTTTTTTTTGCGTACAGTACATCCTAGACTCCTATATCACAATGACTTCGCGGCAATGAAAAACTGTCTTCTATATTGAAACCTCTATTATTCTTGTTCTTGTTTTATTTGGTATTCATTTTATGATTATAAATAAATAAAGCATAAACATATTTTGTAATTTATTATCGCTATCCAGCTTGGAATGCATGAGTGCCACGAACATTTGTATTGGTCCGTGGTTCAAACTTCAAAGCATTCAAGCCTGGAAACGTTACCCCTGGAATATACCATTCAAACAAACAGTGGTCGACACCTAGCACTACTAGAATTGATTCTGGGACTTAAAATTATGATGAAAAAAAAATAAAAAAATAGAAGTAATTATTTGTTATTTTAGCTTTCAACATGGTTTTGGAATTAATTATCTGAAAATTGAATCTAATCCAAACATGCTAGTTCTAAGCTAATTTTATTTTCTTTCCGGCCTTTAGCCCTAATTGTAATAATAAAAAACACAAACACGAACTTATTGTATGTTTGGATAACCGTTTGCATTTGCAGCATTTACAAATGGAGGTAGCCCAAAGCATTCCAACCCTTGCTTTTCCTTTGTGTTGCGGTGGCGCATCTGTTTTGTCTTGGAATTTGTCCAAACTTATGTTTGAGACCAGTCACCGGAAAATCAAACATGCTCTTATAAGGCAGTACAGCAAATTTTATCCCACAAATTTTACTCAAACAACCCTCACAAGTGTAAAGTTCCCACTCATGAAGCAAACTACTATTAGTACTATGCTAAAATATATGTTGGATGACACTGAAATATGAATACAATTCATCTTGTGACTCTAGACTAGGACCTATATATTATCAACTAAAATCTATAAACAAGGACACTACTAAAACTAAACACCATAAGTCCACGTTTGATAACCAAAATTATAACATCTCATATCATTTCCACTGCCGAGTCAACACCTGCAGTAGCAGAAACTTGGTTTTGTTCCTTGGCCACCATTCTCCTCATCTTCCTCAACCAATTTACGATGCTTGCAGCATAGTCATAGAGGCTAAGAGCAATGTAGAGTCCAACCCCACCAATGATCCCGTTTGCAATGGAGTAAGTGAGAGGCATAAGGAGCATGGTGGCAAAAGCAGGCACTGCATCCTTTGTGTTGGTCCAATCTATGTCCTTCACCACCTTCATCATCATCACCCCAACCATCACAAGTGAGGGGCCTATAGCCCAAGGAGGAACACTAGCCAATAGAGGAGTGAAAAACAGTGAAAGAAAGAAGAAAAACCCAATGAAAAGTGCTGTTAGTCCTGTGCGACCACCTTCTCTCATACCAGCTGATGACTCCACAAATGTTGCTGTGGTTGACACACCTAATGCAGAACCCACAATGGTGCTACCTGCATCAACCAAGTATGACACGTATTCACCTTCAAAGTGTCCTTTCTCGTCCACATACCCACCAATCTCTGCCATGGTGTACATAGTGCCAGTGATGGCAAGCACATCAACATATAACAAGGTAGCCAAGGCCACCCAAACTTCCCTTTTGTTAAAACCACTAAAGCTGTAAATGAAAAAGTTAAACATACACCACATTTAGAGTGTAAGGTGGAATTAGGAGAGAGATAAAGAGAAAAAAAATAATGAAAGAGGGAAACTAATAGATATGAAATGTTTCAAAATACACTTTAGTTTTGGAGTGTTTGTGACCAAAATATTGACCACATTTGTTTGTAATTTTTTTGCAATGTTAAGAAGTACAATGAAAATGCTAACAGCTTTTTTTATCGGCATTGAAAATGCAACAATGATTGTAATCTCAATTTAAAACCTTGTAAATGAGATAAATAATGTGATTTGAATTTTTTAAAAAGAATAAAATTAGAATGAAAGAGAATCTAAATGTACGGATATAATAACATACCTAAGGACCCCAGCAGTGGATTCAATTTTGTGAAAACCAACCACTTGCTTGAAGTAGTTATAATTTGCATCACCAAGTGGGGTGTCAGGAAAATAAGTCACTTCAGTATGCCTAAACCAAGACACCAAAGTCACAAAAAGAATGCCATAAATCATGCTCCCCTTGACATTCTTCATCAACCCATAACTTGTGATGATGAAGCCAACAAGGCCCAGCCAGAACTTTGGGCTTTGCAGTTTCCCAACCAAGCAGGCCCCAGTTTCCGGGTCCACAACTTTGCAGGCAGTGATGGTAACCAGATTAGAAGCATCAGGCCCAATAAGCCCAACACCGAGGCCGGCCTGCAGGCCCGTGAAGGCGATGAAAAGCCCGATCCCAGCAGCACAACCAAGCCTCACCGAATGAGGAATGAGCTTGGCAAGCTTCCCTCTCAGCCCAACAGCTGAGACCAAAAGAAAAACAATCCCCTCAACACAAATCACAGCCAGTGCAGTCTGGTATGAGAGCGGCCCAGTACCATGAAAACCAACCAAGTTAAAAGAGAAGTACGCGTTGGGCCCCATTGCCGGGGCCAGGCCCAAAGGGAGATTGGCGAAGAGGCCCATGGCGACAGACCCAACAAGGCCTGAAACAGCCGTGGCCACAACAAGGTCACTCTTTGTCTTTGCAAGACAACTTTGGTATTCAATGTCGGACTTTACCTTACACTTCAGGTCCTCCAGAGACGAGCAGTTTTCAGTGGAACAGGCCCCACCGGAGACGGTGATGATGGTGGCATTGACTGTGATGATGTAGGCCATGGTCAGGAAAGTGGCTGTGGCAGCGCGAAGCTCCCTCGTGAAACAACTCTTCCTTGCTTCCAACTTGAAATACCTTCCAACAAAGCTCTTTGAAACGGCGTCGTTGAAGGCTTTCTCCATTTGGGACCATGAGCTTCTCAACCCTTCCATTTTCCCACTTGCACCAAGATCTCTTCCCATCTCTCTCACACTCTTTTTCTCAAGCTTTTAAAACTGTTGTTTTTGGTGAGTTGCGTGAGAAATATGTGAATGAAGTTACGGTATATCTGGGTAACGCTTAAAGATATGAGATTTTTTTTCCTTCTTATTCTGTGGGCAAGTGGATTTCATGCAAGAGTGAATATACTGATGTTAACGTGTGGAAATAACCAAATAGAAGGTTATGTTATGAAGAAGAAGAGAAGAAAGTGTTCAACTTTGAGGGTGGTTGGTTTCATCATTCCTAGCTCGGCTAGTTATTTATATGGTTTGTTCTTTTGGTTTAAAAAATGTGTACACTAAATGCCAACTGGTACCTCCTTTTGTGCTTATCAATTAACAAAAGAATGCAGGAAAATAATTAATATTTGGTAGGTTTCTATGATGTCAATTTCTTTTTTTTTCTTTTTCCTTCTTTGTTGGTCCTTTAACTGTTTTCTTATCATGAATTTTATAGGAAACATTAAAAAAGAGAAATGTGCCATTGGGTTACGTATAATCAGCATTTACCCGATATAGTGGTTAACATAACTGTTTTCTTTGTTTTTCTGTCAATTTGAACGTTTTGACGAGAAAACGTGGATCGATCTTTTGGAGTAGTCCCAAACATGTAATTATATAAATGGTTAAAAGTAAATAAATATAATCGTATATAATTATTGACCCGCGTTTAATAATGTTATGGAGTTATTGAAATATCTGATAGTAATTTATTTTGCTTCGCAGGTGGTTAAAAATAAATGAATATGTCACTTTATACAGTTACTATTTATAAGTTACTAATTTATGTTGCTTCACAAGTTGTTAATGATCAGCATTTCAAATAAACTTGTTATAATATTAACCACATCGATAATTCCACCTATTAAAATGAATTACTTTTTTCCTCTCTTTTTTTCAAGGAGTAACCACCAAGGTATTAAGAATATTAATTAAATACAAATAGGAAATATTTAATAAAGTTAATTGAAAAAATATGAAATTCTTTTAATAGTCATTTAATATTTAATTTTAAGTAATTAAAAATATTTAATAAACACATTAAATACTTTTTAGCTACTGTTTTAAAGACTAATTAGAACTTTTTTACAACTCTTGTTCTCTACCGTGTTTGGTAAGTCAATTAGGTACTTTATGGTGGCTTCTATTATGCGTGAAGGTCATAGGTCACGCACTATGAGAAATAAACAGTGACTGTTAGATATGATGTTTTTATGAGATTATTGTATTGTCTATATTGGATCAAATAATTTTTGTTCTTTCTCCCTCCCCTCTTCTTCTCTACGACAACGTACCTCCCATAACCACGGTCATTGCCTCCGTCACGCTCACCGACTAATGTACAATTGCAGGGATCCCTTTCACGCTCTCTGATACACCCCTTTCATCGCACCCCTTCGTCACTTTCACACGAGCCAGAAAACAAAAAATATAACAAAACAATGCGTCTATGACCAAATATGGAGATGCAACATTTTATGTCTTTCAATGGCATGACTGAAAGAAGGTGAGGTGGAGAGAGAAAATGTTAACAAGAAGTGCTTTGAATTAGCAACTTGAATTCATTTGATGAGTTAAACGTCGAATATATAGACCAAGGTTACAAACTAATCTTATCCTAATATCAAAATAGCAAAGTGTTCATATCCCTATATGAGTGCAAAGCAATTAGTTAATTTAAATACAAAATAACAAACCAATCTAACAAACCAATATCTAAATAACAAATATTTCTATAACAAACTAATCCTATCCTAATACTGCCCCTCAAGTTGGAGCATGGAGGGAGGAGATGTCCAACACTCCAACTTGGTGACTAGAAAATCGAATTGTTTGGAGTTGAGAGCATTTGTCATAATATCAGTAGGCTTGGAATTTTTTTGAATATGCAGCTTGGAGATAATCTTATTTAGAACATGCTCACAAACAAAATGACAATCCAATTCAATGTGCTTTGTACGCTCATAAAAAACTGGATTAGAAGCAATATGGATGGCTGACTTGCTGTCGCATAAGAGTTGCATGCAGGGGCGGACGTACTCAGGGGCCTGGTGGGGTCTGGGCACCCCCAAAAATAAAAAAATCCTATGTTGAGAAATGGATGATGATGATATCATTGATATGAGTAGTGAGACAATTTGAATTGGGCTCCCCCATGCTCAAAATTCTGGGTCCGCCACTGGTTGCATGGGTACGTTGTGGGAGAGACCAAGAGAGCTAAGGAGCTATGCACGTTGGTCAAAGCCAACAAATGCAAACTTAATCATTAAGCAGAAGTCATAACATAAGACTTAACCTCTTAAAGAAGCAAACACACTAAACCACCATAAAACAAAAGAAAAAAGGCTTAACCACCTGAAAGGCAAAAGCAAAATGGCTTAACCACCTAAAAAGACAGAAGCAAAATACTGCTTAATCATCTATAAGGCAGAAGCAAAAAAAATGACTTAACCACCTGAAAGGCAGAAGAAAAATGGCTTAAACACCTAAAAAAGGCAGAAGCAAAAAAATGACTTAACCATCAATCATAATTGGATTGACCATAAAGGAGTACCGTAGTGAGGGTAACTCTAGGGCTATCTGAATGATGGAGATAAAAAGGTGATTTAGGATCAAAAACTTTGAAGGTTCTTGGTGCGGAAGACATGGTGGAAGAAGAAAGAGAGAAAAAAAGAAAAAAAAAGGCTTGTGGATCGTCAAGCTCTGATACCATAACAAGAAGTGTTTTGAATTAGCAACTTGAATTCATTTGATGAGTTAAAGGTCAAATATATAGACCAAGGTTACAACAGAAACTAATCTTATCATAATATCAAAATAACAAAATAATCATATCCTAATAAAGGTTGCGACAGAGAGACCGTTGATTGCGAAGTTGTCGTCATAGCGGCAAACACACTCAGTCACAGATCAGTCTGCTTGAAAAAGAAGTGTTGTGCTCTCGTTAGAGGTGGGTGGCATCGACAATATCTATGGATCTTGGTGTTGTATGGTGGTGGGCTGGTGGCATATAGAAGAGAGGGAGAGTCATTGGCGATGGCATTATGGAAGGTAGAGAGTGGGTTGCAAAGGGTTTGTGGCTTCGTTCAGTTCGTTGGTTCCAAGAGGGAAAGGAAGAGTGAACACGATACTTTTTCCATTTGGTGCACCGTCACATATATGACCCTTCATTTTAATCGCACGGCTAAAAAAACTTTCTCATCATCCAGGACCTATGAAGGTCACATACACTAGAAGGCCCAATACCTTATAAGTTACTTTTTTTAAAACATTTTATTGGTATAAAATATTCGTCATTTTTATTGATGATTAATTTCTATCAAAAAATTTGTCTAATTATTTTTAGTGGAGTTCTCTCCTTCTATCCATATTTTTTTATCTATAAAATTTGAATATGAGATATTGCTTAAGATGACTGAATTTAGTACCATTCTTACTAACAATTTATTTGTTCTTTTAACAAGCTTTTAAGTCAATTCTATTAAAATAATGTAATTTGTTAAAGTTTTACATTTATTTTGGGTCATTGTACCTTGGCAAAATTAATTTTGACATATTAAAATTAATTAATTTTTCCTTCTTTTTTTGAAAGGATTAACTACCAAGATATTGAGAATATTAATGAAAAAACATTTAATAAAAATAATCACATAAAAACATGAATGTTATTTAATACTATTTATTTTCTGTAATTAAAAATATTTAATTAATGTTTACTACTTTTTTTTACCACATTTTAAATTTTGGGATCATTTTACCTTGGCAAAACTAATCATTTACCTATTAAAGTTAATTAATCCCCCCTCCCCCCCCTTTTTTCTTTTTTTGACAGGACTAACTACCAAGGTTCTGGGAATATTAATTAAAAAAAAGTTAAAACATTTAATAAAAATAATAACATAAAAATATGAAAGTCATTTAATATTTATTTTCATGTAACTAAAAATATTTAATAAATGCATTAAATGCTTTTTAGTATTTTTAAAACTCTCATTAATTAGACCTTTTGTTGTTGTTCGCCTATAATGTTATTTTGTTTAAGTTTACAATTTTGGGATCATTGTACCTAGGCAAAAGACTTCAGATATGGCATTGATTTAACTGATAAGAGGATCTGACAAGCATATGATCATAAGGATTTGACTCCGGATGATGAACTAATGATGCAGTCGATCGTTTATGTTCAAACTTTGGGTCAAATTGTTAGAATCAATCCACTTCCAATATAATATTGCCTGTACTTTAAAATCACGAAGTCCCACAATATTAGAAAAAAGGAAATAAAATACTCGTGCTCGATTCTTCTCTGATTTTGTTTCCAATTATTAACATGCAAGACAAGAAGATAGATTTAAAAATCCAAAATAAAAATCTTTGACAAATCAAAGACTATTTTGGCAATACACATCTGGGAATCTTATGAGCCTGATACATATATAGTGTGCGTCTTTTTATTGTGAATTTGTTAGATTCAATCTAATATAAAATATCAGATATGTCAGAATCACGAAATTAGAAAAAGGAAATAAAATGCTCGTGCTCTTCTTTGATTTTGTTTAGAAATATATCCAAATCTAAAACAAATACTATTTTGTAATAGATTCATATCTGTATTTTTTGTTATAAACTATATATATGGACTTGAGCTTAATTTTAAAATTACTTGATAAACTAAAATAAAATGCTCAGCAACACAACGATGTATATATACTCTAATTATATTATTAAATTAAATTCACTCTTTTAATATTTCCGTAATCTCCATTCCTTACCTGATAATGATATGATCCATATATTTATCATCATCATCATGAAGCAAGATAATAAACCTAAGAACTTTAAAAATA
>PYAF01002077.1:752227-768784 GCA_007407185.1 Glycine tomentella
AAATATTTTTTTAATATATAAATTTCAAAAGATAAAATATTTTAAAAATTCTATATTGTAGTTGAATAACACTTTTAGAAGATAAAAATAATTTATTTTAACAGAATTTGATAATATCATTACATATTAAATAGTATTTAATAAATAATACAAAAATTATTTAATAAATACATCATTGTAATTAAAGTTTAAAAACTTAACTACAAATAAAATTGAATGAAAACTATGAAATCTAAATTAATCCAAAGAATAAAACTTAAAAATATTTTAAACTATCATGATTTTATTAATATATATTATTTACTCGTTTTAGTAACGTTATTTAATTTCATGTAATGAATATATTTAGAATTTTTAATTTAATAATATAAAAAATTATTTGAATGAATAAAAATTAATTTTAAAGACAGTTTAAAAATATTTTATTATATATAATATGAATCAAATTGCTTTTGGCCTTTTAAAAAAGAATTATCATGAATACCATTCTATAAAATCATATATTAAATAAAATTTTAATATAATTAGGAATTAAAATAATCAATTCATATAACATTAAGTGAAGATTTATTCATAAATATATATAGTTGAGGCAAAAACACGAAAAATGACTAGAGAGTGATGCAGAATCCAAGAGGAAGAGGAGATGGAGGAAAATTCGACCAAGTGCAAACGGCTATCGTGCGTGTTTAGCAGTATGAAGTGATTTAGCAAGGCGCATGATGTATGAAAACAAATATCAAAACCCTGCTGAAAGTTACATACAATATTAAAATTATGGGTATTTTCAGCTTTTAAATCCTTAGTCGTTAAATCTGTTTATTTAAATTGGTTTCTTATGCTGTTTATTTAAGTTGGTTCTGGGTTATCTAAAGTACTATTTTCTTCTTTTCTCGTCAATCAGTTTCAGTTCATATAATTAAATCATTTTTAACTACCCAATGATAATCAATCATATTAAAAAAAAAGGTTATAATACAAACGAAAGAGTTCGAATTCCCTAATTTGGTTGAGCAATTAAGTAAAAACAAAACTAATTGGTCGTAAATAAACTTATTCTTCATCATTTCGTGATCCTAGCCACTAGACGTCTGCAAGTTTTAGCATCCCTCTTTTTTTCATAATTATTGGTCCTAAATAAATTTATTCTTGGGACCCGACGACGTGTTTATTGAAGTGTGGAGAGACTTGGAAGATGTAACAGTAAAATGGTTGACCAATTTTTTAAATAAAATTATTCAAACAAAAAAGATGTCTGATACTTTGAGGAAAAATATGCTTGAGCATATTTACAAAAATAAGGGAGATATCCAGAAATATTCTAACTATAGATGCATTAAGCTCATGAGTTATACTATGAAATTGTGGGAGAGAGTTATTGAACATCGCCTAAAGAGGGAGACCAATGTTTTCGTAAATCAATTTGAATTTATGTTAGGAATATGTAACATGGAAGTTATTTTCTTGATGCAACAATTAATGGAAAGGTATAGAGAAAAGAAGAAAAACTTACATATGGTGTTTATAGATCTTGAGAAAGCATACGATAGGGTCCCAAGAAAAGTTCTATAGTGGATTCTTGAGAAGAAAAAAGTAGCATTAAAGTATGTCAATGCAATTAAGGGTATGTATAATGGAGCTACTACATGTGTGAAAGCTTGTAATGGAACATCAAGGTATTTCCCTATCACAGTAGGTGTCTACCAAGGTTCAGCTCTTAGTCTTTATCTCTTTGCCTTAGTGATGAATAAACTAACGAAAGATATTCAAGAGAAAGTGTCGTGGTGTATGCTTTTTGCAGATGATATTGTGCTTATTGATGAGACCAAAGATGGTGTTAATAAGAAACTGGAATTGTGGAGAAACACTTTAGAGTCTAAAGGATTCATGATAAGCAAGAGTAAGACGGAATATATGAAGTGTGAGTTTTCGCGGAGAAGAGATGATGGTCAAGGCACAATGCATCCACTTGGTCAAGAGATACCCAAGAAAGATATTTTTAGATACTTGGGGTCAATTTTGCAAAAAGGTGGTGAGATTGATGAAGATGTAAATCATAGAATTAGAGTAGGGTGGATGAAATGGCGGAGTGCATCTGAGTTTTTGTGTGATCGCAAAACTCTCCTTAAGCTAAAAAAAAATTCTATAGAACAGTTGAAAGACCGATAATGTTATATGGAACGGAATCCTGGTCAGCACATAGGCAACATGAGCACAAAATTGGGGTAGCAGAAATGAGGATGTTAAGGTGAATATATGGTTATACGAAGATGAATAAGATAAGAAATTAGGATATTCGACGAAAGGTAACAGTAGTTCTGGTGTGTGAAAAGATGAGAGAGCATAAATTGAGATGATTTTGGTATGTTATGAGACGACCACAGGATGTTCCCGTTAGAACAAGAGTTTGTTACCAAGAGTTCGACACAAAGAGAGGTAGATGTCGACCGAAACTCACCTGGGAAAAAGGTAATTAAACAAGATCTAATAGAGTGAGATATAGATTAACATACAGTGTGCCTTAGGATGGAGTGGAGAAAAATTATAAGCTTGGTGGAGGGTTAAACCCATTAGTATGTCTATGTTCCAGTTGTTTCCTTTTTTTTAGTTCTTTTCCTCTTCATTTCTCTCATTCTCCTTTCACCCTTCTTTTATTTTAGTTTTTTTTTCCTTTCTTTTGTCTCATTTCCTTTTTTCTTTTCATCTCCCTTTCTCTTTCTTTGTCTTATTTTTTATCTATCATTGGATTCATCTATCATCGACTCTAATTAACTTGGGTTAAAAGTGTTCTTCGTGTTGACGTATGATTTTGTGATCCTAGCCATTAGATGCCAATTACAAGTTTTAAGATTCCTCTTTTTTTCTTCTTCTTAAATTCCAGTTCTAATTGATTAAAAGTGGAATTTTTCTATTAAAATATATTATTAATATATTTTATTATGTTTTTTAATTAATTTCAAACATGATTAATAATTTTTATTATTAATTCTTTAAATAATCTCTCAAGACACTGATTGATAAGAATGTGCAAAAGTTAGGAGTATCCTTCTTTCTGGTTGCTTGTGAGATTGCACTTCGGCAAATAAAGTTTCAACTTTTAAGAATATGTACGCTAAATTTTGCCTTTAATTTTATTCCAACTTGGGGCCTGGCTTATGGCTACTACAACTAATAGAGAGGCAGAACATAGCCACGCGTGCAGCTGATACCAAAATACCCTTTTTGGATTTTTATATTTGTAAACATAAGGTAGCTTTAATTTTCAAAAGGCATTATATAAAATTATAATCTTTGCATGCGCAATGAAATTTGTATTTATACTTTTACTCATATAGATAGGTTCTTATATAATGTGTATGGTCTTGACCCTTGGAGAGTGTAGAGACTGCGATGGGTTCTTCTTTTAAGATACGGCAATCCAAGGAATTTTTCAAAGAGCTTTTGTTTTTGTCAGTACTTGAGAAAGAATATGAAATACAGCTATGTAGCAGAAAGCAATTGTCTTGTTAGGCTCTTCTTTTTACGTGCTTAGTTTACTTCCCTCTTCATATAGCACGTGCTACTATTCACATAAATAAAAACAAGTGGACTTGGAATTGCAATATGTTCCAACATTTAGAAATCAGTAACATTTTAATAAATTCACTATTCTAAAATACTAATAGCTTACAACCTTTAAATAAAAAAGTTAAATGTCATTAGTTCCTTTTAAGAAATACTTAATATATTTCTCGCTTTATAGAAATACTAAATATATTTCTGGCTTTATAAAGTGAAGTTTGAAGTTACTACAGATAACTACTAAAACAACTAATACTTTGCAATATTTAATAATCAATGATAACTTCGTTTATACTCAACCGTACATTCCCATCTTCAACATACATTTTCCATCATCGATATAAAGCACCCAATCAGTATTTTATCAATAGATTAAGTCTTAACCAATCGAGATTCAATACTAATCATGATTTGATGATACACACAAAAATGAACAGCAATTTCATTCAAATAGTACCATAATTCAATCATTGATAAAAATAATTCTTGATTATATTTTATATATTTTTTGACCGAACTCTAGATTAATCAAGATCATTTTTCCATGATAAACCGAAGGATTAAGAAGAAAAAAAATAAACAACCATTAATAGTCAATGTCAACTTCAAGCGTATAAATATTACATATATTCGATACAGAGGGAGAACAAGCGTAATGTATCATATATTTGAAAGGCCATTAAAAAACAGAAATTTTAAATTCACTCAGGCATAGATAAATTCGGCGCCATACAAACTCGTTTAACTCTTCTCTTTTCTATTGCACATTCTGTACTCTATTTCAGGGAGGGAATTCGTGTAGTGTATGTAACTGAATTTTGGGTGTGTGCTTGTTACTGATTACATGTAACGTGACCATGCTACACAAATTATGTGCACAAAATTCTTGGCACAATCTTCGCAGATAATGACATCAAACTAAACCAAAATTGCATATTACATTCTCGATGGCACCCAAACGTCGTGTGCTAAATAAATTATCAATTTCTAGTTTTCTTCTTTCCTCTTTTCTTTGCACTAGTTTCTGGTCCTTCGGCCTCCTCTGCTTTCTGCTCAGCTTCTAATAGAGCCAGCTGCAGTGTTCAAAGAAAATAACTTGGAACTTATTTAAAAGAAAGTAGTGACGGTGCAAAAGGCTTCTAGGTGCAAATTTAAATTACTCTACAAATGTGTGTAACAGAATATTACCTCATCAAGAATAGGTTTTAGCTCCCTGTACCGAGCTTCAGCAAGATCAAAACCATCCTTGCGAAGTTCCTATGATGAATGATCCAGCAGAATTTACCACATGTATTTGTATATATGAAAAAAGAAACGGGTTGGAGGATGGAACTTCAAATAAAAACAGGTTGGTAGACACACTTTACAAAGGACAGTTTTAGGGTATAACTCATTTACGTTCAGTCTCACAAAATTTGGCCTCCTCTAGAGGGGATCAGTTAGTTCAATAGGGGGGAGTAAGAATGGAATGATTCATTTAGAGAATTAGAAAATTCATAGGTTCATTTTAGTTGCTTGTTTCTATAAATTTTTCATGTCTCTTTCCAAGGTTCATGAAACAAATCAAATTACTAAAGATAATATGATTTTACAAGGGAAGGTATAAGAGAATCATATTTTTTTTTTTTTTTGATCGGCCAAAGTTAGTTGTTAAATGTTAGTGTTTTTGTTAGCGGAGGGATTCGAACCCACGACCTCTCCCTCCCACCCTTCTTGGGACTTTTCACCCAACCACCCAACCAACCTTATAAATCATATAACTAGATAAAGAAAAGAGAAAACCTACTTTTCCAGTGTGTTGAGTATGTTCATGGGCTGCCATTTGCCAATACATATTTGTACGCCTGTAGAAATCCTTCAAGGATTCTCCTGGCTTTGGATGCAACAAGAATTCAATTAAGAAAACAGTGGGACAAGAAAAATACTAATTGAAAGCCCAGAGATGCTTTTAAAGGCTCATGACAACCAGATACAATCAATCAACAAAGGTACTAGTACAAGAAATCATAAGCTCAAAAAAAAAAATAATTAAACATTAATATATTCACTAGTTTCAATAATTGATCAACAGTCGAAAATGTCTTTAATAAATATCAATATATTACCGACGGTGTTCTTTGTGAATCTGACAAGCCAAGACTAGCTCTAATCTGCTCTATCCGTAACCTCCTTTCTTTCCTCCGCAAATTCTTTCCCACCCCTTTGATTAAAGCAACGGCATCTCCCACCTGAACTGATGCATTCTGAGCCTAGTGACCAAAAGGTAAAGCCAAATTAATAATGTAGGAAACCTTGCCTTGGACAAAAATAAACTTTCTGGTTATGGAGAGTTTATCACACGCATGTTTGAACATTATACATTAATTAACAAAAGATGTTGGCTCATGGATGTTGTGTGGTCAAATGTCAGTTTTACCTTTGTTCAACCTTGTATATTGAGAAAAGGAAAAGAACCCTTCATTTGGAGAAGTTGCACACTTACACTAAAGATTCAATTTGGTGGCCAGCCATTTGAACCTTAATTTCAGTATTTCAACTCACACCAAATACTGAAATCTAAATAAGGGGATGACATTTGACCATAACATACACGAGGTAGCAAGGCCTAACACTATTTTGAGGCTGATTGTAGCCTTGTTTATTTTTATAAAAATGAGGGTTTTGACTAGGTTCTCAGTACGTGACATAACAGTAAAACATAGGAGAGGAGGGAATAATTCATTCATTTTTTTTTTCTTGTTCGAATTACAAAGTTAGAATCTGCACCTCTTCCTCCTCCTCTTCCTCATCATCTTCATCCTCATCAGTCAGACTATCACCATCGGATTCATCTTCATCATCATTTTCATTTTCTTCATCATCATCTGAAGCTTCCACCCATTCAGATTCTGATGCCTGGGTTGAAGAACAGCTAAGTCAAGTTACAGGAAATAAGGTAAAAATGTGTATATAATTAGGAAATTACAATCACAATAAATTGTTAGATTAAATAAGCTGAATCAACAAAAGCTATATTAACAGCATCAACAATTCAGCATGGCTCATATTCAAAGACCTAGTTTTGTACATTGTAATCAGAAGATAAGTCACCCATTTCACATTATAATTTGTAATTAAATCCTGAGATATATTCCCTAATCATTTGAGGGGGAAACCAGAAAAGCATCTCTTCCTTTAGTTCCATCAATAGTTAAATTTCGTTTTAAGATGTTGTGAATGAGACAAATAATCAATAAAATTAAGTTCGTATGATATAACCTTGTAAAAAATCATTGTAATATGATAGATCTAATTAGTAGCACTAGCACATATTTAGTTAGGTGACTTTTTTAATAATACTTGTGCATTGCAAGTAATGAGATGCCCTGGACTCTTGGAACTGGGTAAGGTACAAACATTCACCAACTTTGCAGTAGCAGACTTTTATCAGCCAACAACTCATAAATTATAATTTACTTAACCAATTTTTATGAGACATAGCAGTCTCTGTCCCTTTAGTTAGACATGGTATCCTTTGTTACTATTTACTTGTATGTTTGCTTAACAGCTAAGATCTATAACCTGTTTTTGTTAATTATGACCATGTCAATATTTTTTAGTATTATTTTTATTTTTTTAATTTTTGAGCATTTATATGTATTTAGTATAAATTATATAAACTGTATAAAATGTTTGAAAATAATGGTCATCCCACTATGGGCTATACCGCTATAGCGTTTTTGGAGTCAGCCGCTACACGCCGCTGTCCATGATTGATAGTATTGGTAAAAAGCTAGTCGACTTGAGAAAAAGTAACAAACCGGTATGATGCACTTCCATTCATCAAGTTTGCTAAGGTTCAAAGAATACAAATCATCAAGAGTGATTTCTTGATCTTTAATCTCCATCATGCCACCATATATATATAATGTATCTCTTCCAATGGCAATGCAAGCATTAATACGTCCACAGGGCTTTACTACCTAAAACATTTGGGGGGGAAAAATCATTAATCAATATCTGGGTAAAAATAGGAGTGGTGTCATAAGATGGTCCAAAAAGACAACCTCAGGCAAAGAACTTTGAATGTCCAATTTAGCACTGGATTCCTCGGGCTTTCCTTTGGATTTGGTAAGTGTTTCACCATCATCAATAGACATGTTTGATGCTATATTCTTGGATATATCATCAATGTTGTTTTCTTCATCCTCTGACTCCTCAGTTTCTTCTCTTGTTGTACATGCTGGATTTATCTTCTTGTTGACATCATCAAGACAATTTTGTTCAATTTTTTTTAACTGCAAAACCCATTTAATTAAGAAGAAATATAACATGCAGAACAGACCATAGGATGAGTTTTAAAATGGGGAACAATTTTCATGAGATCAGAAGTATATATGCATGACATCCAATCTACCTTATCTTTAGTCGACTTCTCCTTTCTTAACTCCAGAGGATACCTATTACCCAAACAAGATTAGATAAGCTAATCAAGAAGCATTAAATATGATAGCACACCTATGCTATGCAGAAACGATTAATTACAGAGCAAAATGCAAAATTACAATGACATAGAATCAGGAGTCAATGGAAGGATTCAGTTCGAAAACGGAAACTTTAGAATATGACATATTAAGCACCAACGGAATGTGGGACTCACCAGCGATTGGTGTCTAACTGAAATCCATAAAGCTCATTCAAAAACAAGCTCATCATTACATCACCTGCACAGTTGTTGGTGCAATTAGGATACTACGCATAAACAATGAAATACACCCCCTCAAAAGAGAATGAGCTGACTGTCTGATCTTATTAATTGTTTACAAACATTAGGTCATAGAGATGACTTCCCAATCACTTGCTTTAAAAATATAAGCTGTCACAAATTGCAAAAATAATAATCATGAATACAACAGCTAACCTTCAACGTCTATATCCACAACACCACCAAATAGCAGAGCCCTTCTCTTATGAACACACATGGAAAACCCAGCACGAGGACCAGGAGGCATTCCACATTTCTTAACCTGTCATGAAGGGAGAAAAGATGATGAAAATAAATCAGTTGTACAAAAAGATAATAAAATGCATGGTTTTCAGTGTGATAGTTATCAATCCCGGATAGTGGAGCGTAGCAGTCACCCTCAAAACTGGGATAGCGGGATAGCGGATAACAGGATGACCACTATTCTAACGTTTTTATATATGTATTAAAAAATTTATAATATAAATATATAAGCTGAAAAAGAAAAATATAACTAAAAATTCATGCACTAATTATCATTAACAATAAAAACTCTTAAGCAAAATATAAAGTAGAATAGTAGATGTCAATAAAAGTCAAAGACATAATTCTACAAAGTAAGTCTTGAACCCTCTAAAGTCAAATGTAACTAAAGTTCTAGAAATTAAAATTCAAAATAAACAAAGAAAATGAATAACCTGGTATTAAGAAAGGAAAAAAAACAGAAATAAAAAACTAAGAGGGAAACAGAGAATATCAAACCTGGTTTAAAAAAAAACAGAATTAAAAAGACAAAAAAGAAAAAAGAAAGAATTAAAAAGATAAAAATAAAAAGAAACAAAAATTTAACTTTTTTATTTATTTTTTAAATATGAATGGAAGTGGGTGAAAGCTGTCATGCACTCCACATCAAACGAATCGCATCATATCTTCTTCCTGATCCAACTAGATCAAACCAAAAAACACAAAACCTAAACACGCACAATTCAATTCACAATGCCCTACCGATATCTCAATGAGGAAAGCGCCCAAATCAGCGGCGTCGATCTTCGCCGCCGCCTCCGCGACCATCACCTTAGGCTTCTTCGGCTTCACCTTCTCCGCCTCCTCGGCCTTAACGTTCTCTGCGGAACGGTCCACATTCTCTTCATCGTAGTCGTATTCGTCGTCGTCATGATGCCGCTGCTTCGATCTGAGCGGCACGTCTTCGTCGTCATACGCGGCATCAGCCAGCTTCTTCGCCTCCACAAGTTTTTTGCGCGTCGTACTCAGACCTAGTGGCCTCGCCGACGTCCGTCTTGGCCTACAAGTGCGACTCGACGCTGTTCGACGGTTTCCGTTACCTCGACGTTGACACGTTCGGGTTCCATACTCGCACAGCGAATCGCGGTCGCGTCACCGCGATCGCGGGCGCGACACCACCCCCCTGTCGCGGGCGCAACAGCCGCAACGCTGAAACGCACCGCTACTCTACACCTTGTAGCGGCACATGTCCACTCCGCCGCAATCGCGGCCGCGATGCCCGCTATTGATAACTATCTATGAGCCTATTGAGCAGAAGGGAGAGATAAGCAAATATAAGAGAAAAATATTACATCATCAAATTGAAGAGTAAACAAAGAAGTTTGTGCTGCTATTGAACACTGACTAAAGTCATTTTAGATAGTGGGCAAGGAAAAACTATGAGATATAAGAAGGCTCAAACTTGCCTAAGAAGAGGAATATACAAATTCACTCAATATTAAACTTAACTCCAAAGTACCTTGTTCCATTCCCAAGTTTTAGGATCAAGGGACCACATATCTGAATGAACAATTCCTTTCTCAGAGTTGCTCTTATCAGATGAAACTTCTTTTGAATAGCCACCATACAAAAAAATCTGCAATGTGAAAGGAACTCTCTTAAGAAGACAATATTCTGAACTTCAAAACTGCTTTGTAGAGCCACACAAATTAATCATACAGTACATAGAGGAAAACTTTACTACAGTAGTATACATAATGATAGATACCCATTAGTTAGTTACGTTAGATAGTTAGGATAGTCAGTTAAAGAAATAAGGCATGTTGCTATAAATAAGAGGGGAGGTGGAAAGAGAGATCTCTTGTCAGAATTTTTGAGAGAATTGGAGCCTTTGGGCATTGGGAGGTGCAGACCATTGAAGTTCTGCAAGTTATGGACTAGAGTTGCATAAGGAGTGGATCCAAAGTTTTCTAGAGAGATTTTCCCCATTTCAGTCAATAAAATTCAATCTTTCTTGCTGTTTCTGATACCAGTTCTAACACAAAAATACAAGTAATTTAAAACAAAAATTAGCTTCATGTAAGGGAGACCAGTATTTTACTCACGTCATCTTGGTAAACAAATAATTGAAAACCACTACGTGCAGTTGGCCACATTGCTCCAGGCTTAGGCTTTATTTCTTGCCACTATAGCACAAAATCACATTGGCATTGATCAAAATTAATGAACACAAAATCAACATTATTACATTAAATCAAACAGTCTGATTTTTTGGTGCTGAACTTGAATAGTAAATAACATATTAACATAATAACCCAGGTATTTAGATATATTTACCTTAAATTGATCAAGGTCAAATACAAATAGATCATTGTAGTACCTGCATAATCAATTAAAAGGTCTTAACCTGGCATAGAAATGCTATTAAGTGAATCAATACCAAAATCTAAAATTTAAAGAAGAATGTCGTTTATGTTTATACACAAAGAACATCAGATGCAAAATCTAAAATATATAGGGTCAATAACATTCAATATTACACAACTATGATACAATAAGTTTCTGAATACTAATCATCCTCCATCTGTATGTCACGATTAAAACACAACATCAAATTCATTTTCCCAAAATTTCATAAAATCAACTATGTGGATAAAATTTAGAGGGATTAATACATGTAATTTCACAAAACAACCTCAGGTGACTATTCATTGATACTGTGTATGATGTAACTGTTCATTACTTTACTCATAGGCCACTAAAAAGGCAAAAATGAATAAAAATCCAAAAATTATTTGAAAATTACCATATTAGTATATTAATATCAAAGTGTTCAAGAAAAAACTTTGAAGTTACAGCAAGCAAAGAAAGTAACCTGATAAGAATCAGTAAACAGAACTAAAGAAATGAATAAAAATGGTAATAAAACAGAGAATCTGGTTGGGTATAATCTGTATTGCTATCTTCATAACAGTGATTATAGATTTTCTTGGAATAACAAAGGAATAGAAATGAAATTTATGAGAGAGAAAAAAAGACCTACCCCACTCATAACCAAAGATTGAGCCCCCAGCCTGAGAGACCTACCCCACGCATAACCAACTATTCTCCATTTCTGTCACTCTTCCCTCCTTTACTCTGCTTTTAAATATTTCATCTAACAGAAATGCTACCTTACACCTTCCTCAATTCTCATTTCTACTTGCTTCATGAGCAAGGGGGTTACAAGTGGAATAACCATCTTGACCCTTATTCACATCATGCTTGCTACCATATTAACTTCAAAGTTCAACATTGGCCAAATTTACCACTAAAAAAAAAAAAAACTAACTAACCATAAGGTATGGAAACAAAAGAAAATTCAATGTCAGTCTACTCAGTCCCAATTGTTGTAAAGCAATAGTCATACTCAATACACATACAACAAACTGTGGCAGAAGCAAAAACAATTCCTTTCCCTTATAACACAATTATGTAACAAAGAAATTGATGTTGCCATGCTATATTCATACTACATTTACAAGCAGAAAAAAAATCCAAAGAAATCCTGTAACTTGAGTTTATTAGAAGCTCAAATTCTGATTCTCCCTGAATTCAATTGACTGTAGACTTAATTAGATTTATGTTGAATCATGGATATTATATATTAGAACTCACTTTTCAAGACAAAAACATTTTAATTTAACTATTAGCTACAGCAAGCTTTTCATCTGCTGTGGAGTTTTATTTTTTTTTAATGTGGGAAAGAAAATCAAATATACAATTATCACAAAAAAAAATAAAAAATTAAGCAGCATTAACAACCTCACTTCTCTAAGAGTGTCATAGAAGCCACCAAAAAGAATAATCTTGTGCTTGTACAATACCTGTTAATTAACCAAAATAAAGCATTAGAACAAACAAATATATGATGAAGACAAAAAAAAAAACTGGATTAATATGGGTATCCATATGATGGGGGTGTGGGGGAGCACACAGTGATTAACTACTAAAATAAAAATTCATAACTATGATATCACAAACAGGTTCCCACTCATAGCAACAAGAACAAAATTTCACATAAGCACAAATAAGTTGGAGTGGACATGCCATGGATTTCTCTGTAAAAAACTAAGAAATTCAAATGAAAAAAAAAGAAGGGAGAATATTGCAAGGTTTCAGGATTTTAGCAATTAGAATGAGCAAAGCAACAGCCCTTAAAGTATGCAAAATAAGATGCATGAAATAGGCTCTTAGCTACTGCAGTCAGACACAGCAAGAATGGATATTCTTGTTAGGAACATGCAATCTAGTAACAAGTGCAAACAATATGATGATTCAAAAAAGTCAATTAATTAAAAGACAAAATAAACTTTCAATAACGTATTCTGTGATTTCAGTCATCCATTAAATGGGGGCAGTTGACCAAGAATTGAGATATGCAAGTAATCCAACCTTGCAGCTGTTTAAAGACCAAACAGCACAAATGATCTGTGTTCCCATTAGCAGTATCTTGCACAATTTATTGGGTAATTATTACTTCAACAACAAGGATATTAGTAATTAAATCAGCTTCAGCAACAAGATAATAAATTGTTCTTGTTATTTAATTTCTGACATGACTGTACTGCACTCTCAAAATGGGAATATTACATTGAAATGAACCAAATCAAGCTGTGTCGATCATCCTAATTTTAATGTTCTAACAGAACTGTAAACATGCTATGTTTGCATAAGTTGTGATTCTATTTTCACATCTGCAATGCAATCCAGACAATAGTATATTCAAGTTGAACAGAACATTTTCAGAAACAAACATACCAAAAACCTGTTTGATAAAAGATTCAATAATCTGACACCCTTACTAGTAAATGAATGTCTATCACTTCTCATGGACCTGAACATACCATTCGATGTCCTGAACGTGGACTGGGGCACCCTTTCAAATTAAGCTGCTCCCACTGATTTGTTTTCAGGTCCAACATCCAAAAATCCTAAACAAATCAAAATCCAAAAACATCACCAACTAGTCAAAATCCAATACAGCAAACCACATTCTTGTCACATAACAAAAGCAAGGCAATGTGACCTAAACCTTGTAGTGATGAAACCGCTCTTGGTTTGGAGACGTAAACTCACCACCTGAAGCACAAACAAAAGTAAAATAACAATCACCACACAAAATTTTCAACTGGGAGCAGCCAGCAAAAGCTAGTAAACTCAATTATCAACAACGGTGTGTTTGTTTTCATACTTTCCAAGGCCACTGAACGTGACTGAGCTCACAGTGCTTTAAACAGAAATTCAAACACACCTAAAGCCTTATCCAATTAGGTGAGATCAGCTACATGGTTCACACGACGTCATTTAGCTCGGTTAAACACCAAAGTAAAGTGAATTACCAAAAATATAAACATAATTCTTCCACGCAACGGCTTGATGAGCACTGCGAGGAGGAGGACTATTCGGACTTGAAACCAATTTCCATTCCAGCTTCTCCACATCATACCGGTAGAGATCGCCGTACACAAATGTCTGCACAAATTCACATTGCGGCAACAACAATTCACTCAGTACATATCATATCACCCAATCAACAAATAAACACAATTCAAACTCGTAACCTTGTTCCCGTTGTAGAATTCGCCGCCGTAGAGAATCAACTCGGTCTCCTTCAATGGATTGACGGTGAGCTGCAAAACAAGGAGTCAACAAACGGAAAACGCAACACAACGGTGAGATGTTAGTGAGTGAGCGAAGTTACGGAGCAGTTGGAGCGAGGAGAAGGCGTGGGAACGTTGTCGTCGACGTGGACCTCCTTCTTCTTAGCTTCCTCTTTTTGAATGGTCAACTGTGTCAAATACAAGTTTCATTCTTTTGTTTAGAGGTTTTGCTTATTACTTGGTCGAAGTGAAAGGGTAATGTGAGATCGGAGATAGAGAGAGTACCAAAATGGCGTCGATGTCGTCTTCGGGAGAGAGCTTCTTGGTTTCCCTGCGAGCTTTCTTCTCTTCGGCTCTCGCGGTTTTTCTCTCGGTTTTCTCTTTGCCTTTGCCGGGTTTCTTCGTCTTCTTCCCCATCCTCGTCTTCGTCTTGCTTAGACCCTGCGTTCGCAAACACTACATTTTTTTGGTATCCTGTTAGCTTGATAATTCTTATTTACTCAGTCATTTAGGTTAACTTTGTTCAACACTATTAATAATTTAGGGCTTAATTACTTATTTCATTTATGCACCAAATTACTACTAACATTTTAGTTTTTAATTGAAAAAACTATTTTGTTTTAGTTTTTATAAATATGTACTCCATCGGTCGGTCCCATTGTCATTATTGTATAAAAGAAAAAAATTTATCTTAAAATAATTTTTATTTTATTTTTCAATATAAATATTAATTAACTTTTTTACTTATATTCCTTATAATATGAAAGATGAACAATAAAATCTATAAATAAATTAATGATCATATAAGATTAATTTTATAAATTTACTTTAAATATATAAACATAAAGATTAATTGACAAATTAAATCATAATTTATTTTAAATATATTTTCCTATTTTTCTCACAATAAAATAAAGAGAATGATTTTCTGTCATTCTACTTTTTCAAACACCTGAGTAACTCACTTGCATGCACTTCTCTCTTTTTCTTCTTATTAAAATCATTGTCAAACTTATATTCCCCCCCCCCCCCCCCCCCCCCCCCTCTTCCCCTCCCACCCTCCCCCCTTATCTCTTTTTTTAGGTGTTAGATAAGCTTTTAGGTATCCAAAAATCGTCTAAGATTGTTTTCTCTCATATGATTTCTTGTAAAAAGTCTTAATTTGTGATTATTATTGCCTTTTTTTGCTTCCTTAACACAAGTCTATTGGTTTTTGTCATTCTCAAAGTGTTGATCAAATAGCTCAATTTTTAAAATAAAGAATATCACTTACAAGATCTTTGTAAAAAAAAAAAAAAAAACACTTACAAGACTTTATGTTTTCAAATTCAATTGAAACATATTCACAACCAATAGATGTTATATGTGGAGAAAGAGTATTTGAATATGATGCACATGACTAGATTAATTCCAAACACACTTTAAGGGATCATGATGTCAACAAGGTGAGATCACTTTCCAAATTAAGGTGTATTCCTTTTCTTTGGCCTTCGCAGTGTGCAAGGTTTTTCCTTGTGTGAGTAATGACATTGCAATTGTATTTGGTAGGAGAAACTTTACTCAATGTGAGATATATCTTTTTGGTGTTCAGTTGTGCTCCATTTAAAAAAAAAAAAAAAAAACTTCAAAAGTATTATCTCAAGATTGTAGGTTTTCTACCTGAACATTCAGATTTTGTTTATCCATTTATTTGTTTAGGTTGCTATAATATTTTTGTGACAGTTTATTAGCTCCACTCCTCATGGATTCTTTCAAGCAAGAAAGGTTAACTTGCTCCCTTGGTATTTGTAGTACTTCCATTGATGCCCATCCTGCTCAATAAGTGACATCAGAGTTGGTATTTTGTGGTTTTGCTTGATTGAATGAAATGTTTGAATGACATTAATTACCATAAGTAGAGAGGTAAAATGAAGAATATGCTTGTCAAAATCCAAAAAAACATATGAGATGGTTTGCGGCTTTATTTGGTAGTGACTAAATTATGTTTTAATTCATAATGCATAATTTACATGCTAGAACTCTACGGAAGAAACTTGAGTCTATGAATGAATGCATCTAAATCAATAAATCTATTATCTATTTTATATAAAAAGAAAATTTTGTAAATATAAAATAATATCACGTGATAACATCGTATTTATTCTCTCCAAAATAATAAATGTAATATATCATTTTTATTCATTAATAATAACTACCTTTTAAATAGTTACCTTAATTGTAATACATTTGTTTGAGCCGATGATTAAAATCAATAAAAAATACTTTGCAGCTAATTTTTTACACTAACTATTCGAATCTAATGTTTATTTTATTTTCTTATATAAGTTTTATTTGGTGTATATTTTAGTTCGACAATAATATGAAATTATTGTAACCTTTATAATGATT
>PYAF01002077.1:777320-793969 GCA_007407185.1 Glycine tomentella
AACCTGGATTCCAGCTTCTCTGGTCCGAACATCACGACATTTCAATCCCAGGTCTTCCATTCGAGCTAATGCTAGCTCCCTCAGATTTCCTTTCTCAACCCCAGAGGTAACCAGAGGCATGGGAATATCCCGCTGAACTCTATAAACACGTGTCCATGGGGGTACCATTGCAAGGATCCTTGCTATAATGTCCACAAGTCGCTCAGGTGGATAGTTTCTATACCTACAATTACATTAATGAATTTTTTTTACTTTCTACTAGCCATTAAAAAAACTAATAAATACTAAGATGAAAATTGAGAAGTTTGAGGAAAAAGCAGTCCAATAATAAGAAAACATTTGATATATACCTGCCAGTTTTCCAGAGCTCATAAAGCCCAGTTCCACGAATTACAAGTGTAGGATATATTTTAAGCCCATCTGCTCTAAACATGGGACTCTCAAAAAACTCCCGGAAACTTTCCATGTCCCTTTCAACGCCAACATTTGGAAGGTCAGGCATCATGTGAGCAACAACCTAAAGCAAAAGCCAAAAAAATTAAGCATAAACTACATGAGAAGAAAGAGAAAGTGGGATAACATTCATAAGATGAGACATGCTAACCTAGTCCATATTCTCTAGGGAATACAACTAGAGAAATGTAAAATATTACAAGCAATACGTTTAAACATACAAAAAGTTGGCTTATATACTGATAAATCTATCTAAAGCTTGCTACAGTTCTAGCCTATACAAATATGATGATACAGTAAACATGGCAAAAAGTTCATTATAAATATGTGTGCAGGAATATGTATCAATAAATTTCTATCTAAAAAGATGCAGCAGGAGGGACACACAGGATAATGGTTGGTCAGGACAAAGTTATGTTTTCTACTGTGTGAAGATTGAGATAAGAGTAAAAAACCTTGAAACCAGCATCTTTAGCCAGGCAAAAACAATCGGCTACAGCAGCAACAGTGTGTCCTCTATTTGTGTCTCGAGCAACATCCTCGTAGGTGCTTTGGACTCCAATCTCCAATCGTGTACAACCATAAGAAAGCATCTGGCGCAAGTGAGGCCCAAGACAATAATCTGGCCTCCTGATAAAATTAAAAGTGCAAAACTTGATAAGCTCATCATAGATGTGTTACACCACACTATTGCCACGTAAATTTCCCAGAATGTTTTCACTAAATCAATTAATTATATAAGCTCAAACAAAAAAATGCAAAAACACCCAAGAAATTCCATAACTAAACCTATCTATGTCTGAGTGATAACTTATTACATTATATGAAGTATATTGTTTTAATCACTGGAAAAAGCTGTTGATCTACCATGCATTATTTTTATTAACCAAAAAAAGAAACAGACGTAACTGTAAATGACCAGCAGACCAAGGCTACAAACTTTCACAAATATTAACAACTTACGTTTCAATCGTCATGCCAATACACTTGGTTGCTCCATGCTCAGAGTATGCCACTGCCTCTTCCACATTAGCAGATGTGTGTCCAGACAAAGCATCATGAAGATTTCTTATAAAGTAATCACGGTAATCAGCCGGAAGTGACATGAAAGTACCTCCCATTAAGATAAACTCAACCTGGAAACAACAACCATAGTTATAAGGACTTTACACAGTAAATCTACTCTTATTCCATGCACTTGGATTGGAATATTCAAGAGACATAAAATGAGCTCCAAACCTTGTCTACACTATGACCCAAACGCTTAAGCTGATCTATCCTGCTCCTCGCTTGGACATAAGGATTATACCTAAATCCAGTTCCACAAGTATATCATAATAAAAAAATTAGCACAAGGCACAATGTATATCCTTCAAAGAATGTTTGTACACCAAATAAAACAAGACTAGCACAAAACCTTCTCACAAACAGTGATGAAGTCACTAAATTTAAAAAACTACTAGTATAATAATCACTTATTGTAAAAAAGAAAAAATGGAGAACCTAAGGCATCTCCCAACCAAGAGGCAATGACTAATCCCTTGAGATACTGAAATTTATGACCTCTCCCAACAGATATTTTTCACATACACCATAGTTATCAATCCCGGATAGCGGAGCGGAGCGGCCGACCCTCAAAACTGGGATAGCGAGATAGCGGTAGCGGGATGACCGCTATTCTAATGTTTTTATATATGTATTAAAAAATTTATAATATAAATATATAAGCTGAAAAATAGAAATATAACTAAAAAAAAATAAGCAGAGGAGTATATTAAGCAATAAACGGGGTGCAGGAAGCAATCTCCTTTTATATTCCCAATCTCCTTCACCAACATCCATTCTCTCTCTCTCTCTCTCTCTCACGGCTTCTTCTTCCATTTCCGCTCCAATCTCCTTCACCAACATCCATTCACTCTCTCTCTCTCTCTCTCTCTCTCTCTCTCTCTCTCTCTCTCTCGGCTTCTTCTTCCATTTCCGCTCCAACGCTTACCTTCCCGGCGCAGAAGCTCACTGTTCCATTCCCCGTGCCGCGGACACCCTCGCTTCTTCTCCAACAGTTGCCGCTGTGCCTCACTCCTTGCTGCGCCCCAACAGTTCCCCTTCTTCCATGCTCTTCTTCCAACAAAACGACAAGGAAAGGGAAGGAATACAAAGAAGAAGACAAACACGAAAACGAAAATGGGGAGAAGGAGAGAAAGTGCCGCGGTCATCAGAGAAAGAAAGTAAGAAGAAGAAAGGGCAACAAACTGCCGCCGGAGAAGAAGAAAGGGTCGCCGGAGAAGGAAGAGATGGTGGCCGGAGCAGGAACCGTCGGAGTGAACGAAGAAAGGGTCGCGCAAACGAAGTCGCGGCCGCTCCGCGAATCCCACGTCGCGCCCGCGACGTCCGCAATCCTTAACTGCGCCGCAACACCACCTACTGTAGCGGTGAAGGCCCGCTCCGCCGCTATCGCGGCCGCTCCAACCACGATTGATAACTATGACATACACACCAGTTATTAATGGCAATCGGTGGAACATGGCGGAAGGCCAAAAAATTCCACCATATAAACACACCATTGTGCCTTATGGTGGGTCTCCCTTCACAAATTGCCTATGGAAGTTGGCAAAAATCCACCATGACATTCCGCCATGGACGCTATTTAACAACACTTATTACTCACAAACATGGGAATCAAACCCCAACTACATACTTAAGACAACGCCAGATTATCTATTAACCATGTCGTACTAAGTTGGTACTTAATGTAATTATTATCTTTAGTAAATAATCAAATTTAATCCCAAATGACATGAAAATACGTTTAATGCCCCTTAAGAATGACCAAATTAGTTTTCACAACAAAAATCCATTTGACCGATAAAGTTCATGTCTGACCCCTAATTATTTGAGCAACAAAATACACACGAACTAATTTAACTACAAAAACAACGTCTAGTGTCTCCTAACGTGCATTCTAATTTCTATCAACTATTCTTCATGATGAAACACGCAAGTAACAACCAAATTACCGAACAAAACATACAATCAGCAATTTACGAACCTCAA
Organism: Glycine tomentella; assembly: GCA_007407185.1. Classification (NCBI taxonomy): domain Eukaryota; kingdom Viridiplantae; phylum Streptophyta; class Magnoliopsida; order Fabales; family Fabaceae; genus Glycine; species Glycine tomentella. Next base: position 780,825 of record PYAF01002077.1, read on the forward strand.
GCCTGATTAGTAATCCTAACACAAAACACTCACAAAAATCAACAGAATATAGGGATTAATTTGACTCAACTATTCACTCTTAAAAACAGTTTCATTTACCCTAACACAAAAGACAAAACAAAACTAACATAAACCCTACCTCGCACGAATTGCGCGCATGCTGGTTGGTTCGTAACCAGTGTAAGACTGAGTACTATACTCGAAGTCGGAGTCAGGTCCCCCGGGGCAGTAGACGCAAATATTGCCGGTGGTGGCGATGTGCGGGCACCGGTGAGGCTTCGACATGACCGCGACGACGGCGATTCCGGAAGCGGTGCGAACGGGCTTGGCGCGGAGCTTGGGGAGGAGCGTCTCGCGCTCGGCGTCGGGGAGCGCCGCGATCATCTCCACGAGCTTGGGCGCGCGTGAGAGCCCGTACTTGCGGCACGCCGCGGACTTGAGCGAGTTAAGGTCCACGTTCTGGCCTTTGTGAGAGAGGTCCACCATGGAGCTCACGATCTCCGCGATGGCGCGTACACGCGCCTCCTCCTCACTCAGGCCGTGCGCTTCGTACCCGCCCTTGCCCGGCCGTGGGGCCTTCCTCACCTCCGCCACCTCTGCCGCCGCCATAGGCAAAGGGAAAAACCAAAAAGGAAGTCGGGTTACAGGGTTTTAGCAACGCAAAATAATACACCGTTTTCGCAAACCCTTCTCTTTCAAGTTTCAACCGGAAATTGGCATCGCATGTGAGTGAGTTGCGAGTCTTGTGACTACTCTCAATAAAATGTGAATATATTTTTTATTTATTTTTGGAACAAGGGCTAGTGTGTTTGGTTTATATAACAGAAATAGAAAGAATAAAAATGAAAGATAAATTTTTTAATTGAAATAGAATGTAAAAAATACAAATTTCACTAAAAAAAAATATTTTTTTCAGTATTATTTTCATCTTTTCTTCTGATCATACTTTATATAAGATTGTCTTTTAAACTAGTGATGGTAAAACGGACCTGGTCTGATGGGTCGACCTGACCCAAAAAAATGTAAGTCAGATTGAGATTTTGAGCCCAAATTTATTAAATGGGTTGGATCAATCCAGCCCACAAAAATGTGGACTAAGGTCGGGCCAGCCCATCGGGCCAGCAATCCATCAATAAAAAATAATAAAATATTTAATAGATAATTAAATGAGTGACTTAGAGGAAGAGTGATTAAGAAGATGTGAGTGATTTTGAATCCTTAACCCTAATACATTTTTATTTGGAGCCTAATAATGAGTTATACTACATCTACAAATATGTTTTGATTGTCTACATCATTGTGGAGCAAATTTCTAAGAATTTGTTAAGACTTAGGAACTAATTGAAAATCATTGTTAGACATGTATTCCCTATTTGCTTTTGTTTCTATTAGACATGTATTTTATATTAAAAATCATTGTTATAGAATTAAGTTAATATATTATTAATTTTTTGTATAAATAATTACATTTAAAAAATTTTAATCATTTTTTTACTTTTTTATTTTTTATTTTTTAAGAGAGTTGTTGGTCCGCTGGTCCACTAATCCACTTTAAAGTGTAACGGGCTAGTATTTTCAGCCCACTTTGCAAAAGTGGACCAGTCCAACCCGACCCACTTTTTTAGTAGGTTAGGTCAGTCCGACCCGTTTTTGAGTGGACTAGTCCACTTTGTCATCCCTACTTTAAACTAGTGTCCTACCTATGCAATGCATAGAATTTTTCTCATTTAAACTATTTTGAGTATTTCTTTAAACTTTAATTCAAATAAAATTATTATAAAGTATTTATTTTAATTATTCTTTCTATTTTATTATAATTATTGTTTAAGAAAAAATATCTAAATATAATTTTTTAATTAATATTAATTATTTTTCATTTATAACACAATAATATTAACGATGAACAATAAAATTAATAAAATTTATGGGATGTTGTTTTACGGATCTAATTATATTTCCAAAATCAATTCTAAGAATATTATTTTCATCATCAAAGATGTTTGATAAATATTTTTAATCAATGAATGTCTTTAAATTTATTTTAATTGGAAAACAAAAATATTAAAAAATAAATGAGGTGAATTCTCGTGGAAAATACAAGATTTTGATATTTTACATGGGAATAGGATGGTGAAGGAACACATGTAATATAACATGAATGATGGATGCCTGGAATGAATGATGAATATTTTTTTATTACCTTATAACAAAAATGACATAGAAAGGACAGTGAGAGGAGTGTGTAATGGTGAAAGATGAGATGGTTCAATGCTAACCATTAGATCAAAATAAAATGTTCAGATCAATTTTTTCTATTAAAATAATACATTTTAGATCCACTTTGATTTTCCCACGCGCACATTCCTCTCTCACCGTTTTAGTTTTCCGTCTTGCTTCGTTTGATTCCTGCTGCTCCCATATGTCGATCCTCTTGTGCCTGCACAGTCACTTCCATTCTTAATTACTTCTTCTCTCTTCTACTATCTTCTATGTCCTTGAATCCCTGTTATTGCAGCTTTTCATAGTAATAACGAGTTTGGTTGTTGTTAGAGAATTATTATGGGATTAAAATTGATTTTGAATATATTTTTATATATTTAATTTTATGTTAAAGAATAATTCATAATTAATTTTAAATTAAATAATTTTGAGTAATATTTGTATTAAATAAAAAAAATATTAATTTGAGTCTCATGTCTTATCTAATTTAATATGAATATCCATTTTTTTACTTTAACCTTTTAATTCTTAATATTGGTGTTTTTGTTATCATGATAAAATACATGTGATGGTAGAGAAGGAACACTTAAACACATGGAAGTTCATGTTTAAGGAGAATCAAACTTATATAATGTATAACTTTAAAATTGTTCATAATGAAAGATAATACAAAATTTATCTTCACCCTTATAAATTAGTTTTCACAGTCGTCACCACTATTATTGAATAAGAAATGGATGATATTCCTTTCAAGTGTTATGAATTTGTTAAGTATGATGATGTTATTGATGAAAGTTATCAAACCGATCTTTTAGTTGTTAATCCTTATTTTTTTTACTTTACACCATTTTTTGCTTCTTCCGTTTAGTTATAATTTACATGTTTCCCTTTAAACCTTCTAAAAATATGTCTGTTAGTTGATTTTTGTTTTATGTTTCTTAATAATTTTGAATTATTGGTTTTTTTTGGATTGATTTTATTGCGTAGATGCTATTGGTGTTTTGTATGAGATAACTTTTCGCCAGATAAATAGTAACCCAAAGAGAGTATCTTTCACCATGAAGGATCAAAAGTAATTGACCTATATTTTTGTTGATTCTATCTTTAGTAGAACTCAATTAAGTATTCCGTAATTAGTTATGTTTATTATTGGCAGTGATCAAACAGTTGTGTTTATCCTTTGGGATGACTACTGTTTACAACTACAGAATTATCTAAAGGAAACAAGTGGTTTGGTTATTGTTATAATTTTACTGACACATGCTAAAATCAAAGAGGCTCAAGGTAAATTTTTTTAATCTTAGCAGTTTTCTGATTTCCTTTAATGTTATTATGAGATTACTTAGATACCCTTTTTAACTGCTATGGTAGGAATTTACCCGACATCGATAAACAATACATGGCAGGGTTCAAAGTTGTTTATTAATGATTCACTGCATGAAATAGAGTCTTTTAAAGAAAGGTTTAGCATAATAATTTTGATAAAAAAAATTAGTCTTCATATATTAATTATAAGCTAATTATTGTTAGATTGTAGAAGTGGTGTTAGATTACCTATTGGTGTTCCATCAATAAACTCTTCAACAAAGGATCAAAGTCTTTCCCAATCTTTTGGATCATCAAAGTACTAAGAGAAAGACAATTTTTTTTTATAAAGCTGAGATCAAGAGTCTAGCTTAAGTCAATGAGGCCACAACTATGCGTAGTCCTATGTGTTTTTCTTTTTTAATGGATATGGTTATTAAATTAGCACATTCAGTTCAATATTTGTTTTGAGTTGATCCCTAACTTTTCTTTTTCTCAACCTTGAAGGATATCGTTTGTGCCACTATTAGGACAATTGGAAAAATAAGTGTAGACAATTAGGGTTGGTGTTACCCAACTTGCAATAGGTGTAACAAAACTGTTCCAATGATTGATTGCCCATTTACATGTTTGTGTGGAAGATACAATGAGAAAAGTTTGTTAAGGTATTTTGCTACTTAGACTTGACTGTGTATTAACTTTCATTAAATTTTTTTCTCTATTATATTTTTCACTGTATTTTTTTAATTCAAAAGATTTTTCTAATTTGAGTTTTTCCCCGATTCAATGTAATGGATAGGTATAAGCTGGAGGTCATAGTGTATTATAACAAACATAACTCTAATTTTGTCTTATGGGGTCAACAATGTCTGTACCTTATAGGGAACACTGCTTAAGAGATAAATCAAATGATGTTTGATGTAGGTGATTCAACAACACGATTGCTTATTAATTAGTTACTTTCAATTATGTTAAGATTCACTAAATCTTATGTCCTTGAATTTGTGTGTGCAAAGGTGGTGATAAAAATGTTAATATCTTTCCAGACCCACTAGATAATGTCTTGGGTCATACTCTGACATTTAAGCATTTAAGGTTCAGGTACAATCTAAGTACAGGAAATCATTTGTACAGAGAATATTTAATGACCCTATTATAATGAGAGCTACCTAGATTTCCTCTCAAATGAGGAGGTACATAAATCATTAACTACTTATACCGTTGTACTTAACCTATTTACTAATATAATGTTCTTTCCTAATGCATGATTACAGGGTACATCTATATCTCAACCACCCACTTCAAATGAACATGATTCTATTGGAAATGATAGTGTGAGTTATCATAATTATCTATACTGATTTTTACTATGGAGTGTTTATAAATGTTTATTTTCATTGTTATTTAGCAATCTTTGTCACTTACTGCTTATCATGATCTTGATGCTATATGCACATTGACTCCAACCAAAATAAACATTTATAAATACTCCATAGTAACTGACCATTTAATTATGTTCTTATTATTATTATTTAAATTTTACAAAACTTGATATAAAACAAACAAGATAATATATATGATTTGATCAATGAAAAATATTTTTTCTATTAAGTTATTGAGTGGTTTTAGACTGAATAATATTATTCATCTTTTTTATACATCTTATATTAATTATCTAAGCATAATAAACTTCTACATTTTGCTCACGTTAATTTCTATGAATTTGCTAAAACTTCAAGTATTTGTCATATGTATGATATTTTAAAATAAGATAGATAAGAAAATATATGCAATACTAAAATTACTTTTTTAACTTTGGAGAACTTAAAAAATCATTTTTAAATTTGAAGATTAAAACAATATTTCTAAATTTAAGGGATCAAAAATAAATTTGAGGGTAAAAACTATTTGTCAAAAAATGTAAAAAAATCCACATCATTTAATTAATTAAACGTGACATATGTTGATGCGGAGACCTAAAATTTGAGTTTTGGCTTAGTTAAAACTCTTAAAATGAGAGTTAGAATTAGATGTGGCTTTTTGATAGATGATTTGTGTCCACTACGGTACGAGTTTCATCAAATAAACATTCATTTGTTCAGGGAGTGTCATTTTGTAAGGGAGGTATACCGGATAGAGTACCCGGACAGGTTGAAGGGACACCTAATAGGCTCAAATCGCACACATCCTACGACCATGTATTCACATATGTCGAGCAATACATCTTGGCATTCAACATGTGCAAATAATGAGCATCGTTCGGTCATGATTATCATCACTAAATCCACTTAAGAATAATCACTCATTTAGAATCAGCTATGCATGATTAGAGGGAGTATTATTCAGCTGGTAAGCATGATGTGACAAACCCACAGACCCCATGCCCAACAAGGTTAGTATACAAAATGGTAGACCCCCAAGGTAAAGGACTGATTCATTCTCATGTGCTCACTACATATCATTAATAGCTTTGAGTTGAACTCTCACTTGAGCGTCAGAGTGTCTTTTGCAAGTGCCCCCCTCCGCTCTGCCAAATACTCATGCACCTGAGACCTCGACAAGGAACAACTACCAGACAATCCTTCGACTCTAGAGATCCTTCAACATAGTAGAAGACCATTCGATAGAAGGATGAGTACCCATTCCATTTGTCACAAGAACAAGAGATTTGGGAGTTGATTAAGAACCACCATCATATTTCTGGTTTCTTTACAAGGAATGTTCACATATGGATCATGCGAATGTTAAGCCAAATCGTAAAAGTAAAGGGGATTCCAAGGAATGACATACTATTTTTGGTCTTACTTTGTTGTTTATTTGGAAACACAGGAACAACTTTGTGTTTTGCGAATAGCTTTATATTTCTACCAGCAATTGTTTCTCATGTGTACAACATGCTCTATAATATTAGGAGAGCCAAATGTTAAATTTACCTCAAAGAAATCAAACTTATGGTTGTAGGGAGATTGGTTGGACATCTCCACCAATACAATGGCTAAAATGAAACATAGATGGCTTTATCAAGGATGGAGACCTAAGGGAACATAACAACTTGTGGAGGAGTCTTGAGAAGTGAGCAAGGCTTCTGATAAAAGGTTTTATGAACAACATTGGAGCTTGTTATGTCCCCGTGGTTGAACTTTGGGGTATCTTTATGACCTTGTAGTTATCTTGGGAAAAAGGAAATTGCCTTTTGTGGATTGAAAGTGACTCGTTGTTAGTTGTTAATTTCATTACTAAACGAATCAATTCTAATTATTTACAACAATATTAGCAATCAAATTCTATATTTTTTAAAGAAGGATTGACATGTTCAGATCTTTCATGCTCATATGGAAGCAAATTGTGTAGCAAGTCAGTTGGCAGACAAAACTCACCCTATGTCTTTAGGGATGCACTAGGTAGATGATCCCCCTAAAACTTGTAGGGGCTTGTTGTGGAGGTACTTTTATTAATAACTAAAACAAGACAATTTTTTTATTAGTTCTTGGCTAAATTGTCTTTTAGTCTTTTATGTTTTCAATTGTATTTAGTTAGGTCCTTTATCTTTTAAAAAGTTTAATTTAGTCTTTTATGTTTTTAAAGTGAGTTGTCCTTTGAGATGATTGGTTCCATATTTAATGCTTTGTTATTTTTAAGTTAGTCAAAATCATCCAGCAATAATGATTCTTTTCGATTTTGGAACACAAACCCTTTTTGATTGATTTGTGGCTCCTTTTTTGTTTGAACTTCAAGTTCTATAGTTGTCATGTATATGAATCTATAAGACAAGATTCATGTCTTAAATCAATCAACGAAATGTTCAAATGTTGTCCCAAAATAGAAAATGATCATTGTTTCGAAAACATCATTTTGACTAATTTAAAAAACATAAAATGACTAAATTGAATTTAAAAAAAATAACAAACTAATCTAAATATAATTGAAAACATAAAGGACTAAAAAAATGTGTTTTAGCCCTTTTGTTTTCATTTAGACATAAATTTTACAATTAAACAATGTGGTGAAGTGTCACATTGGCACCCAAAAGTGTAATTCATTGTCACTTAGGTCTCTTAAAATATTAAGATTCCTAAAACGCTACAAAAAGTTTATTTTGTCTGTCACTTTAGTTTTATTGTTAAAAGAGTTTCATTATAATTAAAGCATGTGCCAAGATGACATGTTATATGGCTATGTGGTAATTAACAATGTACATGTGGCAGTCCAATCAATGACCAAATTAACAATATTTGAATTGTCATTTGCCATCACATATATGTTATTAGAGCATCTCCAATGCGGAGTGCTTCTTGCATTTCTTAGCTAAGGAACGGTTTCTTATAGGAAACTTTCCATTGGAGACAATCTACGAGGCACAAGAGTTGCTTCCCCTTAAATTCGGGTTTCTAATATAAAAAACCGTTTCGTAGGATAGTTTATTATTTTTTAATACATAAACCAACTGAAATCAGAAGGCAAAAATAGAACAGAAACACCAGCTAACTGAAATGGGGAAAGGGAAGAAGGAGAAGTTACCATAGAATTGTGTTGTTGCAGAATCGCCGCGCAGCGTGGCCTGGTGGTGGTTGCGCGAAGGAGCCCGTGGGTAATGGTGGTGGCACACGAGGGAGGTCTGCCGGTGTAGAGAGAAAGAGAGAAAGAGAGAAAGAGGGAAAGAAGTTTCTGGAGGGACTAGGCATCGAAGAAGAAAAGACAAATGGATGGAGAAAAAATAAAATAATAAATAACAAAGAAGCTTATGGATCTGGTATACCATAGACTTGTCATTAAATTTTTTTAATAAAAAATTTGGTTTCAAAAGATTTGTAACTTTGGAAATTTTGGGATGTGTAGATAAAAATTTATTGTTAGATCAAATGGGAAAAAATGAATAGAATGTTGAAGGGTTTGAAGCGTTTTTTTAATAAAAAATACATAGATAGAAAACGAAAATAACAAATATGAAAATAATAATAACTAAATTTATTATAATAAATAACAATAGCTAAATTTATGTAATATTTTTTTTGAGGTCTATGTTTTTTATTTATTTCGATGTTATTGTGTTTAATTAACTATTATTATGTAAAATTTTATTTTATATTATTACGCATTTCATTTTATTTATTTTAATTTATATTTATAAAAACTGAAAAAATGTTAAATTTTATTAAAAAATATAAATATGTGGATTTTTTTGAATTTCTTATGATTTCTCGTATTGAAACAAAATATTGTGTAAGTTCCTTATGAATGACATAACACTAAAGAAATCATAAAAATTTGTTTAAAGAACCTAATTGAATATCTTCCATTAAAGATGTTCTTAACTGCTGTCACGTATGCATCAAATTATGATATGTTATTATTTAGGTATCCTGTGTCAATTATTACATAGTGATTAACATGCCACATATGTACTTTCAATGACTTAAGTTACAGTACTGATATGTTTGATTATAAAAAAGTAGGAGAGAAAATAAGAGAAAATTTCAAAATTTGGACACCACTTTTTCTCTACTTTAATTTAAATATTTATTTCATTCTTTTCTCTTCTTTCCTACCCATAAATTACACTTTAGGGGGCTCAATGACTTATTTACCCTTAAACGACGCCGTTAATCTCCCTAAATTTTCAAGCAGTGCCGAGTCATCTCGGAAGTGCCAGAAGCTGTGTGCAAACTCGAGGCGGAAGGAAGCAGAGTGGCGCCGATGGAGGAGGGTTTAGAGAAGAGAGAATTTGAAGGTGAGGTAGTTAGCAGGGTTGCCGAAGTGATTTCGGCTATAAAGAATGCGAAGCACGTCGATCAAGTCATTTGCGCGCTTCATTCCTTAGCCACTCTTCTTTTCCCCTTTGACCCTTCTCTCCTCTCAGGTTCGTTTCTTTTTGCCCTAATTTCAATCAAATTCTTCACTGGGAACGACCATGCACTATTTCACTTGTTCCAAAGAAGATTTTGATTTTGATTTTGTATGAATATATCCAACGATGCAGATAGCATTGATCAGAGTTACGGAGACCAGGTTTGTTTGTAGTCGTTTTAGTATTGTAATTCACCGTTGTAATTGCACCTTCGATATTTCATGTTTCTTCTTTTTCCGTTTTCAGGTCCAAGTTCCTTCTGCGGAAAAACGACATGCTTGGTGGCGTGCGTTTTATCGAGGGGCTGCTTTTCCTACATTGGCTAGGTTTCTATTACTTGGTAATGTTTTTATGGGGTTATGTATTTCATCATTACATGCAGTTTAAAGGTTTTTGTTTTCCACTCCAAATTTTAAGTTGCGAAAAGTAGTATTGCGTTTTGCTTTTCCTGTTTAAGTAATTTGGGACTTCCTGCAGATGTTGCCTCGAACTGGTTGGGTTGTTTTCCCTTCTCGGCACAGAAGTACGTTTATGATGTTTTCTTTGTTCGTGGATTGGTCACTGAGGTGCTGCAGATTTTGGTTCCTTTTCTCCAGCTGAGTTCGAGTGATGGTCTTGATGTTAATGCTGTCCTCTCTAATTCCGAAAGGTATGGATGTTTATATCGCGCAATGCCTTGAATGCAGTTTCTTTAGACTTAAAAGTTATCGACATGCTTGTGCTTAATTTGGTGTGAAGTAACAAGCCAATTTAATTTAATGTTGGTAAGAACATAGGGGGTGTTTGGTAGGATAGAAGTTTTTGATTTCTTGGGAATCATTGGTTGGGAAACTTAGTTTCCAATTTTTGGTATGCATTTTAAAAAAATAACATTCCTGGGAAAGGATGTTTTCCGGGAATGTTTCTTAATCAATTTCCCACAAAAACTTTTCCATGGGGGGAGGTGGGAATCTTACTTTCCCGAGTTTAATTTTTCTTTTACTACATTAAAAACATCATGTTATTTTTTATAAATTATATGTGGTAAACAATTAAAAATAATCGGTAAAATATGCGTAACTCTTTGATTCCTAGGAAACTTATTTAAAGATTCCCAATGGACAACCAAACAAATTTTATTTATTCCCAGGATTCATGATTGCTATGATTCCCAGGCATGAAAAAACTTCTCCCGTACCAAATGTCCCCTTATTCTGATTCCAGCATTTATTACAGATTGCTTGTACTGTGCTTGTTTGAAAATACTGGGGTGCTCCAGTTGGCGAGAGAGTTAGGTGGTTCTTCTAAATCGAAAAGCGTTACAGATGTACAGATCAAGATGGATGTATCTAGGGTGGCACAGATTATTGCATCTATTCCTGACAAAGCAAGGATGAACTCCATGGCTTCATTGTCATCACAGTATCCTCCTTTTTCCTTTCTTCATCTAGATAGTTTATGGGTTCCATTGATTGAATATCATTATGGTTCTGAGTTCCTCTGTAAACACTTATGTATTTTTTTCACCGAGAGTATTTAGTGTGTTCTTCAAGCAGATTGTTGTCCAACTACTCTCCCTGGCAGAAGAAAGAGAGATTATTTTGCTAGACAATGTAGACATGGATGAAATGGACAAAAATGGTGCACTGTTATTTGTAGGGGAAATGTTTTCTCGCATTTGTCGCCGTGGCTCTGCTGGTAACTAGAAATTCTGACACTGGAACAGTTTAGTTTTTTATGTATTTTAAACTGCATATATTGGCTAGTATCATTAAATTGCTTTGCATTAACTATCAGCCTTTGTGGAATAGATCGCATTTTCTCCATATAAATAAATAACAACTTCAGAGCCACAATATGTTGCAATTGCGTTCCATTTTGTGGAGAAAAAAGGCATGTTGTCACTTGTTATAAAGGTTATAGCTTTCAGAAGATGATAAGTTTCACATGGGTTATAGTTTGCAGAAGGCATGTTAATTAGTTTCTTATTTGCAACATTTGTCCATGGGTTGTTTGACACAACTGAAAAGAAGCTAGTGAATCAATTATGAATGTGAAATTTTCATCAATACCAAGGTTGTATCGGTGTGAAATGCATTGTTGTAAGTGCAGTGACATGTGGTTATGGACTACTGCAAGCTTGTAGCCTTCTATTAAACTGTTTGACATCTTGATTCCTCACCTATATAGTAAAGATACTACCTAGAGGTTGTATCTAGGTTCCTTGGACACAATGTGATGCCAATTGGCCTTGAGCCTGAAGTGACCCTCCAAGTCCCAACCAACATGTGATTAGTGTCCTGACTTAAATGTAACCCAAGTAAAACTCTCGTCTCTCATGTAGTCCCAAACTCCCAATTGTAATCTTTGATGAATAATTTGACACTGATGTGAGTCCATGTTAAGCAACACTTCTAAAAGTTTCTTTATGTTGGATGCTAGGATTTATAAAGCAGAATATATTAATTTTGTTTGTGTCCTATTTAAGAAGAGATATCTTACTGAATTGCTAATGCATGGACCAACCATAACTGTTTTAATCTTGTCAGCATCAATGTAATCATATATAACAATAACAATTCATGATTTATAGACTGTTCATAACTAATAAATTTCGCACAACAGTCTGGTTTGGTATTTTTGTTTTAAAGATAGATGACTCAGTGGTTAGGTATCTCATTGTTTTGATGGATTTAGGTCTTCTCTATTGGAATAGAGATGCACTAACTACTAAGTAGTATTTCTTATATGATGAGCAAAAAAAAAAAAAAACTATTTCTTATATGTAAAAACACTGTTTTGTGACATAGTTATGAATGGTGAACTATAGTGATGGAGCAGGATGTCACTGCCTCAAACTACTGCAAGGTTTCTACGATAGCTTTCAGTTGTAGTCAGGGGCGGAGCCTCTTGTGGCTATGCATACTTATTTATAAAACTATCCTAAAGAAAAAATTGTTACACGCATACGTATTTATTTATAAAGTTATCTTAAGACACATGAACTATTTTATGTACTTAATTTTCAATGTTAATTTTACGTACTTTTATTTCTTATAACTTCTATATGTTATTTTATTTTCTTAATCTCTCTTTTCCTATTACTTTTCTCATTGCATCTTGTATTTTCTCTCTCTTATTATTCAAGATGGATATACCTTTCAAAACAGTATATAATCATCAATTCCTATAATTTAGCAATATTTTCTTTCCTATAGTCTTGTATCTTTTATTTAATTTATATAATTATAATTTTTGTAAGAAAAAAAGGGTTATGCAGTGATAGTGTAAAATAATTTTATGCAATCATATAATGCAAACCACTATATATGATATGTTTGTTGACTTTTATAATAACTACTTTAAAAGTCATACAAACGATGATTTATGATTGAATGTCAGTGTAAAACTGTCTTACGTTATCATGCATAGCCATTAAACTTGATTAGTTATTATGAATCTTTTAATTATTAATTAAATTTAATATATTAATTTTAAATTTATAATTTTTATTTTATTTTTATATTTGGCACCCTCAATAAAAATGTTCTAGCTCCGCCCCTGGTTGTATGGAAAATTACAGCAGTCGTGGGTGCTATCTAGTTGCAGTGATAAAGTCTCTTTACCCCGTTTTCTGATTTATCAAACCCATTATTTTGGGTATTTTCATGATTTTCCATTGTTTTACATCGGAAATAAATGGGGTATCTGTTCTGCCAAAAAAATATTGGAGGCTTGACCTTGTTTCAATGAAAGATAAATGTAAACTCTGTTTCTTTTCCAGCCACAACACCAC
>PYAF01002077.1:794069-813965 GCA_007407185.1 Glycine tomentella
AAAAAAAAAAAACTCCTTTATACAATGAGGTTTAATTGTTAATTATGAATGTCATTTTGGGTATTTTTATTTTATTTTTTGAACATTTATATTTGTATAGTATAAGTTGACTATTTTGTATTTTTAACCATTGGTATAACAGCCATCTTGCTACAGCATTTTTAGGGTTGCCCACTCCCCACTGTGATTTGGGGATTAATAACCATGGTTTGAGAAACTGGAACCGTTATGTTGAATTTAACTGTCTTATAACTCTTATCCTATACTTAATGGAAAATACAATAAAACTACTTTGCTAAATGGGATAATGAAGTTGGTAACCTGCAGTTATGACTCTAATCCTATGTCATTAGTGTTGTGAATTATAATTGATTTTTGTCTGGACTATCTGTTTAGTGTGATCAAAATTTTTTCCTGATTCAATCTCTTTTCTTGTAGATCTCCTAACTAGTGAATTAACACCGGAAGTTCTTAGGCTTGTCAACAGCCTCTTATCATCAAGTAATGATTCAGTTACGAAGGAATTGTTTGAGTCAAAACCAGACACGGTATTTTGGTCGAGAATAATGGAATCCATCAGTGATCCTTATACCGTGGAAAGAATCTCTGAGCTGATTTTGCATAAGTTAGCTACTCAAGATGCAGATGATGTTCAAGCGTATTGGGTGTTGTGGTTGTTATTCCATCGAATTTTTAAACTTCAGGCTTCTGTCAGGTGAGTGAAAATATTAGTTTATTTTGTGTTTGTTCATGGATGATCTGAAAATAATGCTCCATTTGATTTTAAAGAAATAAAAATTGCAGCTCCCATGTTATTGGTTATTATTGACATTTGGTCTTTGCGCTATGATGCACACAACGTAGTAGTCAATTCCAAATAGCAATGCGGAGTGGCTGACTCCAAAAAATCTGTAGTGGGTAGTGGGATGACCACTGTTTTGAAGTTTTAAGATACAAAGACATTCATAATTAATGATCTAAAGTCAAAATTTGAGAATTAAATGCACATGTCAGTGTACAAGAAAGAGACTGATGCTGAGGTGGAGGCAGTGGTTGGTGTAGATCCCTGTGGTTGAGTGGATGAAGCCGTTACTGTCCTTCAACTAGGAAGATAAAACCCAATTAGGAAAACAAAATAAAATATAGGGTAGAGTAGAATTCAGAAGAACAAGAGAGCGGAGGTTAGAACAGAGAGGTAAAAGATCTGTTTGATACTGAGATGTCTGTACAGTTCAGAACAGGGTTGCGCAACCTCAGCAGATATGAGTTTGCTGAAAATGGCCAGAAAAAATGCAATGCCACATTGTTGCTGGAGAAAGGTGGGCCTTCGTTGGAGAGAAGAGTGGGGGTTCAGTGTTTGTGCAAGTTATGCTATGATGGGAAATAGGGTTTCTGACTCTGTTCTGATTAAATGAAAAAGGGGAACAAAATCTCAAGATTGCCCCCCTAAAACAGCAACATGAAAATGACACCACTTTAGGGCCAGAAAAGAGGTTTTTTGCACTGGAATATAATCATGACTGCTACAGCCATGAAACCACTACACGGTGATTTTTTGTCACACTTGGGGGTTAAACCTCCGTCAAGCTGCTATTTCCCACTGTTGACTACTATGTGCACACAACATGGTTTATATAGGCATACTTTCTATGACATCCTTTACATTAAAATATTATTTATTAAAATAATTATGTAAAACACGTTTTCACTATTTATTTACATAATATAATAGAAGATAAATATTGGGGTGTTACACCATCACCATCATAAGCACTTTTTCCCTCTTTTTTTTTAATTTTTTAATTTTTAAATAGAAACTGTAATGAAATTCCTGTATTACTATTACTTTATATATGCTTATGTCCCTTTGTTTTGCTATGTTCCCATGGCAACTCCTCAGGTCTATGTTTGTTGACAAGTTCCTGCTATGGAAAGTATTCCCTATTAGCTGCCTGAAATGGATCCTTCGATTTGCTGTTCATGAATGCCCACCTGGTACCTCATTATCAGGACATAATCACCCTGGGATTTTGAATACTGTCCAACGCCTGCTCGCAGTATGGTCTAAGAAAGAATTTGTGCAAACAGCACCTATTGAGCAACAATTGTGTATCCTTTTTAATTGTACTAATTTACTGAGTGAAAAGCAAGTGGAATATAGAGTACATAGCTTCTGGATGTGAATTTTAAAAAATGGTGGCTTAGTGCATGAAGTTACCTTACTGTCATGTCAAGGCTCACACCCTATTTGATGTAAAATTGCTGCATTACAATCATAACAATCTCATGCACTTTCCTCCTCTGAGCATTCACTGGATCCGATGCCATCTTTATTATTGTGATTTATTTATTTATTTTTCCTATATTTATCTCAGACATATCTGCTGCCCTAGGCCTTTCTCTGGAGACAATGTTGAAGGAGGAATTGGATGGGATGAAGAATGCCATGCACTTTATTCTTCAAGGAGTTAGCTGTAATTATCATTTACTTAATTGTTGGGTGTCTTGATAATAAGGAAAGAGGAATTATGTGGGATTGGAACTATTGCGTGATGCCTACCCATAATCCTTTAGAATACTTTAAATAACAGGCCCTACCCAATGGATGTGTTACATCTGGAAACAATTTATGTGTTCTGGACAGGGAATGGTTCCACTTGAACTTCCACTTTTATTCTGTGATCCTGCTTTCAGTCAAGTCAAATGTGTCAATATTATCAAATTTAGGTTGTTTTTGTAGGGTTTATAAGCCAGCATTCCCAAACCTTTATTTTCTTGCTACCCATTAGCAATTTTTTGCTGTTTAAGAAATTAAGTTGAATTAGGGATTTTTCTCCAGTATTCAAGTGGTACTAGTAGTCTAGTACGCATGAATAAATTCCAATAAGAATTTAACAATCAATAGTTTAAAATATCACTTAAACGTTTTCATATTTGCTAATAGTAGTCTAGTATGCATGAATAAATTCCAATAAGGCATGTTACTGGATTTTCATCATTGTGTTATATATTCATCAAGAAAATTTTATATTGTAAAACAAGATAGAATAATTTGCATTAAAAATGTCACTGCTTTGATGAATTCCTTTTCTGTGGGTCCATTTCAATCTCCATCCAACTCCTACTCAGAGCGATCTCAACTATCAATTATGAATAGAAAGTGTGAGAAAATATAGGAAGGCAGAAAGAGAAAGTGAGAGAGCAGAGAGAAAATAGAGAGGGCTTAAACCTGAAAATGATTTTTGATATTATTAAATCTCAAAGGTAAATTTTACAAAACAAAATCTTAATTCTGATTGTCATCAACTCAGTATAACTAACTGACAGCTGGATGAAAATAAACTCAGCTTAGAAGCTACTGTTTATACTGTGCATATACTTTAACACACACTCAGTAGTCTTGTAAATCTGATTAAAAATGGGTTACCGTTCCTACTTGCAGAATGAGTTGTTGACTTCCAATTTTGTTTAATTGTTTCAGGTAGGCTGGAGAGTCCTAATCATTTAGTTAGAAAAATGGCTAGCTGTGTTGCTTTGGCATTGTCTAAAATTATTGATCCAAAGAATCCTCTGTACCTTGATGATAGCTGCAGCGGGGAGACAATTGATTGGGAATTTGGATTCGCTATCCCCAAGAAAGGGAATCTGACTGCCTCAAATTATGGAGGAAAAAGTGTTGAGGGGACAAAAATGTCTACTGTGTCAGGTCCAGAGAGGGACTCTGATTCCCCCTCCAATAAAGAGAAATGTATTCATGTAAAGGGTAAAAAGAAGTTATTGGACTTTAATGCGCTTGATCCAGATGAGATTATTGATCTAGCATCACTGAATCTTGAATCAGACGATAACGAGGAGGATGTTGATGACAGTGCAAGTGAGAATTCATATTCTTCAAATGATTCATCTTTACAGCCGTATGATTTGTCAGATGATGACTCAGATTTGAAAAGAAAAATTTCACAGTTGGCTGATTTAGTTGCAGCTCTTAGAAAATCAGATGATGCCGATGGGGTTTGTAATTTTCTCTAAAAACACTTTCTAATTTTGTTTTGATTATCTGCCATGTCTATGCTTAATGTTATTTGATTTCTTGTGAGAAAAAATTAATTGTTTATTAATTAAGTGTTTCAACACTTACTGCGATTACCAAGTATTATATTATTGGTTTAGACTTTAGACTGAGCTATTAAAAAACCAGATTGTAGTCCTCTCTTGATATCCTGCTTTTTTGCTGAAATTTGATGTTTTATAATTTTTTTTGAATTTTACTGCAGGTGGAAAGGGCTATTGATATAGCTGAAAAGCTCATAAGAGCATCCCCGGACGAACTAAAACATGCAGCAAGGGATCTGACCAGAACTCTTGTTCAGGTTCGTTGCTCTGATATAGCTTTAGAAGGTGCAGAAGAATCAACTGAAGACAAAAGACAAAGATCATTAGTTGCCTTAACAGTCACCTGCCCATTTGAATCACTTGAGACACTAAACAAGCTTCTGTATTCACCTAATGTAGATATCAGTCAGCGCATTATGATACTAGATGTCATGACTGAAGCAGCTCAGGAGCTTGCTGAATCAAAAATTATGAAACCCAAACATCAGATTAGTTCCCTTATTTCAGTTGTTTCAGATACCCGACCTTGGTTCCTACCTAGCAGCACAGGGACTCCTGGAGCTGGTTCCTGGAAAGAGATCTCAGGTACTGGCTCTTTTTTGAATTGGTCAAATAGCTATGAGAGGGAACTTCCCACAAAACCTAATCAGGTCAAGAAAGGGAAAATACGCCGGTGGAGCCTCCATTCTCCTGCACAACAAAACCAGATGGAGTATTCTCATAATAAGTTTCCCATGTATGCTGCTGCATTCATGCTTCCTGCCATGGAGGGATATGATAAAAAAAGGCATGGTGTGGACTTGCTTGGCAGGGATTTTATTGTCTTGGGGAAACTCATTTATATGCTTGGGGTCTGTATGAAATCTGTAGCCATGCATCCAGAAGCTTCTGTGCTGGCTCCTTCCCTCCTGAATATGTTAAGAACCAGGTATTGGTTATAAGACATTAGTTGTCTAATTGCAATCCATATGAGGATTGACATAATCTAAAATCTTAATCACCCACTCAAAGTGTGTTACTTGTGTGCTAATGGAATTGATAATTCAGTGTCCTATTGATTGTATATGTTTACATTTCCTCTTGCTACTCTGTTGTTTTTGCTAGTGTGCTAATGCAGGAAAACTTGTCACTTTGTTTTTTAACTCATGCAGAGAGGTATGCCATCACCGGGAAGCATATGTGAGAAGAGCCGTCCTTTTTGCAGCTGCATGTGTATTGGTTGCCCTTCATCCTACTTACATTTCATCCGCCTTACTCGAAGGAAATGTTGAAATTTCAACTGGCCTTGAATGGATTCGCACATGGGCACTTGATGTAGCCGAGTCAGACACAGATAAAGAATGCTATACGGTAAGCAAAAGAAAATTTGAAGCTTCAAAGAGGTTTAAAATCCTTGTCTTCTCTCCCTTTTCTTACAAGCTTTTCAAATATATCTGCTTGTACTCTGTTCGTATAAAAAGGTTTAGATTTCTATGGATTGGTCTAGAGTTATTTAATGGTGATAAGGCTACAAATATAGTTACACATATGTCATGATACATCACTTGGTCTCACTGTGGACTTCTATTTTCATATTTATTTGAATGATTCATGACAATATGAGCTTTTAAAATATTAACCCAGACAGCTTGGTATTATCCTAGGAATTTTACTGTTGGCCTTTTTTATTCTGCTGTAGAGCTTTGCAAAGGCCCCATGTCCCCTTATCACCCTTCTATTATTTGGTTTACCTCCTGTTAATTTCCTGTTCTAAATATTTTTTCTTAAAACTATAGATGGCTATGATATGTTTAAGTTAAGCTTTTGTCGTTGTTGTTGTATAGATGGCTATGACATGCATACAGCTCCATGCTGAGATGGCTCTTCAAACTTCCCGAGCATTGGAGTCAGTAAGAAATTCACTCAAGGCAGATCCTGTTCTTCCTTCTGATGCATCCAAAGTGACCATTAAAATTCCATACTTAAATGGGGATTAGTGATGCTTCTAGCTATTGTGGATGGATTCTAGCCCAGAATAAAAAATTCTATAACATGCTAAACTGCTAATTATTTCTGCTACTCTATTAATTTAATGTTTTATTGGGTCCTTGTTTTTGTAAGAAATTGTATATATTCTCACAAGGGGACGAGGTTGATGTCAATGCTCCCCTACACACCCCCTGATGTCGCACGTGTTACTTTGCCCTCAGCCTTGTCTGCAATGTCGACTTTGCCTCCAAGATCTGGATTTGCCTCTTTGCCTCCATCATCAACGAATCCCTCCCTGCATAGTTAACAACGCCACCGTGCTCATGGTGTTCCTTTTTGTTGTCGACATGTGGGTAGATCAATTTCCTTTGCTCATGGTGTTCCTTTTTGTTGTCGACATATGCGTAATCGAATACGAGATAAATTTCCTACACTTTGCGTTTTCGTAAATGGAGTTGTTGAGATTTGGGAAGCACGGACACGTTGAAACAAAGGCTGTATTGAGTTCGACACGTCGACATGCTCTGACACTGTTTGACACCGTGTCTGACATGCGGTCCACAACTCTGACGTGTTGGTTGGTTTCGACACATGAATTTGACTGCATCGGACACGGTCAAAGGCGCAGAGGCATGATGCGTCGGCCTTGTAGAGGCAGGCCGTCAGGGCGCGCTCGCACGCCTCGTACACCCACACACACTCGTGTCATGTCAGCCAGATGTGGAACCTCCAGTCGCACGTGGAGTAGAGATAGGTGGTATCGGAGTGGCAGAAGACGGTGGTTGGGCAATGATGTTGTGTTCCATCATTCCATTGAGAGAAAAAGAAAAAAAAAGGAAAAGAGGAAGAAGGAAGAGTGCGAGATGGTGTGTGCGAAGTGGGTGTAGTTTTTCTTTGTGCGTGATAGAGAGTGGGAGTGATTGAGAGAGAGAGGGTGTGGGGAAAGAGGGTGGGTTTAATTTTTTTTCTTTGAATGAGGGAGCACTGTGTAGCTAAAATTATAAAGTGATGGAGAGAGAGAGAGAGAGGGTGTGGGACTCTGGGTAAAGAGGATGAGGTTTAATTTTTTTTCTTTGGATGATGGAGCACCATGTATATAAAATTATGAAGGGAATGCATGCACAATAACAGAGGGGTACATGTAGTGAGCATGGGAGGGATTACATGAATGGATATTATTAGTTTAGTTTATTTTTTTTAAATGATTAAATATTAAATGAAATATACACTATATGAATTAAAAATATTATTTAATATTAAAACGTGTCACAACGTGTCGAAATTCATAATTTTTTAAGATTGACGTGTTGAAGAGTCAAGTCGTGTCATGTTACGTGTTGTGTGTCGGTGTCAATGCTACATAGGTTGAGATTGCTATGCACAATCCACTCACTGTCATCGCCCTGTACGTCAACCCCAACCCCTCATTTTTAGTACCTTGGTCAACCTTTATCATATCTTGCAACCCAATCACCCTGCCTTCTTCTTACACTTTACTTTCTAGAAAATGGGTAATTTAGAGATAAAAATGTCAAAAAATACATATGTGAAGTATAATAAACTGTTGAGGTGAATTTAGCAATTGCCATGATTGAGAGGTTAATCAACCTAAGTACATTATAAGTGTGAAGGAAATGAGCCCT
This sequence comes from Glycine tomentella, assembly GCA_007407185.1. Classification (NCBI taxonomy): domain Eukaryota; kingdom Viridiplantae; phylum Streptophyta; class Magnoliopsida; order Fabales; family Fabaceae; genus Glycine; species Glycine tomentella. Next base: position 801,794 of record PYAF01002077.1, read on the forward strand.
AAAAAAAGTGTGAAGGAAATGGACCATTTGCAAAGAAAATATATGAAACAGCCTCTTTTTGACTTGCTAGGAGGGAAAAGGAAAAAATAAAGTAATATTATTTTAATTAAAATTATAGTATATTATATATTCATTTACATTTACATTTTTATATTTATATTTATTTAGTAATATAAATTAATATAAATACAAAAAATATAAAGTTTAAGAAATAATTAAAATATCAAAATATATCAAATGATTATAAATTATAAAATATAAATAACTTATTAATTATGGTTATAAAATATATTTATAAATTATTAAAAAAGCAATAAAAATAAGAATTTAGAAACTACAAAATTAATTGTATGTAAAATATTATGAAATGATAGAAAAGATAAAAATACAAATGAAGAAAATGATTCAAAAATAAAAATAAAGACCTCCCATTTTTCAAAACCGTGCAAATTTAGAATGGAAGGGCAAACATGCAAAGACCTCCCATTTTCTTAAATTTATTAAAAATATTTTTTATTTCTTTGAATAATGTAAATAAAGATTAACTAAGTTAGAAACGATAGATGTAACCCTATTAAATTCAAAATTCGTAAAATGACTAATGTAACTTATAAGGGCAATTTACAAACAAACAAAAAAGACTTAAAAGGGCAAACATGGTTTATAAACTTTTAATATTTTCCTTCTGTTCCAAACCTTCTCAATATAAAAAATAAAAAAAAGACAAAAAAATAATTAACCGCTTTTTTTGTCACAGTTTATTTTTTCTGTTTCTTTTTGTCACAATTTATAACTATATAAAAAAATGAACTTGTCCTACCCGCCCAAGCAAATGGATCCAGTTTGGTCTTTGTGTGTAGTCACAAGATCAGGAACTCAGCAATCACTTAAATCGGAGCGTTCGATCCAAGATTAAACGGCCCAAGATTCACTATCTATAAATCAGATTAGGAAACCCACTCAAAACGTGAGCAATCGGATCCTCATCCACGGTTCCAGTTTACTCAACCGTATGCTTGCGTGTAATGCCGATTGCATCGAATCCATTCCCCAACCAAACACTCAGTGCTCAGAGCGCTACCCTATTTACCTGGTTACTACTTTCTCCTTCTGGAACGTTATTCTCAAAAGGAAACACCCCATTGAGTTGAGTAACACATGCTGCTTGACAACAGCAATAGTAGAAGAAGAAACTGCGCTCAGCATCAATGAACACTAGCAAACGCAGTGACAACCAAGGTTAGTTCTTCAACTTCGTAAGGGTTTCTATTCATCCCCTCCCCCCATTTTACGACATATTATGTTGCTATTTGTATAATCATAGTTTGCGAGCCATGTCATCGGTTTGTTTTGCCGGCAAAACATGTCACTGTGTCATAGAGTTGTACACAACACCAGAAGTTTAGCATAGTAGAGTTGTGCGTTGTGCCCTTATCTCTATAACAAAAAAATGTGTAAAAAAGGGACGAATTGTTTATTTTTTTAGTGGTTATGAACAACATCACCCTTAGTTTTATTTTCTGAACTTGTATATTTGTTAGGTACGTTATATGCGTGGCTTAATTGTTGTTGTGGGACCATGACTGTGAATTTCTAGGTTTGGTTGATTCGTTTGCGTTTTCTTACATTTGAACAATGGTTTTGTTCCTTTCTTATTTTGGAAAAATTGTGGGGGGTGCTTTAGTAAAATATGTGTTTAATGTGGTTATGTGGGTTTTGGGGGTTCAAAACTATGGCATGATGGTGTTTTGAGACCTGATATACTTTGGGAGCCAAATGGAGAAGTTGATTATGTCTGTCATTGTTCTTCTCAGTTGTTTCTGTGAAGCAAGAAAGAAAAATCAACTTAGGATGGAGAAACAAGAAAACAAAGGTTTTAGAAGATGTGATGGAAAGTGATTTTTGGAGCAATGTTCCCCAGCGATTGCGAACAAAGAGGAAGAGTAAATTCAATGGTAAGGAAGCACTTTCTACACCCAAGGTAGTGCTTTCAAAATCGAAGGAAGCACTTACTAGATCCAATAAAGCACTTTCTATAATCAAGGAAGCTCTTTCTAGACCCAATAAAACACTTTCTACACCGAAGGAAGCACTTTCTAGACCCAAGAAAAAGCTAAACAGTGGAGATTTTGATATTTACTTGAAGTGAGTTACAGTCTAACGATTTATGATGTGAAAGGAGCAACTTCAAAATTGAGGCCTTGTTTCTAAACATAATTTTTCTGGCAGGAAAATATGGAAGACTTTCTCAGGAGATAGGTTGAGGCACTTTACATGCTTTGACAGCTTATGGTTTAGTCTTTACAGGGCCGCTTCATCTAAAGACAAGGTGCTTACTTGGATTAAAAAAGAACCTATTTTCTCCAAGTCATATGTTTTTGTTCCTATAGTCTGCTGGTAAATGCACTCAATTTCCTTTATCGCCAAAGAGCCATTTCTTTATTTGTCAAATATTAATACATGGAATGCATACTTTGAAATCCCAATGTTGTAGGGGTCATTGGAGCCTTTTGATCCTGTGCCATTTTGGTGAAAGCTTGGAATCAACCACCAAATCACGGTGCATGTTGTTGCTGGATTCTCTTGAAATGACCAATCCAAGACGACTTGAACCCGAGATTAGAAGGTGTCATTCCTCAACAATATTTATTAATTTTGATCAGACATTATTGTCCAGTTGTGGAGTATTTAAGACATGCGAGCTTTTTATGTTCATTTTCAGATTTGTATTAGATATTTATAAAACAGAGGACAGATCTGAGGCTAAGCATCTTGTATCTCGAATTCCTTTTTTGGTGCCCAAGGTAATTATCACCCTTTCTATGATTTTCATCCCTGGTTAACCAAAGATTGAAGAAAAAACAAATTACTGTAGGTGCCACAACAAAGAGATGGTAATGAATGTGGATTTTTCATCCTCTATTTCATTAATTTGTTTTTGGAGCATGCGCCTGATAATTTTAGCACGGAGGGATATCCTTACTTTGTAAGTTATCTCATTTGCTGTTCTTGAAATGTATTTATTAAAATACGCATTTTGATTCAGTTATGTTTGACATTGACATGCTGCAGATGAAAAAAGATTGGTTTAGCTTTGAAGACTTGGATAGATTTTATGAGAGACTTGATTCACTGAATTAGATGTCCCCAAACTTGACCAGACTAGTGATTAGATCTAACATACTTTATTGTCAACTGATTATATTGCATAGGATAATAGGAGGCAGGGGAAAAAAATAAAAATAGCGTTAGGGATGTTTCATATTTTGATTCTAGTAGAGAGGGTACTCTTTTTTATGCATGTAGTTCAACTCTATTGGAATTATATTCTGCTCTGGAATTGATGTTTACAGTACTAATTTGCTTCTATTTGTACAGTTGTTAAATCTTGTTCAAATTCATAAAACCGGTATTTTTGTTAGCTTAGTTGATAATTTTTGGCATAGATGTAGAGTTTAACAGATTGCTAATAATGTTATTGATGATAATGAAAACAGGGTGTCTTAACCATGATAATAAAAAACATCAGCTTTTCAATACTTCGAAGCAGCTCATATAACATGATTTTCTTCACGTAATGTCATGCAAGTCAAGTATGTGACTCAGTGATTATGATACCTGTTGGATAATTTTCGTTTTTAGTTGATAGATATCTTTTATTTGATAAGATATAATCTTTATTAGATATCTTTTATTTGATAAGATATTATCTTATTTGATTTGATGGCTTAGGTCCAGCCCATTTCATCCTATAAATAGATTAGTAAGGGTGGAGGCAAAACATACAGAAATTTGAAAGCCTCAAGTGACAGTCTTGAGTGGCATATTTGAGCAAGCCTCTGTGCTTGCATATTTGAGAGATTCTTAGAGAGTTTGAGTGAAACACTCTAGGTTTCGTTTGAGTGACCACCATTGTTGGAGAGGTTGAGTGTACCACCACTTTGGTGTGTTTTTTGTTTCATTGTAACCCATATTTGTTATAGTGGATTTTGATACTGGACTAGGTTCCGTGAGTTTTTCTTTTCTCACATTGAGGAATGTTTTCTCACGTAAAACAAATTCTGATTGTCTCTCTCGCTCCTCTTTTGATTTCCGCTTCCGCATTTGATTTGATATTTGAGGATCCGAGATTACCCAACAGTGGTATCAGAGCCCAGATTCGAGGGTTCTGAAGGAGCCGAGATGGAGACCAGTGGCATAACTCATGACAGAGATATGTTCAAGTTGACCGCAGATAACTTCAACTATTGGAGGTCGATGATGGAGGATCATCTTATCTGCAAAGATTTATATGATCCCATTGTCCTTGAAGAGAAGCCGACCGGAAAGTCGGACAAGGATTGAGAGGTCCTGAGTCGGAAGGCCGTGGCCACGATCAGGAAATACATTGACAAAAGCCTCTTTGAGCACGTGTCCGAGTTCACGAACGCGTACGAATTGTGGAACAAGTTAGAATCCATGATTCAGGAGAAGACTCCCAGGAACAAAGCACACCTGGTTCGCCGGCTTGTGAAGATAGAATACAAGGACGGCATGAGTATGATTGAGCACCTCAACACCTACAAAGGTATTGTGAATCAACAGTCCAAAGCCAACATGAAGATTGATGACGAGATGCAGGCTTTGCTGTTGCTGAGTTCGCTACCGGAAAGTTGGGATACTTTGATAGTAACATTGAACAACTCGGTTCCAGAGGGAAGATTGACGATGGATGCCATGACAGACAGCCTCCTGAATGAAGAAGCCAGGAGAAAAGAACGAGGTGTATTCAGCACGTTTGAGGCTAACGTTGCTGGAATCGAGGAAAGACCGACTCCCGGGGGCGTGGCAAGAGTCGAGGTGGACGAGATACGTCCAGAGGCCGGACTAGGCCAAAACATGATTTGAAGTGCTTCTACTGTGGGAAGGTAGGACACAAGAGGCCGGACTGCTGGGCCTTGCAAAATGATGAACAGAATTGTTGCGTGAAGCCATATCAGATTGTTCCCCAGAAGAAGAATGATACGAGCACTACAGTTGTGGCTACTAACCCGAATACCGAGATATTCCTCCTCAGTGAGGAAATGTTGAACATAGTCCATGATGACTGCACCTGGATTGTTGATTCCGGTGCCTCGTTCCACGTCACCCCACATGAGGGATTCTTCTTCGCTTACAGGAAGGGAGATTATGGTGTCGTGAAGATGGGAAATCAGGTGACCAGCAAGATTGTTGGTGTCGGTGATGTAATCCTGACCACAAATGTTGAGTGCCAACTTCTGTTGAAAGATGTGAGGCATGTACATGACATGCGTTTGAATTTAATCTCGGTAGGCAAGCTTGATGACGCCGGGTTGGTAAACTACTTCGGAGAAAGTATATAGAAGCTGGCCAAGGGAAATTTGGTTATGGCTCGTGGAAAGAAAGATGGTTCCTTGTATGTGATGCAAGGAAAAAAGACAATTGGTGAAGAAACCAATTTTGTGCGAGATGGATATTGCCTGGAGTTGTGGCACAAGCGTCTTGGCCACATGAGTGAGAAAAGACTCCAGATGTTGAGTAAGAAAGAACTATTGACCGGATTGAATGGCCAAGTGCTGGAGAGTTGCTCGCACTGCTTAGCTGGAAAACAGCACCGGGTTTCGTTTGTGAGACCGGATCAACCCAGACGACGCAAGAGGATTCTTGATCTCGTCCATACAGATGTATGCTTCATGACCGAGAGATCACTCGGTGGAGCTCTGTATTTTGTTCCTTTCGTTGATGATCATTCCCGCAAAGTGTGGGTTTATTTGATGAAGACCAAAGACCAGGTACTCCAATGTTTCAAAGAATTCCACGTGATGGTGGAAAGGGAGATTGACAAGAAGTTGAAAGTGGTTCGATCTGATAATGGTGGTGAGTATTGCGGTCCCTTTGATGCTTATTGTAAACAAGCCGGGATCCGATTTGAGAAGACTCCTCCCAAGACTCCGCGGTTAAATGGACTTGCCAAGATGATGAATCAGACTATTGAAGAAAAGGTCCGAAGTATGCTATCCAATGCCCGATTGTCGAAAGCATATTGGGGAGAAGTCGTCAGAACAGCAGTTGACTTGACTAATTTGTCACCATCAAGACCACTTGAAGAAGACATTCCTGAAAAAGTCTAGACAGGTCGGAAAGCGACCTATGATCACCTAAAGGTGTTTAGATGCCGAGCTTTAGTGAATATCCTTAAAGATGAAAGGGCAAAGCTCGATGAGAAGACGGAGGAATGCATCTACCTCGGTTCGTCGAAAATCGAGTTTGGGTTCAGACTGTGGGATCCTATCAAGAAGAAGATAGTGAGAAGTCGAGATGTGATCTTTCATGAAGATGAGACTCTTCATGATATCTCGAAGCTCCAAGACCGGGTTACTGTCAGACGTGAAGAACTCGGCTCTTCAGTCCGAGGTGAAGAACCCGTCCCTCTTGTGCAAACTGAAGCAGGGGGAGAAACTGATGATGATCTCCAGCAAGAAGCTGATGAGGATCGAGATATTGAGGTCCGAGTTGATGAAGAGAACCAGGGTGATCAACCGAGTTCTCCAGCGGCTGAAGAAGAACAGCCGAGATACCCCAAGAAGGAAATGCAGGACGTGATGAATTCCCTGCATGAAAACCAGACTAATGAGTTGGCCGAGATGCAAGGCTACTCGGATGCCGACTTAGGGGGAGATTCTGACTCGAGAAAATCGACGACGGGATATTTTATGATATTTGTTGGAGGAGCAGTCTCTTGACAATCAAGATTGCAGAATTGTGTGACACTATGGACGACCGAGGTCGAGTACGTTGCAGAGTATTTGACAAAGTGTACACTGATTTGAACTGGTTCGATGTGATGACCAAGTCGGTACCAGCATGGAAATTTGAAAATTGCTTTGAAGGAGCCGGATTGATGAATTCGGCACATTAAAGCCGAGAAAGAAGGCCGGGATGTTGAAGTTGAAGAACCCCGGTCTCACTGAAGAACGGAAGGGGGAGATTTGTTGGATAATTTCCGTTTTTAGTTGATAGATGTCTTTTATTTGATAAGATATAATCTTTATTAGATATCTTTTATTTGATAAGATATTATCTTGTTTGATTTGATGGCTTAGACCCAGCTCATTTCATCCTATAAATAGATGAGTAAGGGTGGAGGCAAAACATACAGAAATTTGAAAGCCTCAAGTGACAGTCTTGAGTGACATATTTGAACAAGCCTCTGTGCTTGCATATTTGAGAGATTCTTAGAGAGTTTGAGTGAAACACTCTAGGTTTCGTTTGAGTGACCACCATTGTTGGAGAGGTTGAGTGTACCACCACTTTGGTGTATTTTTTGATTCATTGTAACCCATATTTGTTATAGTGGATTTTGATACTGGACTAGGTCCCGTAAGTTTTTCTTTTCTCACATTGAGGAAGGTTTTCTTACGTAAAACAAATTCTGATTGTCTCTCTCGCTCCTCTTTTGATTTTTGCTTCCGCATTTGATTTGATATTTGAGGGTTCGAGATTACCCAACAATACCATGTCATACTATTGTTTGTTCATGAGTTTATTTTCATCATCTTTTCGACATCCTTGTCTTTTTTTAGTTTTGTACTTCATAATTATAAATAATTGTTGAGTATTTGTAACATTTCAAAAAATTTCAAATCCAAGATATCATACATCCTACCTCAAGTTTGCACAAATGCATAACATTATATCATAGTAAATGAAAGGTCAAAGATCTTTACAACTACAAAAGCCTTATCACACTATGTGTGGTTGACTATATGGATAACAAATCACCTTATCTCACTGCGTGAGGCCAATGACATTGATAACATGTCATTTAGCTCAATTAAAGACCAACTTTTTAGCAATATATATATATATATATATATATATATATATATATATCATGAAATCCTTTCTAACAACTTCCTTCAATGTCCTTCTTATTCTATTTACCCTTTCTCATATGACTAAAAAATCATGCAATCTACCCTCCTCATAGATGCTTCTAGTAATTTTTTTTTACATGTCCAAACCACCTTAATCAATTTTTCATCATCTTTCCTTCAATCAGTTTTATACCAATATTTTCTCATATAATCATTTTGTATCTTGTCATATTTTTCTATTCATTAGTATAGATATAATTGAACATGTGTCAATACTATAAAACTTGCCTGAGCTTGATAGGTACTATGCGATCATAAATAATCTCTTATGTCTTTATCCATTTTAGTCATCCCATATATTTCCTATACATGACATTCTTATTGATTTTCCATAATTTTGTAGTATTGATCTCAACTTTTGGTATGACATCTTCTCCAATTTTTATTTCTATCTTATATTCTTCTTATCTCTAGCTAAAGTTGTAATGTATATATACTTTGTTTACTCTTACTTAAGTAGGAAGACTGTCTCCAAAACTCAAATTTAATTTAATTGTTTCTCTTTATTTCTCAATCAAAACTATTTCATTTAGTGACAAATATAAGGCATTCCGTGGAGCTATATCATAAACTTATGGCACTTTATTATTACTAGCATAAACATAGGCGCTATCGTGCCTTGTATGTATGCATTTTTATTTTACTATTGCGTTTCTTTATATTAAGATTTTTTTTTATTTCCTTTTCTCGGAATATGAGAATTTTTAAAATCATAATTTTTACTTTTAAAAAATAAATGATTTTAATTTTTTTACTGTTGATTTTAAAATTATAAAAAGCCATTTTTAAAATTAGGTTTATAGTTATGTGGCGTTTATAGAGTTTTTTTTCTTCTTGCTTTTAGTTTTCTAAAATTTATTAATTTTTTTAAAACAAATCAAAAAAATTTAAAAAAGAATTCTGGTTTTATTTTTCTAAAATTCATCATAATTTCTTAAAAAAAATCAATACTTTAAATTTACTTTTTCTTTCAAAAATATTTTTCATTTAAGCAAAATGGTGGGCACTCACATGTAACTCTGTTTCCATTGCCACAATGGTCAAGTTAACCATTATTAGTAGTCCAACTATGTTATTACCTGTAGATGGAAACGTCTAATCATTATTCATCATTACAATCAAACAATTTAATCCAAATATACTTATTCTACTAACAAAATAACAAAAGAACCAACGATTAAAAAAACAATTATACACTACACATAACGATTCCTATCGTCTCACATAAACAAAACTTAAATAAAACCCAAATTTGAGAAATGCCTATGTGTCTCAAAATCAATAACATTCAATGTTCACTGAAGTTAACTATCATAAATCTTATTGAAATCCAACCCTACCTGGATGCCTCAACCGTCACAACAATATCAACAAAAAGTCCACGCACTGTTACTTTCTTCAGAAACGACGATTTCGAAGAAGGAAAACGGCATAACACAAAACGGAGACGAAAACCAAATCATCACACTGCACTGCGCCATTCCTCACTGATCCACGAACAACCATAGTTTCAACTTTAATCGAGTATGCCTACAAACGTTGTCTTCTGAAGGCAAATCTCCGGCAAATAGGGTGAATGGGTGATACACAAGGAGGGTAAAAAAACGAGTCTAGGTCAACACAAGCCTTCGAATGGAAAAAAATGAGTAAAAGTAGAGAAGGGATTCTTCATAACTGCAATCCACGTCAACAAGGTCCACTTACCACTGCAGCCGGTCACCCACCTACAATCACAACCACAGAAAAAAAGTGCTCCACATCCAACGACTGACATTACTTTGGCACGGTACAAGACCCATGACACTTGTGCATGCTAGAACTCGTATGTGAAGACCCCAATCCGAAATGCATTGAAGGGCATCTCTGACTTTCTCTTACTAACTTTCATTGATTTTAACATTTTTTCCTCTCTTATTTTCTTTATTAAAATTCTCTGCTCCTTATTTTCTTTCCCTCCTTTAGTTAAATATTAATATAATATTCAATAGATAAATAAATAAATTTTATTATCTCGTAAACATTTCCCTCCTTATTCCAATTTTCATCTCATGAGTAGGAGGAAAAATTTACGTGGATTCTTTTTTTTTTTTTCCCTCTCACATCACATCCTGTTTTCTCAATAGTCTATACACCAAATTAGAAATATATAATTTTTCTTATTTCCTTCTCTCCATTTTTGGCTTCTTTCTTTTTTCCCTATCCGATGAAGCTGTATAGATCCGAATATTTATTCTGCGTAACAGACAGCCACAGAGCAAGAGCTACTATACATATTTAAATTATAACAAAGTAAAGAAACAGCTTTAGAACTTGAAATACATACATAGGTGATATTATTGGATGCATGAGCAGAACCATGACCAGATGATTCACAAGTAATTATTGAATAATGATACAATTACTTTGTTAAACTTAAACGACAACATAGAGGCTATAACATTTTTGGAAATTGGAAGGCTACTTTAGCATCTGAACACCATGATATGTAGTACATACTACAACCCTGAGAGTTAGGGGATGGGAAAATCAAGCATAATAATATACAGTTTTTTGTTAAGAGGAGGGAGAAAAAGAGGTTAATCAAAGAGAGTTAACCAGGGCATGTATTGGTAGGTTGGAAGGTACACAAAGCTATGCAAGCAAGCAAGAGAATGGCAAAAGAAGCACCATCTTCTTCCATATTGGAGCTGCTCCTCTTGAACATGCCAATTTTCCCTTTGTTGCACTGAATCTGCTTCTTTATTCTATTCCTCTTCTTTGCTTCTTCCACTTTAGACACCATTGTATGTTTCCTTCAAGACAGAGAGGGATCAATTATTTTGTGCATGAGAAAGTGCAATACATGCACCTACTCCTTTTATAGAGTTCCAATACAAAAATGCCCTTGGTTTTTGCCAATTATTACTTAGCTAGAATTTACTCCTATAAGTGCAAGATCTGTCCATCTTCAAATTATAAAAAATACGGATAAATGCCATCATAAAAAATTTCGAATGTAGGACCATGTTGGAAAGTTGGGGATAAGAATGTGGTACTATTGACACTTGACATATCTTTAGGCTTACAGCTACACCCCACCTACCATGCCTCAGATCTCTACTTTACACTGATACGTCAATCTTGAATTCCAAGATTGGCGGCAAATTTTGTAAATGTGTAGTATTTGAGTATAGATCAATTCTACAACCATTAATTCCTTCCGCTCCCGGCGCCAAACAAAACGTGTATGCACTGAAATTGCGGTTGTATAGTACATTGTATATTAATCACATATTTTTGGTAGCTAAATTTTTTTGGGAGAAAGATGGTGTCCCACTTTAAATTAAGGAAAGCTTTTGGACTAAATATTTAGATAGTAATTATATTTATCTCACCCTTTGTTTTGTCCTGTTAGGAATATTTCTCAATTTACTAGGTCAGCGAATAATATTACTCACATAATATGATTGTCATTAGTCCAAAAGATTTTTGTACAAGACGAGATCAAACACAGTATTTTTTCATTAAAAAATCGTCCTCACAATGTATGAACACAGATGCCTAAACACTAAGTCTGCCAACCCATTGAATTATTTACCTCACCTTAATGTTGTGTAATTGTGTTTGATATAGTAGAGAAAAATATTTTTGAAAAGAGTGAAATAACACCATGCGAGTTTGGTACGAAAGAAGAGTGAAAGAGTTTAGATTGCATGTGGTGGGTCTCACCATATCAGCTTTTATCTCCCAATAATAAAATATACCATTTTTTCCTCTTGAGTTGTTTTGTTCTGATTTTTTTTAAAGTATCACACAACTTATGAGGATAATGTGATATTTTAATTAGTTCATTCAATTATCTGTATTTTATTTTTCACATTTTTTTAAATCAAACAATAAAATATGTCACTTTATTTCTATTTTTTTTAATTATTCTCTTCTATTTTTATCTATTTAATTTTTCTCCACTAAATCAAACAAACCTAAAAGATGAGTGAGGTGTTCAAATTTGGAACCAATCAAATGCGATTCCTTGCATTATTTCACTTGGAATCTTGGATCAATCTCTTTTGGCTTGATAATCACATATACGAGTGGCGATACCAGAATGCAATTGCAAAGAAAAGGAAAGTCACAATTATCTTTTAGTTTAAATTTGAGAGTAAATATTAGAGGACCTGAATTTCCTGCATTTGGAAAGTGCTGAACCCTAGTGACCTTTTTTTTTGGGGGGGGGGGGGGGGGGGTTTTTTTTT
>PYAF01002077.1:814065-829765 GCA_007407185.1 Glycine tomentella
CAGGATCAAATATCAAGACCGATATTTAATTATTGAAGTCAGTGATTAGTACATCCAGAAGTCTAAGTATATATAGTTGTCCGAATACAACATAACAGGATATATACTTGATACAAAACATTAAAAGGATTTTAAATTTCAACAACTTATCATTGCATGACCAAAATATTTCGATGACTAAATTCTACACAGAAAAAACAGACAGGAAACTGAGGAAAGATTTCAAGTCTTTCCCCTAATTTCCATGCCCTCTTCTTTGCACAGCTCCGCAGTTACCCTAGTGTAAGGAGTAGGTAATTAACTTCGAATTAATATTCACCTTGGTTTAAAGTTATCTTTTTAAAAGAAAAATAATCTCATTATATTTTATCATGAAATTTTATATAAAAAAATTATATAATTTATATAACATTTCCCCCAATCTCTATGTCACGTCATTCGTGTTATCTAATTCCAATGTTTTCTCTTTTATCAAAAACATTGTATAAAAAAGTGTAGAAATAGAATTTCTCCTTTATCATTTTATGGTTGGGGATATCAAAACATGCCTCAGGAGGATGCAATTGAAAAATCCGTACGTCTTCTGTTCCTCACGTTCATCATCTTTGCGTTTCAATAAAGACGGAGTCTACGTTACGTGCAAGTATAACTCATGCTTACCGTCCGTGAGCAATCTTTTACCATTGGATTCTTTTCAATTTTAAATACACGGCTCAAAAAATTTTATTTATTTTTTTTTCTATTTTTTCTCTCCTTTTCCAATTTTATTCCTGAAACTCTCTCTCACCTTTCTCTCCTCCCTTCTCTCTTCTTCTCCGATGCCTCTCCTCCAACTTGATTACATGTAAAGAACTTTTCCCTAGCTGGACAGGAAAAACAGGAAACTAAACCCAGTGGCAAGAACGCTTAATTGGTATCACTGCATCCCAAGTGCCTTCTAATTCATATATTAATGTACCAGAAAAGTCTGAATTTCTACCATCCACAAATAATTGATTTTAACAATTTTTTTGGTTAAGTGTAAAGTTGAATGGGAGGTGAAATCAATGGCTTGCATCTCTCATCATCGGATGTTATGCTAGTTTTGCCCGTTCCTAACCACCTTAATCATAGCGTGGTTTGGGGTTAATATTGCCCAAGATTTCCTCTTTACCCTGTTCGACGGACTTAAAACACTGAACCCCTTTGCGAGATGCAATGGAATGTATGACTTGTTAGTGTATTGTATGTGTTTCTACCTAACTATGAATACAACTTCCAGCATTCTAATGGGTGGATTTCTGTCTGTTCGAGAACCTTGATTGTTATGGGAGAAATCAAAAATATTCCATCTTGGGTTGATGATATGCCATTTTCCTCCACTGATGTTTAATTGGTTAGAGTCAAATTTAATTATTTTTTTCAGAAATTCTTACTTGTGAACGGGAGCAAGGGAAGATGAGGAGAGGCGCTGGAGAAGAAGAGAGAAGGGAGGATACAAGGGATGACGGAGAGAGAAAGGTGAGAGAAAGTTTCAGGGATAAAATTGGAAAAAGAGGAGAAAAAATAGAAAAGAAAAAATAAAGAAAGAAATTTTGTTTAGCCGTGGATTTAAAATTGAAAAAAATCCATCGGTAAAAAATTGCTCACGGACGATACGCATGAGTTATACTTGCGTACCGTCTTCAATAAATACGTGTTATAATGCTGTACTATTTTACCCCCCACAATTTTTTTTAAAAAATAAATTGTAATATAATATTCCACTAAACTTTACCTAAATTTTATCAAAAGAAACTTAAGAAAATAAAAAGTATTAGAAATAAAATATTGTAAACATAAGAATAATTTAATTTCTTTCATTTAAACTAATTAAAAAATTTAATAAAATATATTTGATTTATAGTAATCAGTATCCATAATATATTACACTATGATTTTCAGTAAAATAAATAAATAAAACATTAACACACTATGAAATGTCTTTCCATTTATCCATCTTATAACTTTTTTGTCGATAATACAATGGTTTTGGAAGCAGTATACACATTATGTAATTGTTCTAAGCCAATCTAATAATTTATATTTAGTTAAAATTAGATACGGCGCTATTATTTAAAAAAAATAGAAGATAGGATACTGAAATATTTTTATCTTTATAAAATTAAAAAAAAAGATGGAAAAAAGTGTATTCGAGCATATGTCCACCTTAAGCTTTTAATTTTTATGCACATACACAAATTAATTAATAAATAAATAAATATAAAGAAAATGTGTACATTTTAAGCTTTCAAAGATTTTTATTAGCCACATATCTATCAAAGTTTTTATTTAAAAACTAGGGTGAACAAATAGATACAGAATTTTTTTTATCCGTAAAAATTAAAGACAAATATAAAAAAATTTATAATAATTAACGCATCATTATCAACCAAGTGATCTAAACCTCTGAATAACATAATTATATAATGCAATGTTTCTCATATAATTAGTAAATGTATTGAGGAATTTAAAAATTCATTAATCATGATAACTATTTACAATCATTTTAAACTATATATATATGTGTGTGAAATTTTTACTTAAAAAATCAAATTACATTCGTACCAAATAAGGTTACTTTATTTGATCTTTTTATATCTCATAGCAATGATTGGTAGCAATAAAGTAATCTGTAAACCATGAAAACTTTGTTTGCAACGTTTGATATTGAAATATTTGCGCTGTTGCTTTAGGGTGAGCTTTGTCTAACCCGCTTTCATAAATGCGTGATATATTGCTATCGAGGCAACAAAAAGGTTAATCAAATTAATTTGTGACATACTTAATTGCAGTGTAAGAATCAAACCTTGAATATTTATGTAAGAACAAACTAGATGAGAATGCAAGAGAGTTTTTTTTTATATATAAAAAAAGAAAGAAAGAAAGAAAGAAAAAAGTGATAGAGTGAAGACATTCATCATCCCCAGTAATACTAGACAGAATACCATTATGATATGTTGAAACTATTAGAGGAGATTGCAAGTCATCCCCAGTACTCTAAACTAATGCAAAGACAAAACAAAGGAAAGACTATTGAAAGAACTGTCACAAAACCCAAGAGGAGATTGATAGTTTAATATTGAAATTAGTATGTTGAAAAAGAATATGAAATTGAGAATGAAAACAATGGAGAAAAATATTAATCCAAAAAATCTATCCGAGATTGCATACTACCCATTATAAAACATATGTATTATAATTCAAATTTCAATTGTATGCTTGATTGATTTACTAAGATCTCCGTAATGAATCACAAGGCTTTTAGTAACCAAAATTGAGTAAAGAATTGATCCAAGAGAAAGTTATAATTAGTTCCCTAAGAAGTGTGGCATAGCCTAGTGCCGTAGTCCTGTTTTTTTATCTTTAAACTTTTGATACTAAGTTACTAACAAAGGCTTACAATAGGCTAGTTTCTAGATCGAGCATGATGAAAGACAAAGTAACCAAGGTATGGTAAGTACAAAAGACAAGTAAAAGATTTTCAAAGTTAGTGCATGTTTAGTTCACGTTAAATTATCTAAAGTCATATTGAAATATCAATTAATTTGATTTTAAGCAAATCTTTATATGTTTAATTTCTTAACATTTGAGTTGAGGTAATCCTAATGCATGTTTGGTATTGTGTTTGACAAATCCAAATGTGCATCAAAGTGGAAGTTTTCAACAGTAATTTGTACGTCTTTTTCTCGACAAGATTTCAGCTTAATTTTAAAGCAAATAGGTAAAGCAAATTCAAACATGTTGGATCAAAAAATTTATGCTGATTTTTTACTACTAATTTGCTTTTAGAATAACAATATTCAGAGATAAATTACTTTACTTCAAAATTAATATTATGTTAACATTCACTCAAACACACCCTTAGGTTGTAACCATGTATAGATAAAAAAAATATATAGAAAGTGGTCATATGGGAATTGGTCTTATGAAAATGTAGTTCTATTTGCTATATAAATTAATAATTAGTGTGAAATTATGCTGACAATTATGTATGTTATATATAAGAAAAAATGTTTGATTGAATTCTAAAAAAAAATGGATTTCTATATTGATTGTGACAATAATAGATCTAAAAATAACTTTTTCAATCAGCTGTAGTGAGAACTATCAATTATGAATTTTTATATCAGTTCTCACTACAACAAATCTAGAAAATACTTCCTATTAATAGTTGATTTTATATATTCTCAAAATCAATCTAGAAAATTGAATAGAACTGATTTTTTTTTACCACTAATAATAAGTTATATTTTCAGCATATCTTGTTCTTTTATATATATTTATTTTACGTATTCAAGATTTTTCTTTTTTTGACAGAAACAAGTCAATACACCAATCGTTTATAAACTAGAAAATACTAGTGCATAGTTATTGAAAAATCGACACATGTATCGTGGCACCGCCACCCTTAATTATTCAAGCAAAACCGAATGAATGGCCATGCATTTGAAAGTGATATTTTTTTTCACTTAGG
The DNA here is from genome assembly GCA_007407185.1 of Glycine tomentella. Lineage (NCBI taxonomy): Eukaryota > Viridiplantae > Streptophyta > Magnoliopsida > Fabales > Fabaceae > Glycine > Glycine tomentella. Next base: position 818,561 of record PYAF01002077.1, read on the forward strand.
CATTTGAAAGGGATATGGAAATTTATGTTTGCCATGAAGTTCAGTGAATGAAAACGAAGGAGCTATGCTTCATAAACTCTATGTTTGTTGCCACTGAAACAGACAATCGAGTAAAGGATAAGGACATGAACCCATATTCAGGGCATGAAAGTTAGTGATTTCAAAAAATGGGATGTTGGCTTTTCTTCGACCATGGCACTTTGATTGGTTTGACTGATTGACTCTCCAAAGGAATTATTTATTTTTATGGAGGACTCGGGGTTGATCCTGTAATTAGGATAATTAAGTCAAGGATTAATGTAGAAACTTATTCACTTACCATGTGTAATATTTGGATGTTAATGAATTATGCATGGGTGGTGGTGGATTTTGCTAAGCTTAGTCGCACGAGGGTCTTTGTGTAATTGTGTTCGCACTTCTATAGTGTATTTGATTCTATACCAAAAGATTAGTGTCTTTTATTGACAGTTGCTTCCTGCCCTTCCATATTTTGCTTCCTGCACCTTGATCATTGCGTTGCGTTACGAAAAGGCCCATCCATTATGGTGTAGGAACCAAAATATGAAGGTGAAGAAAGTTTCACTCTTTCATTGATTATTATCCGTCTTTACGGATAAGGTATTAAAATATAATAAAATTAACTCACTAAGATTAGCCTAGTGGAGAACTGAGATAAGATAGAATACATGAGGTCATAACTTCAAATTAATGTCTCATCATTATAAAAAAAAAAAAAAAAAAATGGAAACCGTTCCAAATAGCCCATATCACATATGTATGGTTTGATCTTGGGCTATTGTTTCCTGCACCTCTTTTTTGACAAATTACATTCTAGAATGATTATAGATTTTAGTTTTGAGGTCAATCCAAAAGATTAAAAAAAAAAAAAAAACATTCCGAAAAGTATACAGAAAACAACTTAAAGGTGCAGAAAGCAAACACCCTAGATCCTATGAATTTAGAAGATTTTACAATGATTCAGTAGAGCCCAAAAATTGAATGGGCATACGTGCCAGTTTAGTGACCTATTATTCATTTTTTTAACCTTTATTTATTTTGATAAAAAAAATTATATTACACTGATCTATATGTTAAAAATAGAATATATATTAAATATAAAATATTAAGATTAATGTAAGAATATAACGATATTAAAATATGATAACAAATGATTAATTTTGCATAAATGTTATATATACTATTATTAATTTAGTTTTGAAGTCATTTAAAAAATGAGGCTACAAGTCAATTCATTTGATTCACAACGTGCAAATAAATTTTAAATTTGTAACTAAATTAGTCAATTGAAATCCAGTCTAAAACTGGAAAATTTATCAAAATTGAAAGTATTTATTAAATCAATATCACAAAACTATTTAATATTTTTTAAAATAATTAAGTATTTAATATTTACAATATGTGACTAATATAGACACGTAATAAATATTTTTAATAATTAAATATGCAATTTTTTAACATTAAATTTTAAATAAATATAAAAATATAAAAAATTATTTATTATACTAAAAAATTAAAAAAATAACAACTTTTTACTTTTATAACTTAATACCAATTTACCGGGAGACTAACTCAACTAAGAGTTATTTTAAATCTTTTGATATCTTTGTTTTGATTCTAATGAATAAAAAAATTTAATATTGTATCAAATGATAAATGAGAACTTGAGATGTCCTAATAATACAATTCAAATCGATGATTAAGAATAAAAATTAATGATTACATCAAAGTCAAATTAATATTTATACTAACCTAATAACCCTGATTTTAACTTAAATTCAATTTGACCAGCGAACCACTTGATTCACTTCATTAGTTCATATCAAATAAGACGAATTATAAAAGTTCATATAATAATATTATTATTTACTTGTCACTATAATATAGTTGCCACATGCAACTTATTGTTTTACTAATATTATAAATTAATTTGACTTATTTTTATATTTGATAAAATTTAAAATTATTATTACAATAAAATAGAATAATTATCATATAATATCTTAAAAACCAAACCTGAGGATACAAAAATGAGCCAGGAGAAAAGAATCACACAACTATTGTTTCTTTGTAAAATGAAAAGAAAGTAGTGAAAACAAACCCCCGATTTTTTTATGTCATTTGTTTGGCAATACCCTTGTTCACCATTTTGGCGAAGTAAACAACAGGTTATCTTCTATATAAGGGACATATTTTTGTCATTTAATAGAAATATCATTTTTCCTTTCATTTTTCTGTGAGTTACAAGAGTGAAAGGAGAATTCAACTGTTTTCTCTTATTTTTTTTCCTCCTATACTAAATCATATGAAAGTTTAATATAAAAAAATTATTTTCATACTCTTATATATTCTTTTTCAACATTTTCTTCTATTCATTTTTTTTCTCTTCACCCATTTATATTACTACTAGCATTTCTCTAGCTACAAATATACGTTGACTGTCTTAATAAATAAATAAAAAATACGTTGACTGCCCTGAGGCCCAATTCATAAAAGCATTGTGTAATGTCAAGTCATAAGACAGACATATTATTAGATCTATGAGGAATAGACTTTGAGTTGAGTTTATTGTTCTCAAATAATGCGATGGCAAATGCATTATGACCAAACATTCAGGCCAGGCATGACCACACAAACAGTTCTAGGCACCGACCCAATACATAAGCTTAGAACCTCAAAAAGAAAAGGTGAGCAAGCAAGTGGTTTAAAATTGAAAGCCACTTTGTATGCGAAGAATGTTGGCCTCCACTTCAAGACTTCAACGACGTGACGTGCCCATTGAATATGAAGCGCCAATGTGTGTTTAGTTTCTACATTGTATGATTGATTATGAATGAATAATTAATTGAGCAAATTATATTTGTTTTTTTTTGTGTTTAAATTTTTTTAGACTCACTCATATTCATTGTTTTAATCCTACATAAAACTTCTTAATTTTTATAATTCCTTATAGATGCACCTCTTGTACATTAACAATGTTATTCTTGTCAACACAAATCCATCACATGCAATGCACATGCTTGTTTAATGAATTTTTTCCAGACAAAAATATTATCGTCTTCCTCATTGCACATCGTCTCCAATCCAAAGTTGAACCCAACAATGCAACCCCTTTCAACGACAACTCCATAAACAACAATGGCACCACCACCACCAACAAAAATATTAATTACTCATCAGATTCAACAAAAAAAATTGCATATTAATTCCAAAACAGAGAAAAATCAAATATTTTCAACAATAATACCTAAAAATCAAAAATAAGAAACTTTTTCTCATTGCCGCCATGGCAAAACTTGCATTCTGGTGTGTGGCGGCCGATAACAATGACCGTATGAATGCGAGGGAGGTGGTGGAGGAGTTAAAGTAGGTGCGAAACCAAACAGTGACAACGGCAAAGGAGTGCGCATGTGGAGTTTGACTGTAGGGGTTAGCGAATATGGTGGATTAACACATATAGAGTGTGCACTCATCGTCAAATCTGGTGGTTAGCATCAATGAACCTTGACGTTGTAGGTGAGGTTCCTAAAGAGAGGACAAATGATAATGTAGGCACAGACCGACATGCAAACGATATCTTATGCGATGACCGATAAGGACATGTTGATCTAATTCAACCATTTAATGGTGTTAAATGACAATGTGATGGAGTCGAAGCAAATGAGGAGGTCAGATCTTGTGTGGCGATGGTCACACAATGAGGTTAGATCTGGAGGTGGATGTGTCATATTCGACTGTGGAGGGACGACAAAGGGAAGTGATGGTGATGGATGAGGTGCAGTGCGAAGGGTGGTAGTGGTTGTGGATGGGTGTGGTGGTGAGGATGGAGGATGAAGTGAAGATGAATAGGCAAGTGTGAAGGTTAAGTGCAAGGGTTTTTACACATTTCTCTCAAAACTTAACACCATTTGATGGTTCATGGGAGGTAAAAGAAATTCATTTTAAGGGAGAGAGTGCAAGTGTAATAAGCCCTAAACACATGGGAGGTCAATGTAATTTGCTCTAATTAATTTTATATACATTTTCACATGTTTGATTTCACATTAGAGAATAATTGAGAATTGATTTTGGGTCTAATATTGATTATGAGTTGAAACAACTTTGAGTATAGCTTCTGTCACATCACTTGAAAATCAATTTTAACCAAAATTAATTTCATTCAAGATGAATTTGATCAACGTTTACCCAAACGCGCACACACACACACACACTCCTTTTGATCCTTACAAAATATAAATTATTGCACGCTTTCAAAGCATTACGGCTTACGTTAACAAACACTACCCACCCTACTTTTGACATTTTAGTTTCTCTGGTAGACTATTAAAATGACAATTTAATTTGACTTAAATATATCTGTTATCTCTGTAAGTTAGCATTTTTTTTAATTTGACCCCTGCAAATTTATTTTGCTAATTTTAGCCCATGTAAGTTTATGTTTTTTCAACTTTGATCCCTGTAAGAGCGAACATATAGGGACTATAAATGAAAAAATTAGAATATTAAAGGGATTAAAATTGAAAAATCACAAACTCACAGAGACTAGAAATGAACAAAAAAACTTGTAGGGACCAAAATTGGAAAAATGCCAACTTACAGAGACTAAAATTAGAAAAATGGACTTACATAGACCAAAAATGAAAAAGTGTTAACTTACAGGGATCAAAAACATATTTAAACCTATATTTTTCATACATGTACTATATCCATTTTCATATACCAGATAGGACATCGAGTACCTATTCGCCCTTACTAGAGACCAAAGCAACATGACAGATAGGTATTAGACCAGGGTAGCTGAGTAACTATTCGAACCCACGTGAGGCAATAATCACATCTACTAGTAAACAAGAGATTATGTCATTTAATCCTGCTTAGAGTGTGGATTACCTATATGGTAATCAGTACACACAAGCCCAGGGTCCAGGACCCAATAAGGTTAGTATAAAAAGGTAGGACCCCCAAGTAAAAACCATTGTTCATTGAATGCACATTTTTATATTATCTTCATTTACTGCTCTAAGTCGAACCTTTACTTAAGCGCCGAGTAACTTTTGTAGGTACCCTTCCTTCGGAACACACCACTTGGACGAAGTGGAGAAGGAAGAGGAAGAGCAAGGACACTTTGACACAAGTAGTATTCGATCATATTGTGATAAGAACATTTTGGCACTCATCATGGGGCCATGTAATATAGTCCCCAACACCAAGAATTATAGCAATTACACGAACTGGAACAAACACAGCAACAACTGAACAACCAAGGAATCCATAGCATGAAGAAGCACATATGGAGGACCAAATCGACTTATCCTCAACAGTGAGGAGGCTACAAGCACAAGTATCGGATATGCGCCGACACCACACCGAAGAAGTCATGGCCCTTTGGCTGGAGAACGCACAACTACGAGTGGGTAATCGGTCCTAACGACCTGGAAATGAAACACCCATTGGAGCAGAGGCAAAGTCAACGACCTTTAAGATGCCAAAGGCCACCAATGTTAGTGTTCGGTAAGACATACACCCCCAATCCATAAACACATTGGGAAGCAATTACAACAGTTCAAGAATCCCTTCATCCCTGGTATCATGGAGGCTACACTCTCTTCCAACTAGAAGAATTTGAATATTGAAAAGTATGATGGTACAAGCGACCCAGATGAGCACCTTAACGTTTACATCATTCAAGTCGGCCTATACACTATTAAGATGTTGTTTTATGACAGGTTTTCCCCATATCCTTGAAGGGTCAGGCCCTGCACTGGTTCACCTAACTACCCCCTAATACCATAGACTCCTTTGATACACTAGCAGCTCAATTCATAGTGCAATTCACAACCAGTCTACCTCATCATCGGACATCAATAGCTTTTGTCAACATACGGTAGGAGAAGAAAGAACCACTTTGGACTTTCATGGGACTTTTTGGAAAGATAACTTTAAATATCTGAAACTTAGACCCAACAATTGCTATACACCACTTGTTAACGACAATTAGGTCGGGACCCTTTGTGAGCAGCCTATTTGAGAAGCCTACTTCTACTTATTTGAAGTTTTATTTCAATTAAACTATGTAATGAGTGGTGTACTCTTTTTTCGACCTCATTTTTTTATCCCTATAAAAATGTGAAAGGGTTTTTGCCGAAGAGGTTTTAATGAGGCACCATATATTGTATCACTATCAATGAAAATGACTTTCTATCATATTCTCAAGGTTGAACTTTGGATCTTTTCCAATTTACAATTCCTTCCCGAATACCCTTTTTGCCTAAGGTTGAACTTAACATATTTCTCCATGAACAGTTTCCTCCTGAATATCCTCTTTCTGCTAAGGTTGAACTTAACAATATGTTAATTAACAGTTCCCTCCAGAATACCATCTTCGGCTAAGGTTGATGAACTTAACAATACTTTAATTAATAGTTCCTTCTCAATACCCTCTTCGACTAAGGTTGAACTTAACATTTCTCAATTAGCAGTTTCCTCCCTAATACTCTCTTCAAATAAGGTTGAACTTAACAATATGCTAATTAATAGTTCCCTTCTGAATACCCTCTTTGGCAAACGTTGAACTTAACATATTGTTCAATTAGTAGTTCATTTCTTAATATCCTTTTAGGCTAAAAACTTAAACCTTTGGTTAATTGAATAGATTGCTATAAACCTTTTAAGGACACCCTCTTTGGCCACTTGTTCATTATTAACAAAACTATATATGACCTCAAGTAAACTATCATGGCAACAAGAAAATCATTGAAAAAAGTAATAGATGAAAATTTTCATTATAAAACGGTCAGAGCCAAACATTACAAAGAAAAACGACACTAAAGTGTCAAGAACTACAAAAAAATAATAAAAATGGCACTGTCGGCCATAAAATTCACAAAAAAATAAAGATAACACAAAGTTCAAGGGTTGTCGTTTCCCAATTCGTCCCTTTGGGCCTCATCCTCCTCGTCCCCATCTTCCTCACCCAGATTGGTCATTTGGGTTTCACTAGAGGGGTAGTCAGTTGCCCACCATCTGGTGCCCCCTCTTCCAGAATGTCATCAATCAAGATCTAGTCTCCATTATAGACCTCTTTGTCGATGTCGAAAATGGATTCACCCAGGACCTCATAATAAAAAAGTACTTGTCAGAGGCAGTGATTGAAGATAGATTCATAAGCTTCATAAACATTGTTATATGTTTTCTACTTAATCTTAAGCTTCTCCTCCTTTTTAGCATCCCTCTCCCTCTCTGCAGTGGCCAAAGAAGCTTCCAACCTCGCCACTTCCTCCTTGTTAAACTTGTTTAAGGCCTCGACATCCAATGCCCATTTCTCCAACGCCTTCATCTCAGCCTCAAGATCCAAGACACACCCCTTCAAATTTGAATTGTCTCCGGCCAAAGTGATATCGACTTAAAGAGTCGAATCAAGGGAGCTTCCGGCCTTCTCCAATTCGCCCTTCAACTTATCAATATTTGAAGACCCTTTAAGGTGTTGAGCAATCGTCATTGCCCTCGATTGGAAGGCCCATAAATTCATCCAGTTGGCCGCATCATTGTTCTTGTTTAGCATGTGGTGGGCATGATATGAAATGAGGCTCGAATCAACATTTTTCAAGGACAAAATGGACGACAAAGGATTGACTAAAGGGAAATCCAACGCTTGTTGCTTCATTCTCTTTGGTTCTTTATGCCTAGGATCTTTGTGCTTAGAAGGTTCAGTCGAGCCACTCTTATGCTCAAGACTCCACTTTTTATTCTTATGTTTGTCTTTTCCCTTGAGCTCCTCGGCAGTTAGGGGGTCGTTGTCCGCCGAAAGGTCCCTTAGACTGGGAGTTCAATTAACAGGGGCCACAGGGAGAACATTGTCGATAGAAGAAGGAATGAATACAATTTTTCCTGGCAAGGCAGAATGTCGCCATGTTGGCACCAACTTGAACTATGATCCCTTAAAAGAGTTAAAAAAATAGTAAGTTAGCAAGTTTGAGCAAAAAATCGGCATATGCGTAAAGAAAAAACAACTAAACCTTAAGATCCCAAATGGGATTCAAGAACAAAGAAGTGAAACTATTAGTTGGGCAGGGAGATGACAAGGGAGAGATTCAAGGAAGGCGAGGTCATGAAGTTTTTCATTATTCAAATACTCCTTAGGGTACTCATCATATCGATGAAGACATTGTTGCCAATAAAAAAGGAACAACAATTTCCATACCGAGTCAAAGAAAAAGTTTTTCCAAGTATTCAACCTTATAGTTATTTTAAAGTAGTTGGTATTGAAGTTTTTGTATGTATAAGTGAATGTCCCAAAGAAGGGGCAAGGCAAAATCCGTATTAGAGATACCCACAATGCCTTTTTGTGTGGTTGGCAACATAAATAATGGAAAAACAAGCCCAGAGTGGCCTTAATGTAAGTATACAAACACAAGGCCTAGAATGCCTGTATGGTGGCCCACCCATTTAGATGTAACTAAGATAAGGCCACCTTCAAAGCACGGAGGACACCTATGGTGAAGTCATCAAAGGGAAATCTCACATGAAGATCTCATAATAGACATGTGTAACCCAGAAGGATAATTAGAGGGCACATCTTCTTCTCTGTCAACACCTGCCGACATTTCTATTGCACCACTTCAACAGAAAGGTCAAAAGAATCTGCCTTTGCCTTCACGACTTCCAGAGAATCCATGGCTTCCAGAGAATTAGGCCTTTACAATCTTGTTTGTGGCAATAACTCCCACATCCAGAACCTTTCCTATATTATCAACCACCCTTTAAGGAAGTTGATTCAAGAAGGCAAAGAAGTCGATAGACTCCCTACTACCAATGGAAGACGAATCCCCTTTTAGAGAGGAAGCTGAAGAAATCATGACCGAATTGAACATGTTGGAAGACACCTCCAACACCTATTGATTCATACCTCAAACCTCAGAGCCACCCCCTTCGATCTTCCTCGACGAAGCCTCTACCGAAACCATTATTACTATAATTATAAGTGTACATGTAAGAAGAAAGACTAAAATACACTATTTAGGCAAAAGAAGAAAAATTAGAAGCTATGTAAGGTCGACGACATTTCAACGTCCCTTTTATAGGAGTTAGGGCTCCAATGGGCCCAAAACCAACACGAATCTCAGCCATTAGATTAACAAAGATCAATGGTTGGAGTGAAAAGGCGTTTTGGTTACCAACGTGGGTAGTTGAAAAGACGTAGTGTCATACCATGATCTGACAATTGTGCCACGACCTCCTAGGGAAGCACAACCGTCACTAGGAACCAACAATCCAAAAACTGAACACTTATCGGATTGGTTCAGGCGCCGTAAATAGACTATTCTAACATGAAACCCTTCTTGGTCACCATAGACCAAAAAGGGCTTGGGGGCATGTATACCAGAAAGGAAACCGAGTACCTATTCGTCCCACTAGAGACCAAAGCAACATGCCAACTAGGTATTTGGCCAGGGTAGTCAAGTACCCATTCGGACCGACGTGAGGCAATAATCACATTCAGACCCACGCGTGTTAATTACTTAGATGACAATCAGTACAAACAAGCGCAAGGTCTAGGGCCCAATAAGGTTGGTATAAAAAGGATTTGACCTCCAAGTAAAAACATTGTTAATTAAATGCACATTTATTATCCACGTATACCGCTATAGGCTGAGTCCGAATACCTTTTGTAGGTACTGTCCTTCGGAGCCCACCACTCAGACAAAGTGAAAAGGAAGAGGAACAACAAGGACCCTTCTATACAATAAGTAGTATTCGATCATATTGTAACAGGAACATTTTAGTTTACTACCTATTTTTTTATATTTTTTATTACCTAACATTTTCAAAATTTTGCTTTTAGTACTTACCATTAGTCTTCATCGGTTATTGATGATATGATAAGCCTTAACATAATATTTTATCATAGAAAAAGTTAAAATCTTTTCAAATCTCAACCTAATATTTCTGATAAAATTCAGTTTAGTAATTACACGTTCAAAATCAATTTTAATTACAAATTTTATAACAAAATCATTTTTTTAATATCTATCATCCAAACAAAAATTATATTATTTTAAACTCATTTGTTAAAAACCAATTCTATAAAAATAACACTATTTCAAAATCAATTTTTCAAGTACACTATCAAGTGACATCTAGAGGATTGATGCACAACTTAGACAAATTCGTTTTTGGAGGATGGTGTATGAGAATCTAGCCAATGTAAGGTAGATTGAATGATTAAGAAATAAGGAAAGAAAAAAAATATAAGTTTGATTTTTCTATTAAAAAATTTAACATTCTAATAAATTAATAAGTTAAAAACCAGCTGGTTGGTGTTCCATTAACTTGGATGGTTTAATTTATTTACTTATTTATTTTAAATGCCAAAGTGGATGGTTTAATTTAAATATTGATGTGGCATCTCTAGGATCACATATAACATATTCACAAGTTTGGGGGCATTGGATGAATAAGGGATGGTGATGGAGTTGTTGGAAGCAGCAACGTGGTTCATACCATGATAATCTGACACAAGTTACAAGTACATTAGAAGATTTTGGTCTCCAACAATCCATTTAGGAACCTAACTTGCCAAAGTCTTTTATTTCCTTAATTTGGAAATATATAGAGTATACCTGTATGGAGTTGATTTCTTAATTTAATTAAAGGTGGAGTCAAAACTCTCCCTCAACTTTGTATGTTCGGGATTGCATCTTCTGGCTCATAAATTTCAAGGTTGTCTGCTTCAGCATGTTAAGGGAACAAGTAAACAAAGTGCACATGGCTAAGCGTTCTATCCTTGTACTCATCCGGAAGAAGTTTAGATGGAACAAGGTTCACTTTGTATCTCTTCTATTTTATTTTTTTTTCTATCACTTTGCCGTAAAAAAATGCAACATTGTAATATTTGAATCTGCCGTAAAAAAATGCAAATATATATGCCCTATTCATGCAAAGAAATGATAAATTTTGATCACAAAATTACATATAAATAATTGAAATTAGTTTTATTTAATTTTAACCATTTACATATATTATAGAACAAATTGAGTTGACACTCCTTTTGTATTTAAAAACATTACACTAACACTTCTTTTATGTTAAAAATATTACACTAACATCCCTTATATATATGTTATACTAACACTCCTTATATATGTTACACTAACACACCTTTCAATATTTGAATATATTAAGCGACAA
>PYAF01002077.1:846792-880788 GCA_007407185.1 Glycine tomentella
ATAAATTCTTACTATACGGGTAGACATATGAAATATTTTGAGTTATATATATAGGAGTGATTAACTTATTATGGTGTAATTTAAATAATTATTACAAAAATTTATAACATGATATAAAATGTGATTTTTATTGATTAAACTGTTAAATTATATTTACATATTACTAAAATTATTTGTGTCAAATTTTATCAAAATTTAAAATAATAAGAAAATAATCAAATGATCTATATTTTATTATATATTAAAAATTTATATTATGTTAATTTTAATCTGTATAAATGAGGTAACAAATAATGTTTGATTAATATGAAATTTGTATATATGATACACTAGGAACTTTCAATCTGACTATGGATTTTAAGAAAATATTATTCAATTAAAAGTTATTGAATGATGTAATAGTTGATTAAAGTTACATACAATTTGATCCCTCATCTCTCCCTCTCTCTCTCTCTATATATACGCACACATTCATTTGTATGCAGAAAGTATCTTTCATTCCTCAACGAGATATAATGAAATATTTTTAAATGTGAGTTGTTGTAAATTCTTTTGATATTAAATTTGATTCCTATGAAAAAAAAATAGTATCTTTGATTCAAGATTCATATATATTATAATGATTTAAAGTACAATCCATTTAGAACTATCATTTTTTAATAGAAATCCTTTTATATATACTTCATACTTTTAGTAATATGATAAGTTATTAGATTGTAAATATAACTTTTATGTCATTAATTAAGTTGTTATGCTATCATTGTTATTTGACAATAAAAACTAAAAATAATAACATACTTTTAAAGACTTTTATATTAAAAGTTAAAAGCATAAATCTAAACAATTTTAGGGAAAAATAGTAAATCCCATTAACTTTATAATATTAATTCTAAAAATAACATATAAGGTATTTTTTAATTTCTAATGAGCTGACAGTGAAAAAAAAATATTAAAATTATATTTTAGTATGAGAAAATATATATCATACATGATCAATTTAAAATAGTTTTATATTATTATTTAATTATAAATTATTATGTATGATGATGTTTTCTTTTTTACTTTTATAACTTAAAAGTCACGTCAACAATCAATCAATTATTGGTTCTAATGATATTGAATTTGATCTTTTTACATAATGTCTTGAATTTGACCCTTTTAAATAAAAAAAAAATGTAATTGAAAGAAAAAAATATCACTAAAAATAGTTTTTAACATAAATTTTGATGGATAATTTTTCATTAAAAAAATAACTCAAGATATCAAGATAGTTTTTTATTAGTTAATATTGTAAAAGTTTTTATATTAATAATAAATATATTACTTTTGGTTCTTATTATAAAGTCTAAATTAAAAATGTGGTTTAATCTTTTTATAATATTTAATTTAAAATATCTTCTATATGAATTATTTTTTCAAAAAAACGTTCCAAATTAAAGTCAGACTTAAAATGATGTGATAATCACTCTTAAAAACTCATTAATGTTGATTAGTTTTACTTAAGAATATAGTTTTTTTTAAAAATAATATCAATTAAGATAAATTTAATATTTTTAACTAAATTAATCAAATTTCATAATATCGTGAATTAGTAGTTATTTAGACTTTATAATAAGCACTAATAGTCTATATATATATATATATCAAAACTGTTTAATTGTCGTTGCGTGTCAACAAGATACTGTTCACTTTTTTTTTTAATAAAAACATTTTACTTTTTTTTTTTTTTCTCTCTCTCTTTCTTTTTTCACTTTTAAGTTCATGCATTGTGAGTTCCAACGCTAATAGTTATTGAACTCATTTTTTAGTTAAAAAAACATTACATAAATACATTATTCTTTTGACAGCTATATAAATATAAATACATTAACATTTATTTTTGGTTCTCACATAGTATATTAGCATGTGAATACCAATAATGCGCCAATACCAAATATAATTGAGCAGTTACGATATTCAAATTTCTCATGCTTTTCTGGACTTCTCCGCCAATCTTTTCTTCACTCACGACTCGTCTCTCTATTGCATTTGCACACACAACGCAACACTGAGGTGACGTTTCTTCACGAGAAATGAATGAATGACATTTGATTTTTGAATGCAACTCCGAACCCTAGAATTCGGCATTTCTATTTCCCCCTTTCTCCAATGGCCACTGCGGCATTCAAATCCACCACCAAGAGAACCCTCGTCGGAGCTTCCTCCGCCAACTCCTCCTCCCCCCACCACCGCCGCTCCCGGAGCCTCAGCCGTCCCTCTCGCCCTTCCTTTCCCTCCAGCAACGATGACAACGGCGGCGATCGCCGCAGTCCGAAATGCCGGTTCGTCAACACCGTCCGCGGCTCCGGCTTCCCGGAGATCAGCCACGACGATCTCGCCATCGAGTTCTTCGAGTCCGCGAATCGCGGCCGCTTCAGCTCCAGAACCTCCGAGTCAAAGGCCAGTCCCGCCGGATCCGCCGCGTCGCCTCGGCGAGGGAGGTCCGTCTCGAGGAAGAGCTCCGGTGTCGGCGACGATAGAAGAAGCAGTGTTGGCGGGGGAAGACCGTTCTCTGATGCGAATTCGAGAAGAAGGAGATCGGTATCGGTGGCTCGGTACCAAATTAGCGATTCTGAGGTATTCCGATGACCGTCTTTGATTTGCTCTAGTTTTTAGGTTTGAATTTGATTTTGAATGTCCATTTTGAATCGTTTAGTTAGTTACTTGGGAAGTAAAGTGAAGACTTAAGAGGACAAGAAAATGAAAGGATTGAAAAATTAGCAAATTTTAATTGCATTTATTATGTTAGGATTCACCTTGTACCTTGCATAATTTCCCCTCTTATTTGCTTCCCAAACAAGGCGGTGTTAACTACATATTTGTGCTGATGAAGTCTATCCATTTTAATTCTTTTTATTATTTGTCATTTAAGCTTCTTGGAAAGAGTGAAAGCCTTTTTTTTTTAATAATTGTACAAATGGATCTAGCTTCTTTTCTGCTGTTGATTAACAGGAGAGGATCCTTTTACAGGGAAAAAGACAATTTACTTTGAATGTAATTGGTGGACCATATAACTGATTATGGTAGGTCCTTGCATGACAAAATATCGCACTGTTGCTTTCCATGTTTGGGGGGATTCAGTTTTGCTTTTGGGGAGGCTGATTGTTATGTAATTACCATCTAATCTGTTGGATTTGTCAGCCTATAATTTTAAGTGTTTTACTTAATAGGATTTTGTTTGATAATATTGTTCTTCTTTTACTTCTTGTTTTTCATTTAAGTTTAATCCTTGAATAATTTATGCATACACTAAGAGATCTAGCTTAAGTTGTACCAAGTTTCTTTTGGGATACTTGATTTTGGAATCAAATACCAACCAGGCGGCTTTGCTTGCACTTTAAATTATCATCCCCTCCTCAATTGGGTGGTTGAGCTCAAACTAAATATGTTATGGTTTTCTTTAACTTGTTCTATGTATTTATGCATGTGCATATCTTGCATGATACAGAGTGACCTGGACCATTCTCAGAATTTTAGAAGTCGATCAAATCTGAAAAATACTGATGTTGGGAACAAGCTAATGCACAAACCAGTTGCTTCAGATCAAAGATCAGTGCTAAGAAAGTCCCTAAGCCAGAAGGATTTGAGGGTATATGATGGCTACTCTGTAAGTGTGATAATTTTCAGGATTGTACTTGTTTATATCTTGCTGTGGAAGCTTGTAGCAGTAATTTTTCCTATCAAAGTATCCATAAATTGAAACTTGCATGCCATGTTTAGGGGGGTGGAATGGTAACATTTTCTTCCATTGGTTGGTTGGATGTTACAAATAAAGACAGAGGGAGTTGTCAGAATTTTTGAAAAGTCAAAGTATAACTCTCACACAAAAAATTAAGAAGTTAAAGGTTAAAAAGTATAATACACTAGTATTTTAGGGGCTGCTTAATTTGAGAAAACATTTTCAGCTATTAGTTTGTATAGAACAGTAAAAAGAAAAGAAAAATGAAAACGGAAAACAATGTTTTTTTTCTTTACTGTTTCTGTTTCTGGTGTAAACTTTGAAAACAGGAAACAAAGTGAAAACATGAAAGCATTTTTGTAATTAAGTGGAAATAGAAAATGAAAACAGAAAATGTTTTTTCAAACCAAACATCCATTTCTCTATCCAACCTCAAGGGGTGCCACATTTTGAGGTATGGAAATTTTCTCATGACATTGCACGTAGAGGAATGGCCTCCCTCTCCAACCCATTACACCCTTGATAAAATCTTCCAAATAATGGAATGGATTTCTTTTGCAAGCTGCCCAACCTCATCCTCCCAAACATTGCCTTATGAAAGATGGTATTAATATCTTTTCTGTCCTGTTAATTTTATTCTTAAATTTGTCATGACACATATTTGTATTTTAGCTAAAATTTAGATTATTTCTGTCACTTTTCAGAGTCATTCTTCAGTTCTCACTGATGATGAAGGAACAAGTACTCACTCTAATAAAAATGGAATTGGGAAACTACGATCAGTTTATGCACAGAAAAAGGTTGAAGTATTACAGTTGGGCAAGGAGCACTGCCTCAGTTTGATGAATTTTGCTTTTAATATTCTTCCTGTTTTAAAAAATGTTCAGGTGGCACTTACTGACACGGATAAAGGATCCCACCAAGCAAAGCAAAAAGAATTGAGGCATATGGAAACTGAGCAGGTCAGTTTATGTACATCTGCTTGTTTGTATGGTCTCTATCATGCTGTAATAGCATCCTCTGCCTTGTTCACTGAAAAATTGTTACTTTTTCTATGAAACTTCCACTTTAGGCTGTGGTGAAACCAAGAACCTCCACTTTATCCACAGATGATTGTTTGTTATCAAACAACTCTGATGTTATTCAGGCTGTTTCTTCAATCAGAAGGAGCTATGAAACTGAACTGGAAAAGGTAAAAAAAAAAAAAAAAAAAAAAAACTTTTTTTCATACTGATGACATTTCTTTAATGAAGTGGTATGAAAGTCTGAAAAATAGTGTTTGCTGACTTCATAAGGTTCTAATGCACCTGTTCTCTAATTGAAATTTTTAGTTTTTGGAGCCGTTTACTAGAAAAATAATTTATTGCTAATGCTCTTCTACAAGCAGAGTATGTTGGTTCTTTGTTTAAACTTTGTTACAGTGCATGAAAAAAATGATTTCCTTGCAGTTTTATCTATCGGTTCATTTCATTCCATCCTAGTTTAAACCATCCAAACAATGGAACCAAGTATCATTTCATTCCATCACTTTCTATCAGTCGAAACATTTTATTTTTCCATGAATGTCAACAGCAAGATTAGGCCACTTTCATTGCATAACTTAGACTCTTTTGATCGCTGAAATATTCTGGTTGCTGGTAGATGTTATTTAACAAAGAGAATCATGATTTGCATTTTTTTGGTTTAAAATTACAGTCAGAGAAGCGGAAACAAGATTTATTAGCTGAAATGGTGTTTGAGGAGCAGCGAGGCAGAGAACTTTCTAAGATTGTTAATGAATTGATTCCTGATAAGGAGGACAATCCTATACAAAATCCATCAAGATCCAGGAAGGTGCTTGTCACTATTCTGCTTCTAGTACTGACAATGATTTCCTTTTAATATAAATTAAACATATTAGTCTTTCTTTGTGAAGGAAGATACAATGAATTGTTCATTTGATTTTTTGAGCAGTGTTTTTCATTTGTTTTATTTTATTGTCCAGAGAAGTAAAGACAGAAGCCGTATGTCTATGTGCTTGACTGAGGAGGCTGAGAAATATATTGAGGATTTTATTTCAAATGTTGAAGATACAGATATTTCATCAGTTGATGGTGAAAGGAGTGATGCAAGCTCATCCATTGGAGGACTAATAAAACCAGAAACATTTAATAGTCCTCCAGTACCTAGATCTCTTCCTGTTTTGATGGATGGGGTTACATTGCCATGGTTGCAATGGGAGACAAATAATGATGCTTCTCCTATGACAAGCCTGAATAAGACATGTATGACAATCACTCCAAAAACTGTAAGTTCTACCCAGGTTTTCACTGTTCTGTGAAATTATTTTCAAATAAAATGTGTTTGAGATCAAATAATTTATTTTTGGTAATAACATGACCGTATTTGAATAATAATATAATTGTGTTGTGTCTTGACATCGACTTTAATGTATTCCACAAGCTCACTTTCATTTACTGAAGTCTTGGAAAATTGGTATGATTCATTTAGTCATCATCGTTTTCTCTGGATATTTGCCCACATATGTCGCATAATCTGGAGTTTTCGAATACAAGGATTAAATTCAAGGGATCAGAAAGACAGCATACAAACTTTTCATTGCTATGGAAAAATTTTCAACAATGCCAATTTGGCCCATATTTTCTGATGTTTAGCTCTTATTTTCTCCTTTTATATGACTTGGCTTGTTGAAATTCGTCCATGACATAGGAAAACATCAAAGTACGAGATCAAGGTAACAATTCTATCAGCAGTCGTGGAAGCTGGAGCCCTGATTACCTTCAGGAGTATGTTGGAAAGGATGTGTACAGTAAATTAGGAGAAGGTTGTGGTTACCCAGACCATTCATTATCAGCTAAATCCAAAGGATTGAGGTATGATATGGATGATTACCTAAAAGTTAAAAGCAATGAAAATTTGTTGATCGAGAGTTGGAAGCAACGGCGGAGAATTAAATCAGGCAGTCTCCTATTTTGTAGCCTAAGATTATTTTAGACATTCTGGTTTTGAAGAATTGTCATTCCTTCTCGCCTGGTATGAATTCTATGTACAGATAATTGCAATTCATCTATTTATGTTTCCATATTTGTTGATAAACGATATGCTTAATGTGCATAAGCCTTCTTTTTTGGGATTAAAATGTGTTGCATAATTTATTTTTATTGCCTGAAATAGTCAATACTATCTGTAATCTATAATCTATATAAACTATTATAATAGCGATATCCAATATTTCTCTCCACATTTTTATACTATTTTGTCCTCTAATTAACATTATAAATTACAACACATTATGTTTTAACTGCATATAATAAAAACTATCCCGCTAAAAGTATTTACCATAAATAATTCCTTAGGTTTCGTTCTCGTTCAGGATGGTTTTCTGTTTTTAATTTTGAAATTATTAAAAATTAAACCCAGTTTTAGTTTTAAGCGTTTAATTTCAGTTTTAGTTTCCGTTTTGTTATTGTAGAAGCTGTTCTAAGTTAGAAATAGATAAAATAAGTTCAATGTTCTATTTTATTGTGTTCCATTACGAAATTATGCAATATAAAAAATAATTAAACATAATAAAAATAATTAAAAAAAATTGTACAAATTTTTTTCTTAAAACTAAAAAAATAATAATGACACTCAAGACCTTGTTCAGAGGGACATATCCTGAAAATCATCAACTCAATTCAGCACTTCACAATTCACACCAACCAATAAATCAAACACAAAAAGGCAACAACTTTTCCCCCCTTTGAGAACAAAATTCACAGTCTAAACCAAAAAAAAATCACTGAACATACATAAAAAATACATTTTTAAGAAAACCTGAGAAATCTTCTTGACATAAATCAACAGAAGCACAAAACAGAAGGAACCCCAGATTCATAAAATGTGTCGATTATTTCCGCGTCGGAACCGGTAGGCCTATAGTAAGACGGTGGGGCTTCTAACATTAGAACTCCCCCGTTGCTTCCATCCGCCATGGTCGCTTGCTTGAAGAGAGAGAGAGAGAGAGAGAGAGAGAGAGAGAGAAGTTTTTCCTCTGCGCAGAAAAGAAGATGAAAGACCCACGAGTGATGGAATGGAGACACGTGACATTGGGTGAGAGCCGAATGAAAGGAAAGATCCACGTGACATTGTGAATCTTCTTAAAATTAAAGTAATACACCAAATTAATACATGAAATTACAATATCTTTGATTTTATTCCTAATATTACCAAAAAACAAGTTTCTTTTCTTACTCTCTCTCTCTCTCTCTATTTAACTCCTAATTCAACAAAACTCACCAAAAGAAAAAGTTTATTCAAAAGATTTTTTAGATGGTTGATTGTACCTAAATTTAAGCAAAATTAGTATTTTTAATTTTTAATTTATTTTTATTGCATTTCGGCTTTTATATTTTTTTTTAAAATTTAGTCCTTATTATATAGATTTTAGCTGGCGTAAAAAACTTTCAGTGTGTCAACACATTTATAAAAAGTCATTTAACAATAAAAAAAAGAAGAAGAAGAAGAAGAAAAAATACTAATGTCAAAAAATACAAAAAATTTATCCGCTCAATCTCAACAAAAGCAAAGAAGGAAGAAACAACGTTCCGTTCGAAAGCAGGGTGCGTCATTCCACTATCCAGCCATGCAAGTCCTGCAAACCTCTTATCTCTTCACTTTCCCTAAACCCCTAAACCCCTAAACCCTTCCCCTCAGCGTCTTCACCACCGTCTTCAGCCATTCCTCCACCACCGCCACCACCGCCCCCTCACCATCTCCAAATCCTTCAGCTCCGACGAGTTCCCGGTGGACGAGACCTTCCTCGAGAACTTCGGCCCCAAGGACAAAGAAACCGAGGACGAAGCCCGCCGCCGCAACTGGATTGAGCGTGGATGGGCCCCCTGGGAGGAAATCCTCACTCCGGAGGCCGATTTCGCCCGCAAGAGCCTCAACGAAGGCGAAGAGGTTCCCCTCCGCTCCCCGGAAGCCATCGAAGCCTTCAAAATGCTAAACCTTAACTACCGCAAGAAGAAAAGGGAGGAAATGGGACTCACCGAAGAAGAGTTCTACGCGAAGCAGTTCGAGATCAAGGGCGAGATTCCGGACCCTCTCGTGACGACGTGGGCGGGGCCGCTTGTGGTGCGCCTCGTGGCGCCGCGCGACTGGCCGCCCCGCGGGTGGTGCGTGGACCGGGAGGAGCTCGCGTTCATCCGCGAAGCGCACAGGATGCAGGCGAGGAGGGTGAGGCTGGAGGAGGTGTAGAGTGGAGTGAGGACTGACACTGATGACGTGGGCTTGGATAGGTATAAGGTGTTTCTCAAGCAGTATAAGGAGTGGGTGGAGGCTAACAAGGATAGGTTGGAAGAGGAGTCTTATAAGGTTTTGATTTTACATCACGCCAATGCTGAACTGAACTTTTTGGTTGCTGTTTGGATTGGATTGAGATAACATTTTCTTGTTTCTTTTTTTCGAATTTTGTTTTAATTATCAGGACAAAATGTTGGGTTTGGCTCCTTTAAAGTGAGAATGGAGTGGACTTCAGAACTCACAAGATAAAGTTCAATTATAACCATTACTTAGAAATCATAGTTGAGATTCTAATTAGCTTTAGAGATTTATATATATATATATATATATATATATATATATATATATATATATATATATATATATATATAAACACCAACATGGTGTGGTATGGTTGACTGATAGCCGTGTCTCTTAAGTATGTAGCAGGTATCAATCTCTAGGTCTGTGTATGTAAGTACATCTCTTAAGAGAAGTCAACTTCGTTTATAGATTTCAGTATCTCAAGATATTCTCAGAGAATACCCTGGGTTCATGCAAAAGAATTATACGTATTTGATTTTAGCATAATTCTCCGCTATTGCAAATCTCTAAGTTGCACTTCCTTATTTTAGAGGAGCTAAATCTGAACAGTTTGCCTTATTGTTATGAGAAACATTTTTTGTAATTAAAAAAAATAGAAAGTGTTTTCTCAAAATAATAAATCCTCAAGTTTTTGCTTTATTTCTTCTTTTGAATGTGGTTTATGTTGATGTGAATGTGGTTGTAACAGCAAGACCAAGATTACTACCCTGGTAGAAGGAAAAGAGGGAAGACTACAAGGGGGGCATGGTAGGATGATTGTTCTTTCCTTTTAGTGTGTTTGAGGCTTAATAAAATGTGGCTTCAGTGCTTACTGATTTTTTTAATGTTTTATGCAGTATGAGCTTCCGTTCTATTATCCTGGCCAAGTAAGTAAGAAGTTGCGCTCATCTTATTCATTTTGAATCATGCTGTTCTGATGTTTAGAAAGTAAAAAAAACTTTTCTTTTGGTCTACTTGATATTTCTACGAGTGTTAACATCATGTCTTTGATTTTTTTTCTTTGGCTCAGTGATGGCCATATTTGGATAATTGTGTTTGTAATCCAATAGATAATGATAATTTTATTTTTGTTTGGCTTGGTTTCATCTCCACGATTACATATAATTCGAAGTTTGAACATACTTTTTCTATAATCTATGTATCATAGTTCATAATAAAAGTGTGGAAATGGAGATTCAAGTTTTTCTTGAGTACCTGAAAGAGAATTTCATATATATTAATTACTTGGGATATTTTTCTATGCAGATTTGTGTAGGGAAGGTGACAATGTTGCATCTCTATCAAGGGGCATTTGTTGACATTGGCGGGGTACATGATGGGTAGCTATCAATATTCAATACCTTTTACTGTTCTTTGAATCTTTTCTGTATAGTCTTAATGTCCTTATTTTTTGGAATGCTGTACTTCTTAGATGATAACAAGTTACTTCCACTATCATAATGTTGCTAATTGAGTAGCTACACTTTTAGAATGTGAGGTTTTATAATGCATACATAATCAATCTCGCAGGGAACCAAAAAAACTACTAGACTTCATAAGCATTTGTAGCACTGAAATGCTCTATTGACATAGGTAGCGAGGGACAGGAACAAGTATTAAAAGACACGTCTTGAGACTACCTAAATCTTTCAATTTTGGATCCATTCTTTTGGTATAGAAAATGGATGTGTAGTTTAAATATGAGAGAGAAGTATTCACTACCAGCTGGTTATTGAAGACATGTCAGCAGTATTCTATTTATAGTTTTAAACAATCCATTTTAGTAAATCTTTAAAAACTAATGTTTTCTCTTTATTCAACCTGAGTTAGTACATATTTTCTTCCATTTCCTGTACCCCTATTACCTGCGCTCTCAGTTTGTTATCACCAGTAACTTCGATGTGATGTTTTGCTTTTGTAGCATATTTATCTTGTTCAGTGTTACTATTTGATGTTTATATTTTTATGCGAATGTTCTTCTGGAAGATTTTCATCTACCATGTTATGTTCTAGGTGGGTTCCTATTAAGAACAATGATTGGTATTGGCTTCGCCATCACATAAAAGTGGGTTTGCACGTCATTGTTGAAATTACGGTGAGTGTTTCAGTCACCAGTTGAGAATCGCATAAGTTGTCTCTAAATATTGGCTTGATATTATGATTTAACCTTGCCACTGGCTGTATGTTACTGAGGGTTTTTTTTCCTTCTATATTCATATGTTCAATTTTTCTGCATCTTTTCACAGGCAATGTAAGTAGGATAGACAAGGCTATATGACTGATTCTGTATCCATAAATTCCTTCCTGACCAAATTTGAATATCAAATGGATTTTAATCACTATAGTGTTAGTTTCCATGATTTCTGTGTTTATACATAAATGGATTTCCTTTACCATCTGTTCACTTATTTATATTTTGTTTTGCAGGCAAAGCGAGATCCTTATCGCTTCCGCTTTCCTATCAAACTTCGTCTTGTTGATCCAAATATAGATCATCTAATGTATGATTATTTATGTGCTTTTAACATTCAACTTTTTGTAATTCATTCTTAGTACATAGTTTAATCTTTATTAATTTGATCACAATGAAGCCGTAAATTTAATATTTTATTTTCATGCTTCAGCTTTAACAAATTTGACTTGGCACCAATATTTCATCGTGATGAAGATACTAATGAAGATGAAATACGGGTTTGCACCTATCCTTTTGTTATACCAAACCACCCCAATCTTGCTGCATCAGATATTCTGCGTTTATTAGTTCCTTTTCAATGAAAAATATTAGAGATTTATTGAGATTCAATCCCCTCCCTGGGTGCATGTTTGAACCTGTCAAAATGTGGTTTGTTTTTAAAATAATATTAATATGATAGTTATTCTTTTGATTTGAGATTTTTAAGTTTGCAGCGTGACTGTGGAAGACCTCCTGTTCCTAGGAAAGATCCAGGAGACAGACCAGAGGAAGAACCTCTATTGTCTAATCATCCATATGTCGAGAAGGTATTTCTCATAACAAATTCATCTATTTAAAGTAGTTTCAAGGAACATTGGTGGTGGACTGTTTAACTCCTGCATTGCAAGCTTCTGTTTAACTTCAAATTTTATCCCATTAAGAATATATCCGTCAATACACATCAATGGTAGGTCCAGGTCTTGACAACTTTCTCTTTTGGAATTCATTTGTCTATAAGCACACAGTGGTTCCAAATCCCTTGTGTGTGCATGGGTTTGTTTTTAGTTTATAACCTGGTTGCACCCTCATTTTTAATTTGTTCAAGGAACCAATACAAGATCCTATTCAAACCTGCATAAATGTGAAGCCAAGCAAAACCTTCTACTTGTTTCATATCCACTCATAGTTTTGCCTAAGAACTCGAATGGGTGGATGTTAAGTTGAATCTTGCATAAGCAATGGTCTTAACATAATAAAATTACTGTCTGCTAATAAAGTACAGATATGTGCTTCAGTTACATAATCACATAAAATCCCTCAACAAAGTTAATGGCACTTGCTTTGAGTGGTATTTGCTAAATCAACAAGTGTACCCGGTTGGCACAAGTAATAAATTGCAAATGAAATAAGTATTTGAATGGGACTTGGGTATTATAGGGTGCCTAAGTCCCACATCAAGTAGCATGGGATGCTCCGTGGAGTATTTAAGTGTTTGGTCCTCCCCCCTTCCCTAACAACTTGCTTTTAAGGGAGGGTTCCCCAAATGCTTAGGTGCTTATCAATTGGTACCAGAGTTGGATGTTGATGTCTTAGAAAGGGCTACTTGTGGAGAGTTCTGATCGGTGGAAGCTTTGACCAATGAGAAAGTTGAGTAAAGTGTCACAGAATGTGAGCCCTTGAGACGCCAGCTCTCAAGGGCAGTGCTATGATAGGGACTTGAGTATTATGGAGTGCCTAAGTCCCACATTGAAGAGTATGGGATGCTCCATGGAATATTTAAGTGTTTGGTTCTCTCCCCTTAACAACTAGCTTTTAAGGGAGTGTTCCCCAAGTGTTTAGGTGCTTATCAGTATCATCCTTAGGGATTGAGATTCAAGTATCAATCCACAAGTTTTTTTTAATTATTTGGACTTAATGTTTGAATGGAAGGGAGTTCACAAGTAACTGAAGTCAGTGAATCTTTTAGTCTCTGTAGAAGCTGAAATCACAAAGCAAAAAAGTGGAAGGGGGATGATAAGCAAAATTCGTTAAGGTTTTGATTTCACACACCTTATTGCTCTCCAGCAAGACTTAATTCAAACTAATGATCAAAACCACTCAATTAACTAAGTTCAATTCCTTGATATGTTGTGAGGGACTCTTAATGTAACCGAACTACCATTTTTCCTATAGTATAATTAAATCTGAAATCAATTCATTGTTGGTCAAATCATGAAAGCATTAAGCTAAGGAGGGATCACTCATTTAAGAACAAGAATTGAATTAAGAACAAGTCAAATTGCAAAGAGGTCCAGTTGAAATCCATCATTCCCCAACCCTTTTAATTACACATGGAGAGAAAGAGATCAAGACTTCCATAGGCCTTGACGCACTTGAAGATCCCCCGTCTTTGCTCCAAAAATCCTAATTTGCCTGAACTCAAACCCCTGCAAAAATTGTATGAAAATCTTTTCAAAATGTATTTTTATTATAAACCTCAGTGCCAACCTTGTCACGGTCAAATTTGCACATTGCAATGCTCAATAACCTGAGAAAAAAATCCAAAATCCTTCAACCAGCATGATCACTTTAGTTTTGATTGTGAATGCACTGCTCAATGTTGCAATGTTCATTTTTGGGCATGGCAATGTTGGCTTGACAGCATAGTGTTTTCAACTCTAGTTTCTAATTCCTCTCACATGCTTCCATGCGCTACTTCCAAGGATTTTTTCAATTCTAGGATCAAGTTTCTTTGAGTTGTCTCCAAAGAAACTTGGTGTCACTTGAGTTACAGCTCTTGGTTTATGTCATAATAACTTTGCTATGTTTGAGTTGAACAACATTCATACAAATAAATTGTCTGCTGGTAAAACTTAACTAGAAACTTTTAAACTTTTGGCATGAGCCTCAGTGAGTTACTGCCTTTATTTTGCAGTTGTGGCAAATTAATGTAGCTGAGCAAATGATTTTAGATGATATGGCAATTAATCCTGATAAATATGAAGGCAAAAAGCTGTCAGATTTGGTTGATGAAGAAGATTTTGATGAACAAAATGCTGTCGAGTATACAAAAGTTCAATATAAGAATACTATGCTACCACAAACTACTCTGGTGAGTACTATTATGAAATTACATTCATATGATTGTTGACTTGTTTAACGATCTTGTTTTTTAACACTTCGGCAGAAAACAAGTGTCAAAGAGCTTGACTTAGAGGCTGCACTTGCTGAGCGTGAGGTCAGCTTTCCTTTTTTGCTAAACCCTTTCTCTGTTATTGTTGGTAATGCATATCACATCCTGTGATTTATCAAAATATTCTTCTTCCCATATGGGTTTGCACCTTTTCCTTGCAATTCTAATGTCAGATTTGCTTAGTGCTCTGCTCTTGTAATGTCTGTTGACCAAAATGTGAACTTAAGGATATGCTATAAATTTATTCGATTTAACCTTTTGATTAGCAAGATCATAGTTTAATCTGTGAAAAATAATTTTACCGTGTGAATATTCATAGTATTTATTATTGATATTTTCTCAAATTATGCAAGAGTTCTTTGACATGTTATTCCATATATTCAGTTTGAGATAGATGGTGTAGCTTTCCTCTTTTTGAAATATGAGATGTTACCTTTGTGGTACACAGCTCCATATTAAACTAAGGAAGGAAGCAGAGGACAGAGGTGAGAAATACAAAATTACCAAACTGAGGCGCAATGTTGAGATGGATGAGTATGACTACATGCATTGGCGTAGATCATTTGTGGAAAGAGAAACATTGATTAGAGACATCAGCTGGTACTATTATGTTAATGTTAATAATCATAAACCTAATTCCTTGTTATGATGCATTAATTTTTACCTATTATTTCTCCCCCTTTTCCAGTCGCAAAGCTCTTGGTCTGCCATTGGAAGAGCCAGGAAGATATATGGATGCTAGCTTTTTTGGTAAAGACCAATATGATCCTACAAGTCCTCTGTATCGTTATGACTACTGGGGGGAGCCCAAGAATTCAGAGAAGAGCATGCAAGAGCGGATGACAGATATCCATAACAAAAAAATTGTGGGCAAGGGCAATGTTTGGTACGAAATGTCTTATGAAGATTGCATCAAGCAACAGATGGAAAGTGAATCCCAGTCTAAGGAGCAAGAAAATGATGAAGATACAAGGCAAGGTCAAGCTGATGAAGATGAGGATGATGACGACGATGATTTTGACTTCAGTATTCTGAGCAGTTTCGGTAGTAATTTCTCAGAACAGCCTCATGTTAATGGGACCGAGTCTTCTACAATATCAGGTGAGGCCATGTTTGAGGATTGATGCTATAATGCATCATGGTGCAGCTAAAGTAAAATGTACAGTTAGGCTGAGAAATGTGCATGAAAATTTTGGCAGTGTACAATGTGTTCACAACGGCAATATAATTTATTTGTATTGTTTACGAAAATTGTCATATGCATGCTACTTTAAAAGAAAAAACAAAATAAACCGTGGTTGACTCATAGCATTGAGGTTTTCGGGAAATGAGAATCAAGAAAAGACATTCTGTGAAAATGCTCAACCATGCAATTTTAAACTTTACGGTTTAAGCAAAATATTAAAATGAAACTGTTGCAAAAGTAGTTTCAAATTGTGTTGTTTGATATTACGGAGTTCATTTGCATAAATTACCATAACCACATTCTAAGATGTCGGTTGTATTTTCATTTGTTGCTCTCGGAGGATGGATTTATAAGAATTCACCTATCCCAATAACAAAAATGTGGTAATGTCAGACTTTACACCTATTTGTATCTATTTATCAGTCTGCTAGTTTCTTTGATCTTATTCGGTCTTCCTTTTCCCTTTTGCTTCTGCAATTCTGCAATTGCTGAGGCAGACCCATCCAAAAGATGCGATCTTCAACAATTTGTATGGAAAAAGAACTATATGAATATCACGTGTTATACGTGCAAACATTTGTATATAAGGTAACTATTCCCGCCGTTGATCCTTGTTAAATCCAAAAAATTGTTCAAAGAAAAAAGGGGCTTGAAGTATTAGAGTTCCCCGACGCATCTAATAGAAATTGATCATTTTAAGTTCCTGAAAGATAATTTGATCATATTGTTTTAAAGCTTCGATCCATCATTCGGGTATTTAGTTAATAATCACGACTTAACACTAAATAGAATACATATAGCATGTTAATTGTTATAAATATCACGTTAAAATGTACATGTAGCGTGAAAATGCTGTCGGTTGTTCATGAAGTATCATTTCCCTTTTCCCAAAACCACACCAACCACCACCCTTTGCTTTACCACATTTCATGTTTGAAATCATCCCTCCAGTAAATATCTGTCTCAACCCCAACACCCAAACTTGCACACATGAATCATAACACATCATTAAAAAAGAAAGACAACTAATCCCTAATCTTTTAGGACTAATGAGCAAAAAATTAGGCTTTTTGGCCTAGGGGTTTGACAGCAACAAAGAAAGAGCTGATTTGCATTTGAGTCTTCTTAAAACTGAAATAACCAATTCCTAATCTTTTACGGCTGAAATGACTATTCACTCACATTTTAATCATGTGCAACTTCTATCTTGCAACTCAATAAAACCAAAGACAAGTTATCCGCCTGCTCACATCTTTTGAGACGATTAAACTCGTCCAAAACCTGCCTAGCCACTTGCACCGATTAGGAAAATAACTAATAAAAGGATTCTTCGCACCACTAGACTCAGTCAGAAGGCACTTCGAGGAAAAAATAAATAGAAAGAATTGATTTTTACCTGGCTCTAAAATATTTTACATTTTCAGAGAAGCCAACTACTTGATGTGAGAGACATAGAACTCGTTACAAATGAGTTCCTCTTTACAAGCAAAATTGGACATATCCTGATTGATACAAACTTTCCATCCAAGATACCACAGCCCTTCAATAAATGGGGGCTGCGAGCTTTCTATCCACATTTTCAGAAACCATTTCCCAAGTTAAAACCAAAATTAATCAGAGAATCAAAACCAAATCCAATCTTCACTCGTTTGCTGTGAGT
This sequence comes from Glycine tomentella, assembly GCA_007407185.1. NCBI lineage: Eukaryota > Viridiplantae > Streptophyta > Magnoliopsida > Fabales > Fabaceae > Glycine > Glycine tomentella. Next base: position 864,054 of record PYAF01002077.1, read on the forward strand.
TTTTGCTATCCCATCTTCAAACTTAGGTGTGAACCAGCATCAGACATACAAATAGTAATTATTTGTTCAGCAACTGTTCCCCATAGCCACAAAAAAGCAGCATCCCCAAGTCCAGCAACTGTTCCCAAGAAATCCCCGTTTATATATCTGTTCAAAATAATGGAACAATCAAGGGGAACAAATCAATCAATCTCTCCTTCTTCCACATCATTTGATGGTCCTGCAGCACCACTCGAAGGCATCTCTTCCTCTTCCTCCTCCTCCTCCTCCTTCATGTACAACCCTAGCTGTTCTAAGGGATTTCCCTGTAGCTTGATCCCACCCAATCCATCTTGAGGTTGATCTGCGCTTGTCTCCTCTTTGAAACTTGGCAGATGTTCATCATGTACAGCACTAAGCATCTCTAGATCTTCCAAAAATTGACTGTTCTCATTGATATCAACAGTTTTCTCCATCTGCAAACATAACTACTCAGTGAAGCATACAAAGAAGCTGAATTTGCATCCTAACATACTTCCCTTTTTTATGTTACCTTTTGCAAAGCCTGACGGGCTGCTTCTCTTTCCAGTTCCCTTTTCCTTTTGGCTTCAGCTGCAGCTTCTGCTTCAGCTTTCCTCTGAGCCTCTTCTGCAGCCTTTGCCTCCGCCTGCAACCGAGCTTTCTCTAATTCACCATAAACAAAACTATAAATATCAGTTGAATCTTGAAAACCTGAAGCAGTATTTTATAACAGAAGGATTTTTGACTTTACAGAACAAAAATTAAAATTTACAAGATATAAAATAACAAACTCACCTTCTTTCTGCCGTCTTTCAAGATCTTCTCGTTCAATCCTAAGTTTTTCAGGATCTCGCTTTTCATCCTGAGATCAAGACGTAGTTAAAATACTAGATTTTTTAATTATAAAAAATTGCAATGATGTTGGGAAAGCTTTCATGAAAGACAGCAATGATGGTAAATGGGTAATTACTAGATTTGGTGATACCTTAGCAGTCGCAGATCTGCTCTATAGGTGGGAGGAAGAGACAAAAATACTAAACATTTCAATTTCTTATGTTTTTCAAACATCAGAGTTTAACCCAACAGACCAGTTCTATTAATGCAGGAAATTAAAATTGCAACACACTACCCCCTTAACAAACCTTTTCAAGGGCTTTCTCTTGAGCTTTAAGTATGGTGTCAGCAAAACGACTCCTTAACAAAGCTGCACGGTAGAGCTTTTCGGGAGAGACTTGCCTCTTAGATGCAGCACTCTCCCCTAAAATGTTACAGCATGAACAGTGAGATCATACCCCCAAAACAAACAGCAGACAGATTTCTTCAATTTTTCAAGCTTACCATCTTGATGGCTTTCTGGCTCAGTAGCAACAGGCCCACTCTGGGAACTCTGTTCAACTTGGCCTCCCACATTTGTTGAATCTATATAAAAAGAGATCATGAGCTAGAAAGCAACAATGGCTGAGGCATCCTGATCAAAAGTAATGGCAATAAACCATAATATGCACATGATTACTGCCACCAACTTTGGTACTCACCCTTTCTAGTTTCTGAATTACCAGGATCCCCTTTGTTTTGATCTGAAGTCAAGCCAAATCCTACGTTTTCCTGCAATACATAGTTTTGTTTAGACAAAGATACTGATCAAACCAGAAAAAAAAATATATCTACCATATGTATCCCAATTACCTTGGTGGCACTAAGAGGTTCTGATGTTTTAGCCATATCCAACTCACTACCAGATGAACTGCCTGAGTCTGAATCTGTCAGCGACACAATTGCACTAGTCATTTGCATGAGTCAGACAAGAATAACAAATTCTAACATAAATAATTCATTTTCAAGTGATTAATTTTGCCAGAATAATAAGCCAAACAAGCAGTGTCGTCAGTATCCACTGAATTTATAAGAATAGTGAAGGAAAAACGTATCATGAAAAGTTCAAAAAAGTCAAAAGTATGCACTAACACGAACCACTGGATGAAGAGCCAGATTCACTACTAGAGCTGCTCAAGCTACTGCATTTAGTGTTTCTATTGGTAACATCTTTTTCAATCTCTAATGGAGGATAATTTGAAATAGGAGGATCATTCCCACCAATAATGTCAACATCCTCCTCAACCTGTTCATTGCCTGCATCTGCAGTGAGAAATAAAGGGCCTCACTTAGTGTCAATTATTTATACAGTAAGGATAATAGCACAAGAAACAGAATATACCCTTGTGAGGTTGCATTGATGAATTGCTGAACCCTGATTCATTCAAAAGCTGCATAAAAATTAAGCAAGCAAAAATGTCAGTCAAAATGATACACACAACATAGATGATTCATAGACATGCACATATTAATAGTTTAGTACACACACACATTGTATAATCAGGGAACCATTTATCCTGTGTAAGACTCACAACACACCATGGAATAACTTTTTTGAATGTCAAATTTCATAAATTCAATTGTAAGATTGAACGTTATCATAAGGCAGATCAAGATTGTATAATTTGATGGAGTTTACAAATTAGTTTATATACCTTTTGTTGATGTATCATGCTTTTAATATAAATTTCTGTATAAATACTTTAAAATATCAAATTTATCTCAAATTTGACATGAAGTAGTGACAAAAATATCACATAAATTGGACAATTGTATTAGTCATTTAGCTACACACACACAAATTATAGAGAGACTACCTCCATTTCACATTGTCCAGCTTTTGCCAGGGATTTTTGCTTCTCCAGCATGTAATCATCAAGAAGCTTCCGCAGTTTGAATAAGGTATCATCACTAAGAGCATCGATATCGATCTCAATTTCATCATCATTGATTTGCCCTTCATTATAACTTTGCTCTCTCAAGAAATCACCAATGCTATCAGGCAGCTCTCCAGTCATTGTCTCCAACTCTAGACTCAATTTTTGCTTCTCTTCTACAGTCATGATTCTTTTAATAGGCTCTGGCTTGACATTAGTGTCATTTGGTGTTATTTTCTTCTTTTTTGTGGGAGGAACTCGATCAGAAATTCCTGTTTCCACACGAGGAGATCTTGAAGGCTCAGATGCGACACAATCAATAGCAGAAATCTTCTTCTCTATGGCCTTCCACCTTGTTTCAAAAAATTTACTAAGGGTCTCTGCCATGATGTGTACATCATTGCCAGCTGGATTATAAAACATTGCATTTTCGAAAGTCAGCCGCACATCAGCAGCAAAATCCATGGGATTTGAATATTCGCCAGAAGTTATTCTCTTCTTCACAGTACCCAAATCCATTGGATGCTTGATGACAGTAAAATAATCCGGAATGTTCAATTTAACAACATCAACTGGAGTGTTAAAAACCCAACCAAATTGATGAGACATCAATCGGTTTAGTATATTCTCACACAATTTCATCAACGTAGCATATGAAGTCACTGGCACAGCAGGTTTTGCATATTCAAGACGCCCAGACATACTTTTCTTTGACTTGGGACCATTATGTCCGGGTAAGGGCCTTTTCTTACCATGTGGCACTGATACTTCCATTGTCCTATGCTGGCTCTCCAGCTTAGGCCTCTTCTGCCCTGCACTGCAGCTCCTTATGTCACTGGAGAGAGACAATCCAACAACATTTGAGTTCATACCATCAATTTCTTTCTGAAATTCCCTTACTTGTTCAAGTTCCCAAGTTAACCTCACTTTCAAATCCTTTCTCTGAAAACCCGACATTGCCAATAATGAGAAATGTTGAAGTGGTACGTCAAAACTACCATAACCACCGCCACCTGCATTTAAGCCAGGGCGTTTCCCTTTCGGTGCACAAGAATCTGCCAATGCTGTCAGTTCCGTATCAACCCTTCCGAAGCTACCCAGCCCTTGTGATTCACCCATAGTCTCAACAGCATACCGAAAATCAGGAACAAAGCCAGTAGCATAACCTTTGGAGTATTTTCTAGATTTCCCCATATTCTGTGAATGAGAATACTTTCTGGATTCCTTTTGTCCAGTAAACTCTATAGGTACAGCTGGTGCCATAAGAAAAAACCCCAACAACTGCACATATCAACCCCGACAACAGATTTTACTCCCACACAACAATCTCTGGAAAAACCCTAATCTCAAGAAGCACAAATCAAGTCCGATCCTCCAAATTTTAAAGCAAAATATCATAAAACCCGGTGCGGGTGAACTTCTCTCAAACCCTATCGTATTGGCTGATTTCAGTTTCGCCCTCCACAATTCGCTTCCTTTCCGAAAATGTCGAAACAAATGAAAGGCATTTTTCGGCTTTCACGGTGAAATAGCAATCACCACTTAATCGAATGCAAGATTCCTTAAAATCCCTATTTTGCACACACCGAAGTGAGCAATGGCACGCTCATTATTTGAAATCGCGCACAAAAAAAATGAAAGAATTGCTGAAAAGGGGAATGAAAAGGCTGAAAGAATAATGGAAGCATAAACCCTAGATCTCAAGAATGCGCGACGGAAGGGAAAAAGAAAATGTGCGAAACCCTACGGGAGAATCCAATAGAGAACCTGGGTTTTTATAGCGTGACTTCGCAAATGCAATGTGCCTCAAACCCTAAAAACGACACCTTTCTTTTATTACCTTCTTAACTCAGAGCCTGAGCGAGAGCGAGAGCGAGACACCAAATGCAGCGAAGCGAAAAGGATTTGAACGCTATTTCTTCTCTCTACTTAAAGCCTCGTTTCGCTTCGGCAATCACAGATCCAACGGCTCATATTTCATCGCGTCCATCTTAATCGCACGGTCACTGATGCTCTCCCTCTTGCTATGTGAGACTGTCCATCAATTATTATATATAAGTAGAGCCGTGACCGGCCCGACACGTACCGGGCCAACTTTGAAGGCTGGTCCGAAAAATAGAGGCTCGAAAATTATTTTATTTTTTTCAATATTATTTTACTTTTCTTTGTAGAATTTAAATAAAAAAAAAAAACCAATTTGGCACAGTTCAACGAGAGAATAGGATACGCCATACAACAATTTTTTTTCTCCGTCTCTCTTCATCTCATTATTAATTGCATCTCATATTATCATCCTCTTATATTTCTCTTTTTCTTTGTTGTAAAGTTATACCATAACAATTTTTAACAGAAAATTAAGTCAATTATTAATAAAAGAATTAGATTTGTTCCTACCGTTTAGTTCGACGATGGTTTTCACATCAATCTTTTCACGGGTAGATACTTGTAAAGAAACATGTATCAAAAATAAATTTGATTGAAGTTATTATATAGAATTTTCCTCAAGATTCATGGGTCTAGTTTCCTTATTTAAATGTCATTGATATTGGCAGAAAAGATAAGACATAATTTAATATTAACATGATTTTTTCTCACGTGATCTTATAAGATCTTTTCTTATCTTAATTTTTTAGGTGATAAAATAGACTTTCTCTCTTTTTTGTGTTTTACTATGGATGAGTCTTTTGTCAGTTAGAGGAAGAGCTCTCTACAAGATCGATCTTCCGTGTAGGCTGTATGTCGAATTCAAGTAGAACAAGTTTAAATCATCTAATAATTTTATCAATTATTATAATTTTAGTTATAATTAATTATTATTATACGGACTTTATCTTTTAGAATTTTTTTGTACTTAGCCATATATGGATCATCCTCATCATAATATCAAAATTGATAATTGTTATTTTAAGAATATTAGTTATAGATCAAAAGTAAAACATCGTATAAAGCTTAAAGGTGCGATATATAATGTTATAAATATATCAAACTTTATTTACTAATTTCTTGATAGGATAACGAGTAGCAGAACTTTATTATCAAATTATCTTTATTTGATTAATATTATTAGCAAAGTACAATTGTTTATGTATGTTGTAAATATGTAAATAGTTTTAATTTAGGAAAAACATTTATTTTCTGCATCTTATAGTAATATTTATAATTTCTCATAAATTATAGTATTATTATATTTCTTATATTTTATCTTAGTCAGTATAGGTTATCATATAACTATAGTTAAAAGTCTGCTTAAGAGGTTAGTTTAGTTGGATATCTTTGTAAACATAGTTGCAATAGTTAGTTACAAAGTTTGTTATCTCTGTACCTATATATTTAGTTGATCAATCATTTTCTGTAATCACAAATTCATTTAATAATAAACTTGTTTTTCATTTCCTTTTTCTTAGCTTATTCTAGAAGTTTCTTCTTCTTCTTCTTCAACATGGCTGACGCAGCTTCTTTGATGGTATTAGAGCTCTGTTGCGCAAACTCTATCTTCTTACTTTTCTTTTCTTTTCTGTTTGATTTGTTTTCTCATCATGAGCAACAATCAATCACAGCAAGATCAATCCCAAAACATACACAGCCTTTTCTATCTTCATCCTGGAGAAAATCCTGTGATTGCACTGGTTTCTCCAGTGCCTGATTCTTCTAATTACAATTCTTGGAGTCATTCAATACTCACTGCGTTGAGTGCAAAGAACAAGGTTGAATTTGTTGATGCTTCAATTGTTAGACTTGCAGGGAATCATGTGCTTCACACAGCTTGTAAGAGATGCAATAACATGGTGGTTTCCTGGCTGGTTCACTCTGTATCACCTTCAATCAGGCAGAGTATATTGTAGATGGATGATGCGCGTGATATATGGAAAGATTTAAAATCAAGATACTCGCAGGGTGATTTGTTGAGAATTTCTGAGCTTCAGTAGAACATGACATCTATAAGACAAGGTGATAATTCCATTACTGATTATTTTACACAACTTCGAATTATATGGAATGAATATGAAAGTTATCGACCTGATCTTTTTTGCTTATGTGACCCAAAGTGTATGTGTGATGCTCTTAATAGTGTTATGAAAGAAAGAAACAAAATCAAGTTATGCAGTTTCTTAGAGGTTTAAATGATCAATTCAGCACTGTAAAATCCAATGTACTGATGATGGATCCATTGCCTAGCATAGCAAAGGTCTTTTCATATGCAGTTCAACAAGAAAGGCAAATCAATAGTAATTATTTAATAGGAAACTCTAGTCTGATTAATGTAGCAAGCACAACTTCATCAAACTCATGTACTTACTGTGGAAGAGATAATCACACAGTGGATAGATGCTATAAGAAAAATGGATTTCCTCCAAATTATGCTTTCAAAGGAGGAAAAGACAGTCAAGGCACCCAAGGTAGAGGGAATTCTTGTGGAAGAGGAGGCAAGGTTTGCAATTACTGTGGTATTGCCAATCACACAGTAGATGAGTGCTATAAGAAGCATGGATTTCCACCTGGACACAGATTTTACAAGTCTCAGGGCCCAAAAATTAATAGTGTTAATGTTGTTAAAGAAGAAGATGATGATGATGCAGTTTTGGAGAGAAATCAAGAAGCACAAAATGATGAAATGAAATTGACTTTTTAGCAGTACAAAGCTTTGATGACACTGCTACAACAACAAAGTTTGACCCATAACAACTCATATGTGAACCAAATTGGAACAGTCACTGGTTCAACTGGTATAAATAACATACACAAAAGTAAAGTTTTATCTATTACCTGTAATATAAGCAAATCCAATCCAAATGAATGAATTCTGAATCAGGAGCAACAGAATATGTCACATCCTTTTCTCGTCTTTTTTCTTCTTGCAAAAAGATAGATCCTATAATTGTTAAACTTCCTATTGGCCATACAGTTAGTGCTACTTATGTAGGCAGGGTTCAATCGTCTCAGTTTTTGTACCTTGAGGATGTCTTGTACATACCTACTTTTCAGTTCAACTTGATTTCAATATCTAAGTTGCTTTCTTGTTTGCCTTGCAAGCTGACTTTTATGAATGATAAATGTTTCATACAGGATATGCAAAACCTACAGATGATTGGTACAGTTGATGTGATGGGAGGTCTTTATAGGCTCAAAGTGCTTCCTCTCAGCCTCAGCAAGGAGTCTAATTCCAATTGTACCCCAAACTTTGTTTCTTCTAGTGTATGAGCACTTACATGTAATAAAGTTTCCATAGATTTGTGGCATTTTAGGCTTGGTCATCCTTCTTTTGAAAGGTTGTTGTTGTTAAAACAGTTCTATCCTCTTCTTAATTCAGACAAAAACTTTGTATGTGATACATGTTATCAACCAAAATAGAAAAAGTTGTCTTTTCCTGATAGTAATTCTTATGCTTCTTGTGCTTTCGCTCTTATACATATTAATCTTTGGGGACCCTGCCATGTAACTTCTATGAATGGTTCCAAATATTTTTTAACCATAGTAAATGATCATACAAGATTTGTTTGGATTTTTCTGTTACATTCAAAAGCTGAAACACAATACCATGTACAGAATTTTGTCAACCATGTTGAGAGGCAATTCAACACTAAAGTGAAAAACATTAGGTCTGATAAAATAATTTTATTATTTTTGTAACTCCTGTCACAATTTATATTTTTTTTAACTGAAGTCGTAAAAAAGTTTACGACTTCAACTTAATTCTTTTAAAAAAATTTATAACACTAAAATCGTAACAATTTCTTTTTTACTTGTTAAACAGATATCGTAATAGTTTTTACGACTTCAATTTAATTTATTTTTTATCATTTATGGCTTCAAAGTCATATGTTCTTTTTTACGACTTTCATTTATTCTATATATTTTTTATATATTTTTATTTAATATTTTTTTTATGTTTTAATATTATTTTACTTAATATATTTTTAAATTTTTATATAATTTTATTTAATATTTTATTAGTTTTGCTATATTTAATTTTTACTAAATTATTTTAATTAACTTGAATTAAAGGTGTTGTTGATGTTGATGTTGAATATATTTTCTATATTTTTTTATTAATGTTAAGATTTTTATTTGAAAAGACTTAAATTTAAATGAAAATATTTTATTATTAATATTAACTTATAATATATCAAATGAGATTTAATTATTTTATTTTGTTAATTAATTTTTACAATTATCATAAAGTTAATTAATAATTTGGTACAATAATATTATTTTATTTTATTTTAACAATTATTTTAATATTAACAATAGATTATAACTTAGTAATAAAAGTAGTTATTATGCCTTCATAAAAGTGTAATGAATACAAAATGAACAATACAAATTAAATAAAAGTATTAAAAGTAGAAACAATATTAGTCGTCAACTTTCTTGTATGGACAGTTACCACGATTATGTCCTCCAATTCTAAACAATGAACATTTCTTTGGCCTATTTGAAATTGGTTCGTCCATCTCACTGTGTATACGAGTAGTTGCTGACATTCTCAACCTCTCTTATCGTTTTGCAGGATTAGACATAAAATATGGACTCAAATATTGAGACCATTTATCTTCGCTACTAAGGGAATGAAAGTTATTCTGATAAACAATGTTAGCTCGTGAATCATGGTGCGCACTTTATAATAAAGCTTTTGAATGATAAGTTGTATCAGAGGCTACACCTTCAACAAAGTCCAAAGCTACTCCAAAGGCCTGACATTTCAATCACGTGAACTCAAAGCATCATTCGAAGTCCAATCAAGTATATAGGCATGAGATTCTCAAACTTGGCTAAAGACAAATGCATGACACATTCACTCAAAGGTATCAATAATTTCACTATCTCTTACACTATGTATGATGTATGCCACTTGAAACTCAAAGTGATCAATAATTTACAAAAAAAAAATTACATTATCTCAATGTCATGTAATCTACCTTAAGCACTTGCTCTTTCATTCATGTCCATTATTATTTTCATCCAACCTAAATTCCCTCACAAAGCTTACTTCTTTTTCTCACATCCCACCTTCTTCATCCTTCTTGCAATCTTTTCTTTCCTTTTTGTGAAGCAGTGACAAATACACAACCTGGACCTATTCATGTTTCGTTGGTGCGCTTACAAGACAGTCATATTTCAAACTTAGTATAGGAAGGGCAAGAGAGAATGATTCGTCCAAGGTTTCATTTTGTTTGGGTTTTTACACACTTTGATTATATAGACAATCGTGTCAAAAACTTAATAAATGAAGCTGATTTTGGTCGTTTTATAACTATTGGCCAAGTTGATATTAATTACCATTTGGTAACTACGTTGGTTGAACGTTGGAGAACTGAAACTCACACATTTCATTTTTCACATGGGGAGACAACCATAACTTTACAAGATGTGGCCCTACAATTGGGCCTCAAGATTGAGGGATTGCCAGTAATCAGTGCCATTATTGGTGATGTATGTGTTGCTTGTCATGCCTTACTAGGGGACACTCCACAGGATAAGTATATAAAGAGAAAAATGATTTATCTAACTTAGTTGTGGCAAAATTTTCAACAACTTCATGTTGATGTTGATGATGTTGTCATTGCACAATATGCTAGGGCTCATACCAAGATGCTCATAGACGGTTGTTTGATGCTAGATACATTTAGAGCACAAGTTCACTTTATGTATCACCCTTTGTTAACAAATTTGATTGAGGCAAGTCATTATAGTTGGGGTGCAGCAGTATTAGTTTCCTTTTTTCGAGCATTAGATTGAGTTATAAAGCCTTTACAAACTGAAATAGGTGGATGTTTGTTGCTGCTACAATCATGGGGGTGGGATCGCATTAAATGTATTACCCCACAGATACATGACCTATCTGGCGAAGAAGTACAAGAAGGACTTGGATTTCCTCTTGCACGAAGGTGGTCTTGGCCGATGACCCAAACAAACATTTCCATAAATTCAGCCAGACTGGTACGTGCCATTAGGGGTGGAAACAGGCCAGGCCAGGCCAGGCTTGGTTAGGCCTGGCCTTAGCCTTATTTAAAAACATCAAGTCTGGCCTAGCCTATTTACCTGTTATAGGCTTTTTTTAGGCTTGGCCTGGCCTATTTAAAAGCCTAGCTTGGCCTACGAGCCTATTAAAAAGCCTATTTTACACTAAATATTATATATTAGTGAAACTTTGAGAATTCGCATAATATTTTTTTAAATTTAATATAAAGAAAGACACATATTGACATACTTTCCTTTTAATTTGTGCGTGAAAAAAATTAAAATTGATTAGAGCAATCTAATATGAGATTAGGTATCTTATCTTATCTTATTTCTTTTTTTAAAAGATTGATTTATATTTTTTTAGTTTTAATATATATATATATATATATATATATATTTTACAAACCTACTACTAAGATTTCAAATTTCCTATTTTATTTTTTTATCTTTTAAGTAAGATAGGCTATTTAGATTTTATCTTATTTTATTTTATTTCTTTTTTTAAAAGATTGATTTATATCTTTTTAATTTTAATATCTATTTATCTATCTATCTATCTATCTATCTATATATATATATATATAGGCCAGCCTGATAGGCCTAACAGGCTTTTTTTAAAGCTTGAGCCCCGTTTTTTTTATTTAAATAGGCTTTTTAAAAAGCCTAAGCCTGACCTTTATAATAAACAAGCCAGGCCAGACCAGGCCTTAAACAGGCCAGGCCAAAGGCCCCTGATAGGCGATCTGACCTATTTCCATCCCTACGTGCCATATTTGATAGACTACATATAAATGAGGTTCATTTCTTAATCTTCATGTTAAGTATTTATTTGTGTTTCTTATTCGTTAATAAATATGTGACAATAATAATGTATATCTTGCAGTTCTTATGCACACCTTATGAGACACCCCAAATAAGGTCATTATGATTGTTTGTGCAAAAGTACCTCTCATATGTTTTGCAATTGTGGAATGACACAGGATCATGAGAAAATTTGGGATGCGACAAAATATTCCAGATGACTCACCAAACCTATACCAACTCCACGACATAGATACGAGAGGGAGAACAAATATTTTTAGTCTTACCATCATCGTCACTGGATTAACAAATGGAATCATTGGACTGATTATATTGTCAAGGTGAAATGGACCATGGTATTTTGCATGAAAATTCAAAATATATGCAATCGTATATACATCGAACTAGACGATATATATCGTGTGATGTGACACTATCTACTTAGGTTGTAACTTTACTCTTGCAATTTCGATAAATTATTGCTATTATTATTCATTATGTATTTCTAACTTCATAAATCTTAATTTACAGTACTATCCTGGTAATCACCACCATCAATCATATGCTGAATCCAATGTACCTCCAGTACATGTTTCTATATATATGCACCAACATCATCAATCACATGCACAATCTATGTATCAATCAATGAGATTCTCTGGATACATGTATCAAGGATGTGAACAAAGTTCACAACCATTTGGGTTCTCATCATACATGCCTCAACACTCATTTCAAGTTCCTTCCACCTCAAATATTTTTGAAGGACTCTCACAAAGGTTTGGTACCACTTTCAACACTCCATCATCTACGTATAATCCACCACCATCGACTTCTTATTTATCGTTCATCATTACCTACTCAAATACATGACATGGGTCACGAGGATGAAGAGGAAGATGATGATAACAACAATACCAACAATAATGATGATGATGATGGTCACAGTGTTGATCATGTTTCTTAACAACAACAAACACATACAGATGATCATCCTAGAACAAGAGGAGGAAAACGTGGAAGAACAAGATGATAACAACTATCAACAAATCCAATGCAACAAGATTAGAGACCTTGACACACATCTAGAATAACTTGATGGGAAACATCATCCCACTATTAGTTTTTTTGTTAAAGGAAAATGTAATACTTTTTAATTGTATTTGTTAAATATAAGTCTTTTGCATTATTATGTTGCTAATATTAAAATAATTGTTAAAATAAAATTAATTAATATTACTGTACCAAATTATTAATTAACTTAATGATAATTGTAAAAATTAATTAACAAAATAAAAATAATTAAATTTTATTTGATATATTATAAGTTAATATTAATAATAAAATATTTTCATTTAAATTTAAGTCTTTTCAAATAAAAATCTTAACATTAGTAAAAAATATAGAAAATATATTAAATAAAATAATTTTTAAAAAATTAAATATAGCAAAAATTAATAAAATATTAAATAAGACCATAAATAAATTTAAAATATATATTAAGTAAAATATTAAAAAATACATAAAATATTAAATAGAAATATATACAAAATATTAAAAATCAAACTAAAAAAATACTTTTATTTTCAAATAATTAAATTAAAAAATATTTACAATTTTTAAAAAATGTAAAAAAAAAAAGAGAAATACTAACAGTGATATAAAAACTGGTGTGGACAGGTCGATCGGATCGGAACCCGATGGTCAAATCAGACCGATATCCCCATTCGGACTAGAAAAGCTACTAACCCAGGTTGGCTCGGTCAAACCCAGTCGAGTTTCCGGTTGGACCGGTCCGACCCGGCCAGGTTTCCAATTTTTTTTTTATGGGAAAAAATTTGAAAACATTTTTTTTTATTTTTGAAAATTTTGATTTTGGAGTATGGATAGATTTTTTTTACTCGAATAATGTTAGTTATATACTTATATATAATAGTTACATATATAATTTTGAATTTATAATATATATCAGGCTAATTACTGGTCCACTGGTTGGATCACTGACCCACTATCTTAACCGGGTCAATGACCGGACCGGATTTCACAACTATGAATACTAAATTAAAAAAATTAAAAATCATAAATATATTTACGAATTTTCTTTAAAAAATAAAATACATATGACTTTAAAGTCATAAAAAAAAGGACATAAATTTTAAAATCATAAAATTCAAAAAAATGTCATTCAACTTTGAAGTCGTAATTGATAAACAACAAATTTAACTAAAATCATAAAAAAATATTACGACTTCAATTTAAAAAATAAAAAAATACAACTTTAAAATCCTAAATGTTTTAAAAAAATTAAACTGAAATCATAAATTCTTTTAAAACTTTAGTTATAAAAAGTAAAAAAAATATAAGTCAACTTATCCCGTTTAATAATTTATTTAAAATCTATCGGTTAATAATAATAAAAATAACCCAAAATGGTAAAAAAGCTGCAGTTAGCCTGGTCATCTCAGTCATTTCATTCAGAGACCGTCAGAACTGGCATTGGGGAACGAAATATTTTTAAGACACATGGAATATATCTTTTTATTTAATTATTAAAAAACAAGTAAAGCAACTACGCAAGCAGGTAGCCTTGGGAAATTCTAGTCGTTCAATTAAAAACCCAATATATCTACAATTGTGGTAACTTTTCCATTGTGAGAGAGATCTATCAAGGTCCACGTTAGCCAACGCGTTAAAGAAAATAAAAAGGAAACACCTTACTCGTACGTACTATACATAGAGGAACCTCCTCATTCCCATGGTTCCTCAGCAGCTGATGATAGATGATGGGTATCTCTTTTGCTATAGAACAATAAAAAAAAAAAAAAATATTCCAAGTAAATTAGCCTGTCCCACATCTTTCACTCTTGGTGGTGTTGTTTCCATGTTTTTTTGTTATGCAACTTACCTTAATTTATTTCAAGCATTTTTAAGTCTTTTTACCTTTTTTTACAAGTGTTTTGTGCAACTTTGTCTACCTAACATTTCCATATTTACATTTTATTATGTAAACCCTTTCTTACATCTATTCATTATTATAGTACGGTTTCTAATGTTACAAATTTTTAAATACTATACTTTAAATTTTAAATATATGATTGATATGACTACAACTCGTTTATATTCAAAACAGTGAATATTCGTTTTCAATCAATGCCTTGTTAATTCAATATAAAACATGCTTTTCAATATTCGTTTTCATGGAGAAAAGTGAGAAAACCACAATTCTACAAATGCCATAAGTAAACCATATGATCAAGTGCAAGCCTTCCATTAATTGTAGGCGTGACAGGTAGTGTACGTAGTTTGAAGATAAGGATTGGTCTTGGAAGAGAGCAGTACTCAAAGTCTTAAGCATTAAGCAGTTAGAACAAGCTGTTATATTCTTATGGGTTGGACTTTGGGGGAAGTTCCTAGTATTATACCATTTTCCTTACGAGCAAAAACAAGGAAGAAAAAGCCGATACAGATAAGGAAAAAAGCTAAAAAAAGTATGCATGCTCTACTGAGATGCAGCGACGTGGTGCAATAAGCAACTTCCCAGGAGCTTATAATGGGATATTGGAATGTCAAGTAAAGCCATATCTTTCTTTGAATCTTTCTTTCTACTACCCATGACCGTGACCCCAGCCAACCAGAAACACTTCCCCAACAGTGTTACAGGTTCTCCTCCCAATCCAACCCTACTCCACCATCTGTCCCACCCATCACATCCTAATTTCATACTATTTACACTATACTTCAACCACATCCTCATAAATTATTAACTACATTAAATTAACAATATGAAAAATGTTCATTATGTCTTAAAATGTTAATTAAAAATCTTAAAATAAAAATATTTTATTAAAATATGAAAAATTTGTTTCTGATTGTTTTTTACTTCCTCTTATATTTTATATAATAAATATTAATTCTTTTTTAATTTCTTAACCAATATTCTATAAATAACAAGATCCTAAAAATATAAGGATAAAAATATTAATAAATTCACGATCACCTTCTTTAACTCCTAAATAACTTGATTAGCTAACTTTATTCTCCGTTTCATTTCTTGATGATCGAAACTAAGCAAGCATAAGAAGCCGAGAAAGATAAGATCCGATATATTATAAGCCACAGAACAACATAAAGGCTTCACTAGTGGGATTAGGAAACATTACACGATACTGATCGATCGATCATACATTCATACCGTAGAGTATTAATATTCATATATTTCATATACAGATTTACGCAGAGTAATCAACTTAACTTTTTCACGTCCAAATTTAAGATCGGAAAGTCGTGTTGTTCCGATCAGGAAAAGCATATGCATTAATTTACACAGTTATTGTAGTCTTAATTATGCGAAACCTTAACTTACCTCAAGAAATTAGAAGCAGTTATTAATTAGTTAATTGTTATAGTTATTAGAAAGCTAAGCTTAAGCTAAGTGCAGCTTTAACGTCTAATCTCCAGGCAAAGCCACCACTGTCCATTCTCCACACATCACATGGCACCGTTCTTTCTTTCCCGCACGCATACCGCACCCTCACCCTGCACGTGAAACTTCTGTACGGATACGGTACGGTCACCTTCATTGCCAACCATACTCCTCCACCACCTACTGTTTCCCTGTACGCCTCATTCGTCCACGTCACCCTCCCGTAACCGTCCGATATAAACCCCGGACACGTGTCCTCTTCCAGCTTCACCTTCCGTTCCTCGTCTACACTCCCCAACCCTAACCCTAACCCCTCATCCTGCTGCTGCCACGTGTCCATCACGCACTCCACCGTCACCACCGATCCCGCCGCCGCCGTCTCCGTCGAGTAGCAGCAAGGATCCAGCTTCTCCGAAGCAGCACCGCCGCGGTTCTCGAAACTGTTCTCGAAGCTCAGCCACGCAGGTACATTCTTGTTCTTTGGTTCTGAGGTGATTTTCTTCGGACCTGGAGATCCCGGCAGCAGCGGGAGAGTCACCACCGGCGGAGGAGGAGGAGGCGCGTTTCTCCTCCGGCGGATCCCTCGACTGCACCGCTTGCTGGCGGTGTTATCCTTCCGCTTGGCGGAGCCGGTGCTTTCAGACGAGGAAGCGTCGGAAAGAGCGGCGGCAGCGGCGGGGAGGGGTTTGGGGGCGATAGGGCGAAAGCGTAACATTATTTTGTCCATCTTGGACATGTTATATGCACCGCGAGTTGCACGCCTCGCGATGCAACAGCCACCCTTAGTTTCCATGTTTTT
>PYAF01002077.1:885448-905844 GCA_007407185.1 Glycine tomentella
AGTTCAAAGTTTGATATGAATTATTTTTTCAATTCACGAACATATTAATTTAGCTTGATAGCTTAAATAATATGAATGGTGAGTCACTTTTTAAAATCCTATACATTTCAAATTCTTAATTTATTATTGGATTTTAGATAAAATGATTTTTTTAAAAAGATAAAACTGAACTTATTCTATTAGTTTTATAAGGTTAAAGGATATGACAAAAAAAAAACATAATTATAACCAAAGTCTACATAAACAAAAACTATCTCATCTTATATATATAAAATAATAAAAAACCCAATCAATATATATATATATATATATATATATATATATATATATATATATATAAAGAGTCAATTCATTAATCGAATGAGCCAAACTATACAAATTCAATTTCAACTCATTTATTTAACGAATTCAAATTTTAGTTCAAGTTAAATTCATTTGATTCATGAATCAAATTTAATGAGCTAATTATCAAATTGAATTTCGAACTATTTTTTTGAGTTAATTGGATTCATTCTCACCTATATTAGTCATGATCCCTTAATTAAGTCATGATTTTATTAGTTAATTTGATTATATTGTTACATGGTACACCAAAAAATTAAATTTAACTTTTAAACCGTTGTCCTAGTTGAATATGGCCGATCCACCAATAATTCAAATCACACCTTGGTGGCATCATCAATCCATCATGCCGTTGTAGCAGATTCTCCCTCTCCTTAAACTGGGCACCAATTAGAATTTTTTTTATGAAGAAAAAAAAATCAGAAAAGTAGAAAACCAACGACTGGGATTGCTCCATTTGTACCAAGTTTTGCATGCAAATTGAACTCCACATTACATCCTTAATGAGCTGGTGTCCGAACTAAACCTTTCTTAGAATTAATATGATAATTTAAGATCATGTTATATTTGTAGGCATAAGAATGATTTGTTTAATAAGAGAATTTGTATTTGAATTTTTTGTATGTAAAATTTTCTTAAACAAATGATAATCACGCATCACAAGTATAATTAATCTATAACCCAAAGATTTAACAAACATTCTTAATCTCTAAACAGGAAAAAAAAATGGTAGCCCGAATTATTGATCATTTCATCATTTGAACTCCAATTTCAAAGCTTAGGAGTTAGGACTATACCTATCCATAATATAATACCGGTTCCTCAACAAGAGATGCTAGGGGGAATTAACTAAAATAGTCATTGGTTGTTGGGTCTAATACCCTTTCTTAGTTTGCAAAGTAGGTACGTGTCATTATTCTTAAATTTGAATACCAACGATGGCGTCAAATGAGTACAATGATTATCAATTGTCGTGTGTTGTAGTTCCCCTATTGGCTATTGGCTATTGGCTTGGTGTGTCGTACGACAAGGGGATACTGACCCCAATTTTTTTTTTGTTGCTTTCCATTTTGAACTTTGCATCCCCAAACTCACATGGGAGGGAAGTGGCGATTGGTCACCACTCACCACTTTTGGAATAGGTTCAAGAATTCTTTAGCGGAAGGTATGGTGCACATATGCTATGTTTGGTCGAAAAAAGTAACGACGATTCTATGGTTTATTAATTAAAAATAAATGTAAAAATCATTTAAACTTAAAAGTTATCATCATAGTATTTTGTTTGGTTAAATCACATGGCCTTTGACTTTTTGATACATCTTGAAATATGTTTACAAATTTTATCATTGCAATCGATAATTTTTTATTTGAGACTTTTATCACAAGTTTAATGTGTGTTGCCAACTGAATTTCATTCAATAAATTATTATTATAATATAAGTATACAAATTATTTACTTTTATAATTTTAAGTAACTAAATTCAAATATCATAGAAACAAAGAATTATTTAATGTTGAGAGCATTCTTAGTAAGATCAAATTTGAACATAATTAATTGAATATATTCTTAATATTTTTTTTGTGAAGGAAATCAATATTTCTTAAACTACTCATTAATAAGACTTAAAATATAATTAAAATTTTCAGATTAAAATAGTAATAGCTTTAGGACTGGTTTGGAGTGGCTGCGGGTTTTTATTTTTCTAAAGTAAATTTTGAAATAACTATACTATCGAACAAACTATGCGATTCATTTACAGTGTTTCATTGTTCTCATCCTACTTGAAAACTTCTTCCTTCTAACTGACTTTCATTTTTATTCTATGGGTCTTAACAGTGTATTTCTTCTTTTCATTCAATTAATTTATACTTTTAATCATGCAACGAGGGAAGCTGAATAATGCGTCCATTAATTTAGATGATAAAGAAGAGACTTAGTTTTGTTTTTATCCCTCAAATTACGGAATTTGTTTGTTGAATCCTCGAAATAAAAAGTCCCTCATTCGAAAAATGCTTTTTATAATTCCTCTTCCATAATTTGAAGGACTAAAAAATAAATTTTATTTAAGGAAGTAAAATGAAGCATACCCCTAACAGACTAAAAACATAATTAAGCTTAAAAAATTTGCCAACTTTAAAATGGTTTGTCAAGTTGATTATCATGCTTTCATTTGAATATAGAATAAAAACTAAGGTCTACTTAGCTAATAAACACTCAGATGAAATGCACTCACTTTAAGTATGT
This sequence comes from Glycine tomentella, assembly GCA_007407185.1. NCBI lineage: Eukaryota > Viridiplantae > Streptophyta > Magnoliopsida > Fabales > Fabaceae > Glycine > Glycine tomentella. Next base: position 888,036 of record PYAF01002077.1, read on the forward strand.
ATACACGTGTCTACATATTGAAGCCCAAATATATTAGTGATTGTGTAATGTCATAATTTAGTAATCTTTTTAATCAATATCCCTCCATAAATCAAGTCCATGCACATATTTAAGTAGGTATGCATGAATGTATACCTAGAGAAGCAAATGAAGAACTCCAGAAGTATCATATTTATTTTTTTACAGCATGCATTTCATAACCAGTAAGCATATACCAGATCAAATGACCATCTACTTTTTTATTTTCCATAAGAAATGTTACTGCAGTAAGAATGATAATAAAAAAAAATCAAAATTACAACACATGAAAGCTCAAGTATATATATAATGGTAGCCTGAAGCTTTCTTATAAATTTCATGACATATTCTACAATAGATCAAGGAGAGATAAGAAAACTCCAGCAGATCACGTCCATTCTTCTCACAAGGCATCACGAGCAGCTATACGGCAAGTTATTGCATCAGCAAGTGATGATACTCCAAGTTCCGAGGAAGATATCTTGTAAAGCTGAATCATAACAAGTTACTGAATATGCTAGTTATGCACAAAAGGATACTAAGTGATTTGGATCAAGGATAGTATAAACCTTTTGTATCTGGGATTGGTTTGCTCTCCCTTCTAGCTCCTCCAGGTCAATCTCTTTGCCATTAATGAGCTTCCCTATAGCTTTTATCTAGTAAAGATACAGAGATCACTTTAGTTATGTGAGTGTAAGAAATAAATGGGTGTCGTATTTTACTGTAGAATTGAGTCACCTCATCAGGACTAGCATCAAATCGAGCAGCAAGGATACAAGTTGTGCTGTCAGAGATGCCACATCTTTTCAAAGATTCAGTAATCTAGTCACAAGACACGCCAAAGTTAGCAACTCTAATTGGAAATATGTATCATAACAGATCAAATAGCAATACATAATTACATGCTTAGACCCTGAATAGTTGTAAACAAGCTCTGAATGAAGAGTGCGTGTGGTCAAAGAGTCTCGAGACTTGGCTACAAGTGTTTTGTGTGCAGCTGCTAGAACAGGGAAAATATCTGGAATCTGGCTCAATTGACAACAGTTGTACCATCAGAAAGAAGCAAAAGTGTTGCTAACAGTCAATGTTGAAAATTTAAGCACCAGAGTCATTTAGGATCCTCCCATGTTACATACTAACATGCAATGCTTATGACAGAGAAAGAGAGAAAAGTAAAACTACTAAATTCTCTTGAGAAAATGGTGGGTCCATGTCCAACTATAATTACTTCTGCATACTTTTCTCTCATAACAAGACCTTCTTATGTTAGTGAATGACAAATGATTGCGATCCTATTGTAAATGGTGTTGAGCATGACATAAAACTCAAATATAAGAAATCATACAAGTAAAGCATTGAGGAATGCAACTTCTGGCTCCAATGTCCCGGCTTGCATACTTTCCAAGAGTTCTCTGAGAATAACAATTACATAATATACTTTAGCTAAGAGCAGGCTCCCAATCTTTTGAATCAATTACAATTTACAAATAAATAGATAAATTCTTTTCCAATTGCGTGTATTTACTTTTATAGACTGACATATGCCAATAAATAGCAAATATTTTGCAATCAGCCAAACATCCTCTAGAAATAATATATAGGAGCAACTGGTTTATCAATTATCATAAATTAACTACTGTAAGTCTGTAACTTCACTACTAGCACCTAGTGTTATTACTTGTTGTCACAAGCAAAATAAGCAAATCAAACTCTAACTATGTTTAAACTGAATTTTGAGACAAAGTTATCACTTGTGTCTACAGAAGGCAATATTTAAAAGTTACCCAGAAACAATCATTCACCTTATAAACATTTAACCTAATACCCTAATAAAGAAATTTGATTTAAATATAATTAAGTTAATAGCAAAATATCTCCTTCATAGTTGGCATCTGCAAAAGAAAAACTTAAATTTGATTCTAAATGACAAACAAGCTAAATATATTGGCTTTCACTTAATGGTAACATTCCCATGACAAGTGTTGAGAGAGACTAACTTTGAATTTGTTACATCAGTGTAGAGTGCAACAGAAAGAGTGGTTCCATTTATATTGAACGATTTCATAGCTTCTGTTTTGAATCTGTAACGAAAGCATTAGCTGTTAAACAAAATAAGGAAAGAAACATGAAAATAAAATTTCTCAATACCGGAAAGAGTAAAGAAAGAGAAGGGAGCAATGTTTTAAAAACCAATCCGGTTATTGGCCCAATCAAGACAAAGTTAATGGGTCAGTGGTCAAACTTGATGGCCACGGGTTGATTCAGTTGACCAGGTACATGTTAATATATATATATATATATATATATATATATATATATATATATATATATATAACATAATTTGATCAATTATATATATATAACATAATTTGATCAATTACTTTTTCTTGGTATATGTAAAACAAACTAAGACAATAATTATTTTAGGACGGAGAGAGTATATAGTTAATTGCCGCACCCTCCTGATAGCCCTTGTGTAATTTACAAACTGCCAATGCCAACAAAATTGCTTCCTATTAAACTCGTCACTCTATGTAGTGGACCTTCAAGATACCAGACAGCCAACGCATAAGGAATTGTCCGTTCACCACGAGTAGAAACAATGCAAATAGAATACTACTAACTTTACTTCTAAATTTTAATAATTAGGTGTGAAAACTTATATAATAGATTGTTTTGAATGGAACAATACCACCAGTGGAATTCCAATTCCGACATCAAAATGATAGCATCGCTCAGTCACTGTCATGATTAATCACCACGAATAACTCAGTAATTTGAGTGAATTTGACACCAATCATGGATACCCAACTTAGATTTTGATAGTAAGTTTGAAAGAATATGATTCAAAATTACCTTTTTGCCATATGCTAATGACACAGATAAGTATTTTTCTGTTAAATGTAATTGCGAATTTGAAAAATCTGTACAAACTACAAAGTGCATATTTACGGCCACGGTGGTTGAACAAGGGGACCAAAGAAAGTGACGGCAAGCACAATGCAAAAATGGCATTGTAGTTACAGTATGACACAGGCAGCATAAAAATATGATCCTTAACTATGCAATCACAAGATTCACAACCCAATTTCAGTTCGTAAGAAGCAAATTAAAGAGCGAAAAAGGAAAATCTAAGAAAATAGAAGAAAATAATGGAGCTTCAGTTCAGATGACGAACAGTAGGACTGTAGGTGTAGCTCCGTCGACTAACAGCAGCAGCAGCAGGACAGCGAGATTCAACGGCGGATAAGAGCTAGGGCTCGTGGGTGGTCTGAAACCGTGAATCTGTCAATAAGTGAAGATTGAGGAACAGAGTAAACGCACCCTCCTTTTTTGGGACACGTCCAAAACGACTTTGTTTGGAATTCTTTTTTAAAAAAAACAAAACCCTAGAAACTCACTCATTCAAAACGTTCTCATTGATCAAAATTTATTGAAAATTAAAAAATTTAGTGGATTTAATATTATATTTAATAATTTTTTTATTTTATAATTTTAAATAAATTTTAACTATTAAGATAAAATATATTTAAAAGAGTGTGTTAAAAAATATGTTACTAGTATTATTAAAAAATATGTGCAATCCAATTTGGGTCATTAAATTTATCTGAGTCATCATGTTAAAGCAAATTGAGTTCATCCAATTTACATGCATGTCTGATCCAATGACCAACTCAAATCGCGCAGATAATCAAGTCTCAATCCAACTGAATTACTTATTTAATAAATATAATTTACATATAAAATAAATTTATGTAATTTATAAAAATTACATAAAATGATTTATGTAAATATTTTACATATTATAATTTATATATTAAGTAAATTAATTTTTTTATTTATCTATACAATTTTTTAATAATGAACATATTATAATTATAATTATGCGACATGATTTGGGGGGTAATTTACATATTTTAAATTTACAAATTTATTTTACGTATTAATATATATTTTAATTAAAATTTATATATCAAATAAATTTATATTTAATATAAAAATTATTTTTATTTAGAATATTTTTCATATTTTTATTTTAATTGTGAAAATTTATTTAATATATAAAATTTTCTATTCTAATTATATAAATCAATATAATTACATAAATTAATATGTAAGATATTTATATAAATTATTTTATCTAAGTTATATAAATTATTTTTATTCAAATTATTCATACAATTTTAATGGAAGTATGAAAAATAAAAATAAAGAATTAAAAACTAAATTAAAAATGAAGAATAAATTATCATTTCATTGTATTAGACCTACGTAGTAATGGTATATAAAAAATATTATTTACAATATTGACTAATGATAATGTCTAGCTTAATTGTTCAATGACTTGGTTTTTGGTAAGAGATATTTGATTCAATTTCCTTTGAACACTTTATTTTTTACATTATATAATTTCTTGGGATGGTTATTGACTAAAGGATCAAAATTGTCAAATTTTAAAAACTGAAGGATTAAATGTTTTACGGTTTAGTCAATTATAAAAGGTTTAAAGAGACTAAAATCATGGATTGAGCATTATAAAAGAACAAAAAATGCATTTTAGTCAATTATAAAACAAATTACTTTTAGCCATCCTTCTTGGCTTTTTGCGGTTTACTCTCTCAAGAACACCTTTTTTCTTTTGCGCTAATTTGTTCCACGGTCGCACATCTATACATTGCCTTGTGTGTTGTGTAAGTCTGCATGGATTCAGTTTCAAAGAGTCTGTGGGCGTACCTGCGTTATTGTAAGATCCAATTGTACAGTTGGGCCACTACTTCGAGTCCTTGTTATTTGTTTTGGGCCTTTCTTGGGCTAAGTTTGCACATCTTAATCTAAATGCTTACATGTACGGAAACCATTTTATTGTAAAAATAATCATTTTTTAATTTTTCACTTGAAAAATTAGGAAAAAATACATTTTCCCCCAAAATAAATTAAATCAAGCACATTCTTAATCTGGATGATGTGTAAACTTAAGCTTCATTCAGAATAATATATTCAATTGAACTCTCGATAGTAGGCAAGGATAATACACGTGAAAGCTGAAGCTTCAAATAACACAGTACTATATACATTTCGTAGATTGAATATTGCTCGAAAAATAGTATATTTATTTCAACTTCTACTTGAGTAAATTCGTTACTCGCCTGAATACGGTCCCATTTTAGAAGCAAGAACTTGGACTATTCAAGTAAACAGACTTAAAGTCGTTGCCAATATTGTATTCAGGGAGTCTAATTTTATTGAAAACTTCATCATAATAAAGTCAACATTATATAGATACTAAATTACAAAACACGACCTTCAGCAACAGCTTATAGAGCAAAGGATCAATGAGGATTTCGTGATTAGAGATATCCTATATATCCACGACCATCTTACCATCGACATGAGAAAATTCTTCGTAAAATGCCTTGAAGTGCTCATATGAATGCTTCACATCATCAACAGCAAGAATAGGACCAATGGTTAAACCACACAACCCATGTCATTGCGCACCACAAAGTCCTACATTCATCAATATACCTCATTATAATCCATTATCACATACAATGCTTACACAATACCAAGCTTCTGATAATTCAAAATAGGTAATAACTTTGCTCCTTGAAATACTACAGATACTAAAGTAGAGAAGGCTTTCTCTATGATTGTAATTATATCTTGCTCTGCAGAAGCAATCAGTTCCAATTCCAATAACAGTGGAAGAAGAGAGAGCTAAAATTGTTCACCGAACTGACCTGAACGGGAAGCTTATGTTTTGATGCTATCTCCCTGAATATGAAGGTTATGGGAGACATATTAGGTAATCGGTGCAAGGAGATCATGTTGATGGACCGGACCTGCTGAACATGTCTTTTTCATCTAGAGGCAGCAGTCCCACCCTCGGTGAAACCTTCGACTATGGTGTTTATAACCCGTCTCGGCTGGTCAAGGGGTCTCTCTTCACTGTCCCTTGAGCGGCTTCGGCTCCTTCGCCTTTCTGACCGGCCTACATGTTCTCGGTCTCTCCTTCGATTAGACTCGTGTATGTTCCTTCCCTTGAGCCTGTACGGTTGTGCCTTGTGGATGAACTCCTTCAGGTGGCCAAGCTTGATGAACTCCTCTATCTTGTCCTTCAAGGCACTACATTCCTCCGTCAACAAGTGGTCGCGATTGTGGTGGTATTGGCAACATTTTGAGTAGTTGGCCTTTGGTGGGGTGTTGGCTCCCTTGAGCATGGTCAAAATGTTGGTAGCTAAGACCTGATTCATGATATGCGATCTGTTGGCAGTAAGAGGAGTGTATTGGGTGTAACACTACTCTCGCAGCAGTTGATCCCTTCTCCCGTTGTCGCGAGTTTTGTTAGAGAAGGGCTTGTCATTATCTTTCTTGACCAACACGGCGTCGACCTGCACCTGGTTCTGGTACTCGGCCAACTCCTCCATCTGCATATACTTGGTCGCTCTTGTTCGTTGAGATCAAATGCCGATTTCTTGCATAAGTTGTTGACAAAAGGTCCCGGCCGTAATGCCATTATCAAGTGGTGCATAGCCACTGCTAGGTCCAAATTTCGGATATTCAATGCGACCTTTCTAAAACGTTCCATGAAGGTCCGCAACGACTCCTTCTTCTCCTGTCGTATGTTGACGAAGGCCACAAATGTTAGGTGGTGAGGCTGACTAATGGTGAACTCAATTCCAAAGCGGGAGGCCAAGGTGTTGAACGAGTCCAATGAGTTAGTAGGTAGTTGGTGAACCAATGAAGGGCATGCCACTTCAGTGATGTTGAGAATACCAGCAAAGGATTGCATCATCCGTGGTGTACAAGCTCACCTAGGTAATGTACACATCTAGGTGCTCGTCTGGGTTTGTGGTATCGTCTTACTTCTCACTAGTCAAGTTCTTCTAGTTGGAAGGAAGAGCTACCTCCATAATGCTAGGGACAAATGGGTTCTTAAATTGCGACAATTGCCTTTCCATAATGTTGAAAGACTGCGAATAGCGTGCGACTGCTCACTCAGATTAGTGGCTCTAGGTAAGTTGACTGCGGTTGATTCGGCCTTTCCTCCTTTCGGTGGGTTAGCCACAAGTTGCCACAACCTACGTGCCTCCCGGAGGTGAGCATTCTCACGCCAAAGGGCAACGATTTCCTTGGCATGGTGTTTTTGCATCTCGGAGACCTGAGCTTGTAGTCTCCTGACTATTGAAGATAGGTCGGTCTAATCCTTTATGTGAACATCTTCGTTATGGTGATTAGCCGGTTGCTCCATCGTTGTTGTGTTTGTACCAATTCTTGTTATTGCCATGAACTCTTGGGGTCGGGATATATCTTACACGGCTCCACGATGGGCGGCAAAATGTTCTTGTCACCAATGGATCGAATACCTGTCCTTCTACCACAGGGTCTTCTACTGTGCTGAAGGGTCTTTTTCCTATAGTTCCTTGCCAAAGTCTCAGGTGCGTTAAGTGTCCAAAAGAGCAAAAGGGGTACCTGCAAAAAGCACCCCTTTTTATACTAATTTTGTTGGACCTGGGGTCTATGGATCTGTCACATCCTGATTACCAGTTGTGTAACACTCCTCCTAATTATGCTTAGACACTTCTAATCAAGTGATTACCTTTAAGCGGATTTAGCGGTGATAATCACGGCCAAATGGTACTCCTCGTTCACACATTTTGAAGGTTGAGACTTACTGTACAACATATATGAATTTGTGATCAAATGGTGTGTCCGATTTGAGTATGTCAGGTGTTCCCTCAACCTGACTGGGTACCTTATATACTAACCATACTAACAATATAAAAATAATATTCTGTGAACAAGCCTAAAGGTGCATCATTTATTTTGGTAAATAAGATGAGGGAAACGGAGGTAGTTGATTAAAATGATTAAATCTGTGAGTGGGGAGAAGAGGAGGGGGGAGGGGGGAGTGGGGTGGTTGTGAATAAAATGATCTGATTTTTGGGCAACATATACAAATAAAACACAGGACCAGCCTACACACCACCAACATTCTTAGTGGTGGACTAGGGCGATGAACCTCATGATAAGCCAGTTGCTTCACACGACATCGTGCATTTGTTGCATCTGAACAGGTCACAATAGTTTCGAGGCGAGGTACATTAATCTGTATCTGTAATAACACACAAAGTAGAGAATTTAGAGGTATGCAAAAATATAACAGTAAAATTGTTAACAGCTAAAATCAATCTATTCCCTTGATTTTCTAGTAAAGGCTAATAAGTAATAACTACATTTTATTACCATTTAAAATACACAGCTCGCTTTAAGAAGAGCCAAATGTTAAAACAACAAAACCTAATAATGCTTCAAGCATTCCAAGTAAATATGTCAATACCATAAGACAATCTCTAAAGAAAAAAATGTTGCACATGTTAAGTGCTGCTCTCCATGTTTTTTTCTTGATCACAATTTGGATGAACCACTAGATAGAGCATAATCAACTAATTCTCTTCTCAAAATTTTGCCAGCCGGAGATTTTGGGATAGATTTGATAAAAGAAACTCGTCGTATCTTCTTGTATGGAGAAACCTGCAACAATAAGAATACTTTGGCAACATGGCAAGAGGAAAAACACAAACCATGACTTGTTCACAATAACATCTGGGTTTTTGAGTGTTTATTACTGGATATATAATTCATTCACCAAATATTCGCATTTTAGAACACATGTTTCAGAAGCACACCTGCTTTGCCACAAACTCCATGACCTGAGCTGCAGTGATGTTGCTTCCAGGTTTTCTTACTACAAAGGCCATTGGAATCTGTCCTGCCTCTTCATCAGGACACCTGTCCCCAAAAGATTAGCAGATTTAGTGAATCTTGTAACAAGATCAAGTCATGTATGTTAAGAAAATGAATTGTAGCAACACTTTTTTCTTTTGAATTGAATTTGAATTCTCAAAATTGAACATGGATAGAGTAAGTAATAGACTAATCGTACACATTGATGAAAAAATCAACAATTGATATTCAAACAGATTTATAATTTGTTATGCATGTGCATGTAATATCGACCGATGACTTTCTCATCAACTGCGATTATTTAGTTTAACTTTTAAAGTGATTTGCTCACTTTAAAGGAGTGAAACACATATAATAACTAATAGTTCAAAGTCAAAAAAAGAAACTTTGATTCCCCAGGGGAACTAGAATTGGGAAAAAGCTAGCAATGTAAATCATTGTCATTGAAGACAACTGATTTGGTTCTGAGCACACAACATTAGAGGACTTGATACATACGGAACTACTGCAGCATCAGCAATTTCGGGATTGGTGTGTAGTATATGTTCCAATTCAGCAGGGGGAACCTGGATTTGGTTTGAAAAAATAATAAGAAAAATGTCAAAGTAGTAAAATAATATCCAATAAAAATGTTAGTGGAAATAACATTTCACCTGATAAGCTTTGTATTTGATCAATTCCTTCAGTCTATCTACAATGTAGAGGAAACCATCAGAGTCAAAATAACAAAGATCCCCAGTCTTCAGCCACCCTTCTGAATCCAATGTTTCAGCTGTCGCCTTCTCATCTCCTACATAACCTGCACCGGCACCATAACCATCACACCATAATCACCATTCATGGAACATATTACATAAGCAAGACCATAAAGTATTAAGTATATTTCACTAGTGATATGAACTGCGTTTGGTAAAAAACAAGATTCATATTCATCTTGTATGGCTTAACCTGAAATTGGTATCATTTATTAGGAATCATGATGATAACAGAGCTTAGATTTTTATGCACTTTTTTAATCGATGGTTGGTTTATAAGCCTTTCTTCACTAGCTAATCCTCCCTCTGGTCTCAATTATAAGGAAAAAAACAACTTATTTTACTTATTAAGAAAATTAGTTAACTTCATTATGTAGTGTAATCTCAATTAAAAAATAAGTGTTTCCTAAACTACCCTTCGTTGAACTTGATATCACACATAAAAAACTCATTGATCCTATTAAATGAAAGGTATTTTGAAGATAGTCTCATTCCATTAGACATAGTTAAATTTTGCTTATATTTGATACCAAAAAACAAAGGATTTGTCACATATATTTGAGACTGGAGCGAGTATTATGCAATAAAAATGAATAAGCCTTCCAGTACACCTCAAATTATATTTGGATTTTTTAAATAGAATGGTATTGCTAAATGCTAAGCTGCAAGCACATTTTTCACCAAATCAAAAGGAAATAGCAAATCACCTTTCATGATCGTTGGACCTCGCAACCAGAGCTCCCCTTTTTGGCCAGGAGGTAATGCCTCTCCAGTAACAGGGTCCACTATCTTGGCCTCCATATTTTCTGCTAGTCGACCCACAGAACCATGGCGCTTAGACTCATCAGGCCCCAACACTCTAGCTGCCCCTCCTCCACTTTCAGTCAAACCATAGCCCTGCGTTTAAATAATAATAATAATAATAATAATAATAATAATAATAATAATAATAATAATAACAATTATAGACCAAAAAACATATTCATAATCCAAAACTCTTGTGGCATTATATAAGAAATAGTAGATCATATAAATTCTTTTTAAGGAAGTAGATTATATAGATTAAAAAACAATATAGTAGACTATTATATAGAATCAAGACTTCTTTTCAATAATACTAAAGATGCTTTTGTGACATTTTAATTAAGTTGGGGAAAAATATGTAATTCCTATGACATAATCAGGGCGAATATATTTTAGACATAATTACAAATTTTACTCTCTCTAATTTAGCGTAGTCCGGTAGTTTTGTCTTTTATTTCCTTCAAAACACACACATACAAACGCACAAAAAAAAAACTATGAAGGAGCTTGTTTCCCAAGTTTTTTAAGCTAATTACTATTTTCTAAAATTAAGCAAATTTAGTCCTACTATCAATTTTGTTTCCACTTAAAACTCTTAAATTCTATTTTTCTATTCAATTTTTTTATAATCTAAATCAATTATAATTTTTCCTCTTCAAACCCTAATCTTATAGTATTTTAAAAAATTCTTTAAATTTTATCAATTTTCTAATAAATTTTCATTTCTAAACTTTTAAAATTATTTCATATATCAAATTTATCATATAATTTCCCAAAATAATTAATTTGAGGGTTTAATGTAGAAAAAAATCAATGGAAACCACTAAAAGAAGAATATAAAGTCCTCGTTGAGTCCTAGGAAATAGTGGGATTGGTTTGCCTTTGCCTAAAAGTGGGATATCTGGTATCTGGATCTAACATTCTAATACGGATAGAGTAAATAAATAATAATTCCAAACATAAATTATTGTAGGCCCCATTAAAAAAATAAAAAACATATATTAAACCCGTGAGTGATAATACCCGCAAAAAACACAATAACTGGCTAACTGCACCCACGCATGAATTAAAACGCAGAAAAAGTTAAAAACAAAATAAATAAAGCAGTTCGTTACCTGCCCAATTTCTACGTTAGGGAATTTGGCTCTGAAGTCGTCGGCGACCTCCTTCCCGAGCGGCGCGCCGCCGGAGCCCAAATACCGTAGCGAGCTGAGATCGTACTTCTTCACGAGCTCCGACTTCACCAGCGCCACCACGAGCGGCGGCGACACCGGCATGTACGTGATTCCATACCTCTCCACAGCCTTCAGCATCCCTTCGAAATCAAACCTCTGCATGAACACGAGCGTCTCCCCGACGGCGATGGCCCTGACCAGCATGAAGAAACCGAACACGTGGAACAGCGGCAGCGTGAAGAGCGACACCGGGTGCGGGTCACCATCCGCCACGTTTCTGAGGTGATAGAACCCTCCGATCAGCGCGATGAAGTTGCGGTGCGTGAGGAGCACGCCTTTCACGCGCCCCGTGGTGCCAGAGGAGAATAGAATCGCCGCCGAGTCAGACTGACTCACTTCTTCGGCTCGGTGAGCACGCGAGTCTCTGTTAACGGTTTCGTTGTCGAGCATGGAGAGGAAGAACGGGGAATCGAGGAGGATTGTGCCAAAATTGAGGGAGGGAATGTTTTTCGCGGCGTTCGAGGTGGAGAACGCGATGGTGGGTTTGGAGAGTTTGACGATGTGAGTCAACTCGGATTGGGAACTGAGCGGGTTGGCGGGGGCGATGGTGACGCCGAGGGAGAGGAGGGAGAAGTAGAGTACGGGGACTTGCAGGGAAGATGGGGTGAGGATGAGTGCTACGTGGCCTTTGGAGAGAGGGGTGAGGGATTGGAGGGAGGAGGCGAGGGATTCGACTTGGCGGAGGAGGAGGGAGTAGGAGAGGTGGCGGTCGGTGGCGGCGTCGATGAGGGCGGAGGTGGAGGCGAAGGTGGAGGCGGCGGGGAGGAGGGAGAAGGCGTAGTCGGTGAGGGAGAGGGGGTGGGAGGGCGGAGGGAGAGGGACGTTTGGACGGAGGGTGTGGAAGGTTCTGGAATGGGAACAGAAGCCGCTGTTTGGGTCGATGGTGGTGTTTGGATGTGACTGTGTTTGGGTTTGGGTAGCCATTACTGAAATGAAATGAAGATTGAATAATCTTCTTGAGTGGCTCTTCTTGTTTTCCCAGTTCTCAACCACAGTTGTCCTTCTTCTGGCCCAACCTGAGACACATACTTCGTTATTTATGCACCATTATTGATTTATTATAGTATCACGATTTATTATAGTATCACGTGTATGTAAAAAGAGTAAATAACCAAAATCTAAAATGAGTGTCATGAAAAATTGATCCTAAGAAATAAATAAAAAATAGAATTTTAATTTCTGAATCAGTAAAAATTAAGAAAAATTAATTATACCATTAAAATTTAAAAAATTATTTTATTATTAAGTTATAATATATAAAAATCAAATTCGATAATAAATTATATTGTTCAAGATCCGATTAAATTGTAAAACGTCTAAGAGTCAAATTATAACTAAATTGTTGATTTATGACTAATTTATGGTACTTTCTTATATTAAGAGATTAAATTTTAGTTTTTCACTCACATTTTCAATGACTAATTTGATTATTTACTCAAAGATTGATTATATTTTGACAATCAAAGATTTTAAACACTAAATCGATAAATTTCTTTTTTCTTTATCTCCCCTTCTATCACATTATATTATTAATCAAATCAATTATTTATTTTTGCTTTCTTTCTTTCTCAAGTGATAAACAACTCAAAATTGTAAAAAAAAAAAAAATTCATGTAAAAAATAACTTAAGAATGTTAACAATTTACATTACTCTATTCTCTTTGACTTTCTTTTTAGAAACGCTAATAACACATTTTTTGACATAATTTTTTGAATATATTTTTTTTATAATTAGAATTGATTAAAAATCATAGTGGATTTCATGTTTTATTTAATAACTCTTTCAATTTTATAGTTTTCAATGTATTTTAACCACAAAGAAAGGAAATATATGAAATAGTATATTACTTCTAAATTAAAAAATAGTCTCTTTAATATAAAAAAAGTAAACCTACTAATTTTTTTTATCAATTCTAATCATTAATAGACAGAATGTTAAAAAATAATTTTTTTAATATATTATTTTTTAAGGAATTTTGAGTATATTGTTACCAACTTACCATTCTTCAAAATCAAATGTTGGATTGAATTAAAAATTGAAATCATTGAAGTGTAATGCTCACAGTATAGTTTTGTTTTATCTAATTATTCAGCATTATTCAATTGTATATGGCTATGTCATTAGAGATAGCGTTGGTTGCGTAACAATGAATTGAGAAAAAAATATTTAAATTAAAATAGTGTATTAAAATAGTGTATAAAAATATGAAATCATATCAAATTTTTGAAAATTTTCACACAATTCTCAGCTGCAGTAAATCAACCAAACGGAGGGTTAATTTCTATCATTAATACCTCAAAGAAAATCCGTGTAATAGAGGTGATAATTTTTTTTTTGTACAAACAGTACATTTTTTTACTGAATTGTACAAATAATAATACATAGAAGATTGTTTGTTGACTGTTATTATTTTAAACATTTTTTATTTTATATAATAATTGTCAAAGACTTGAATGGTTCATTGAATTTTGGCACTGACGGTAGAGCCATTTATCATTATTCAGGTATATATGGCAACATCATTAAAAGTATTTAATTCCCATAATCAAAGCTTTAAAAAAAAATATCCGTGTAATCATGCTAATTAAAAAATTGTAAACGAACAATATATAAAAATTAAGGAGTGACATATTGGCAGGTTATCTTTTATTTAAAATTTTAAAAATAAAAAATTAAAAGACTTATATTTCATTATTTTATTATACAGTTACGATTTTTTTTACAAGCCAGTTACGAATATTTAAAATTAGAACTTTTAACAGTTACAAGCAATAAAGATACTAATATTGAAATGTTCTCCTTTCAAAAATCAAATATATTTTTTTATTGCGAAATAAAATATATTGAAATATCCTTTTTGTACTGATGGATCATTCGTAATTCTAATAATTTACTTAATAACTAAATAATTATTACAATTTCTGAAATCTCATCATTTAATGGTGTACACATTTTCTGAATATGGTACGTTAAATAGAGTCCAAATTTCATAATTATGAAATATTGCACATTAACTTGATTCAAAAATTTATTTATGTAATTTTTGTGGTATAGAAAAACAATGACACGTTAACTATATTAAAATAGTATGTATTAGTATAGATTAAAATAAAGATTACATTGTTGTTTTATAATAAAAGTATTACCATATGTTGTAATGATTTCTAAATTTTAAAATAAAGGTTAATATAAATTAAATATATACTAAAAAATCCACACATTTTAATATATCTATATGAGTAATTTTACTCAAATGTTTCATGTGACTTATTTTTAGTTTTATTGATTAATACCTTTAATGAAATCTTTCATATCAATAATGTTTCATTAAAAAAATTCACCCTTTATTACTAAGTAACATTGTATTTGTTTAGAAACAAACAATCCTTCCTTTTTTCTAATTATCACTTATCAAAATTATTGTTTAATTTATTCTTCCAATAATACACTATTTAATTACATGCAGTAATAATTGAAAAATAAATGTTTTACGTAGATTAGTGTTCGTTTTTAATTATTTAATTTCAATATATATTATTAAATACAAAAAAATATTCAAGGAAATAAATTAATTATTAAATAATTGAATTTATATTTTACTAATTTTAATTACTTTAAGAAATATAACTGAATTCTTGAATTTTTAAACGTTAAAATTATTATAAAGTATGTGGTTGGGAAAACTTCACCTCCACTTGCCCGTTGCCGTCGAACGAACCCACCAAGGGCCACCGTCACTCCATGCGTAACAAATGTTTGATACAATGATTAATTGAATGCATTTGATTCATTCACCATATAAATTTTAAAAAGAAAGTGGGAAAAAAAAAACCCAACTACAACATCTTATTTTTGAACTAATAAGATCTTATTTATTTTGCGTCTGCAATATTAAAGGTTGTGATTCCTCCGTTTTGGTTGCATCCACACAAAAAAAAACAAGCAAAGAAGGATCACCCTGATAATCATTCACTAGTTGGAGATGAGTTTGATAAAGTGATTAAATCAAAAGAAGCAGTGGATCTAGTTTCTCGAATCTCCACACACCCAATAAGCATTAGCTTCTAAGAAAACATCTAATTAGTTTTTACTTTTTAAAATTTATAGATATCATCTCAATCTTTTAAATAAATTATATTAATAAATTTTTAAAAATTAATTAATAAAAAATTAATTTTTATTTATAAAAAAATTCATCCTATTTTTTTTATTTTCTTTTTTCTAGAAGTATTCCTAAATAAAATTATTCAAATAAATTCCAAAATTCAGAAACCACCACAGAATTGGCACCTAGCATCACAAAACTATTGTTTTTAATATAGGGTTAAAATGGTCTATTAATAATATAATTTTGTTTTAATATTTTTTAACCAAATGAATATTCAGCTACCTTTTTATAATCTGCACCGCCTAATTATTTTATTTTATATCCAACGGTAAGAGGGCGAAACTGACCCTTTACTAATAAAAAACAGTAATTCGAGGGTGAATAGTTGTCGGGGAATTCACCGTAGAATTTGCCTTAAATCCAATACGCAATAAATAACCAAACATAAAATTCTCCTTATTTCTCATAAAAACTGGGCTTTTGTTTTTTTAGGAGCTGCTATTCACACTCCCATTTTTTATATTCCCAAAAATCTCCCTACTCTCTCTCACTGCACCTTCCTCTCTTCCTGAACTCTCCTCGTCTTTGTTACTCTCGTTTTTCTCACTCTTTTCTTCTCTCCAAAACTATCTCAAGTCATTTTGAACTTCCAAGTTTGCTTTTTCATTTTAATTTTTCATACATTTTAAAGAAATTAGTTTCCATAATATAAAGTTTACATTACGGAAACTAATTTTTGTATTGTAAATTTTACATTACAAACAATGAATTTTGTAGTCTATTTAGTAATGTTGGGTCACTTTTTTAAAAATATGTTCCGAATATTAGTTTCTGAAAAAAAAAACATTTTTATCAAAATAAATAAAAATAATAGGTGGTATAAATAAAAACGAAAAACTGTAGATTTGCTTGACTACTAAGATAATTATTAAAATATATATATATATATATATATATATACTTTTAGCCATCAATTTTACGATCTGTCTTTTTCAGTCTCCCAGCTTAAAATTTATATTTTTTAATCTCTCAATTTTATAAAATATATTATAGTCCCTCCCGACTAATTTTTGATGATTTGGAGCACAATTTGTGATGATTTTTTCTATCACAAGAAAGGCTAAAAAAATATTTCGTAATTTTAAGAGATTAAAAAAATAAATTTTAATTTAAAAGACTCCGAAATTTGAGCGACAAAACATATTTGAAGCCAAAACAAATAAAACAAAACAAAACATGACAAATTTCTCTTTTGGGAAAGACTACTAATACGCACAAATCTATTGCGTCTGACTCACTTACCTATTAACGGGGCATTTGAATTAGAAAAGAATTTGAATAATTTTTTTTGCTGACTTCTAAATAAATAAAAAAATTGTCTAATCAAAGCTTTTCATTGGCTCTTGAAAATAAAATAAAAAAGGTATTGATGTCAAAATCCGTCTAAACATTTTCATTTCAGAAGTCCACACCGCCAATTTCATGGATGTCAAAATCCGCCTAAACAAAGGTACAAAACAACCCTGCAATTTCATGCAAAACAATTAAACTAGTATATCCAAAACAGTTACATCTGATTCAACTTTTATTTCATCCAAGTAACTCTTCAAATTTGTGTTTTTGAATAGCCGACATTTGCATTTCAGAACAAGTCAGTAAAAGCTGAAAGATCATCATCAGATCAAACTACATATCAGTAAACTAGTTTTTTAATGGCAAACCCAGCTGCATTTCAATCTGGAAATCAGAGGGGCAAAGAGGAACTCTATGAAGACAGCACTTTTTCAACTTCAGCTGTCACCTCTTTGGGAGGTTTCTCTGCAGGGAGATTAGCAACAATGCCCTTCTTTGAATAGTAATTAATAACCTGCATGTCCAGTGAACGAATTTTAATTGTAGCCCAGGAAAGAAGATATAGAAAAAGGAATTTCTACAAAACTAAACCAAGAAGGTGCTCTTAAGAAAATAAGAATAGAGGCCCTAATCAATATATCTAAAAAATTGTAAAGGTGATAAATTGAGCCAAATGATGATGAAAGAACTTAAAATCAACTTGTATTCAAGCATAGATTGTTGTTGTAATCGGTCATAATACAAATTTGTTTATTTGGGTATGTTTGCTGAAAGACAGTTTAAAGAT
>PYAF01002079.1:2267-24207 GCA_007407185.1 Glycine tomentella
CTTAGGAACATCTAGAATTCTAATATTCAAAATTTTCTTTACATAAAAGAATTCAAATTAAATTGGATTTCTTTTTAAGAAAATACCATATTGAAACTAGATTTTTATCCATCATCAAAAATGACCACATGTAACATGAAAGGAAGAAAAATTTGTATTCCTTCCCTTTGAGCTTGTCATTCACGTGGAGAAGCATGGAGAATGAGAAAGAAGCTTCTTGAATTTATCCACTTAGAAGATAAGCCATAGGATGAAAGCAAGTGGCAAGACACTTGCATGACATGGATGCAAGGTAACATAAAAATCAAGCCAAGATTTCTCTACACTCTTCCATCTTTCACGTGGATAGCTCTAGACATTATTTCACCAATCCCAACGGTCAAAAGTTACATATGTGAGACAGTAGTGAACTTTTAAAATTTCAAAGAGATCCAACGGTTAAGGAATCTAGAATTAGAATTTTACTAAAACAGGTTTGGGATAAACTCAAGAATAAAAGAAAAAGCATAAAAATCTTCCTTGGCAAGCTACTCCACGAAAATGCAAGAGAAATGGAGAAACTTCAAGAGCTTGGACACTAGGAAGCAAAAGATAAGAAGCTCTAAGATCATGCCAAGTGGTAGGACACTTGGAAGGAAGAAAGGAAGGAAGCCTTAAGATTATAACAAGTGTAAGGACACTTGTAAAGGAATAATGATGGCTTATGAGATTTTTCTCTAAGTAATCATTTCTTCACCACTATATAAAGGGAGGAGGAGGCACCTAAGTACAAGCCAATTCCAAGACCATTCCTTTTTTCTAACCTCACGTGAACTCTCTCCCTCACACCACTTTCATTTCATTTCATTTCATCTTTCCCTTTAAAGCTTAAATCAAGTAAACTCCATCACCTTGAAGAAATTACGTGTAGAGGCAAACAACCTTAGGAAGGATTTAACAAGCTTAGAAGGATATCAAGACTCAAACTCACTTGAGGTAGGCTAAGCTTAAATCTCTAGTTAATCAATGGTTTGGATTAATTTACATGCTTAGTAGGCTGAATTATGGTTATTATTTAGGCTTGAATTTCGAGCTATTTGAAGGTTATTCTTTGATGAGAATATGTTGATTTAAGCCATAAGATAGGTGATGATTTATACCCATCAATAGTAGTGATGTATGGAAGCCCATTTGATGATCTTTTGAAGGTGATTTTGATGATATTTTGGGCTGTCTGTTGATAATTTTACGGAAAGATTTTGATTTAAATTTTAGAAGTAGAGGATGAATGGTATGTAATTGAATGGTTTAAATACTTGATGATTTGATTTGAGGATTAATTAGTGAGGTGATAAGTGAAAGGAGAATAAAAGATGCATACTAGACTTTAATCTTTTATTATGAAAATTTCAAGGGATTAGAAATTATTTGAAAGACATATTATGGATTATTAGTTAGATTACTAACATAATTTTCTGTGTGGATATTCTTTGGTCATGCCTAAGTTGGAAATGATTTTGCTTGAATAAGATATAGTGGTTTAACCATACTTATAAGCTTATTGGATAATGTATGGTGGTGTAACCATACTTATGATACATATGATGATATGATGAAAATATTTTCCATAAGGTAATATGTATTTTGCTTAGGGATTTGATTTTTATGGGTGTTGATGTGATTAAGATAGGTGGATTCATGTTTCTATGTTCCAAGTCCAGTACGAGGCTTTGGGGAAACAGAATCTGATGCTACATACAGTACAATATGTAGTACCCATGGGCAAGGATATATGGCAAAATTCGTGCATGTTTGCGTAAGACTATAGCAGCGACTACACTCAGTGTGGCCACATACAGTACGATATGTGGGAGTCATTTGCCCTGGGATAGTTCATCTCATGCATTCATGTAGTTGCATATTGCTTGTGGATGTGTTTGATTTTTTTTATGATTTTACTAACTTGATAATAGGGTCGGGATTTAGCTTTGCCTACTGAAAAATTTATTTCTCACCCGATTTGTTTCATGTTTTTTTTAGATGGCAATGATGGACAAGTTCCATGAGTCCTTGGAGTAGTGAAGATATATAAAAGAAGTTATGAACTAAGCTGTATTTTTGAGAAAGTAGTGTACTTGTATTATATAAACTTTTGTATCAGAGACATTGGCTATTTATATGAGTAACAAATCTTTTGCAAATTTTACGTTTTAAAAATTTTACTATTATACGTTTCTTAGAAATTTACTCTTAAGTAAAAATAAAAATAAGTAAATATTTAGGTCGTTACAATCATGCTTACGGAAGTCAATAAGCATCCTTCCTCTGGCGACTGAATCCTCCTCTATATCAGCTTAGGACGACCTGTCCCCTCTTTGGTGCTGAGGCCCATCAGAGTGATGGCTACCTTCACCCTGATGGCAACTACCCTCGCCTTCAGGAGTAAGCTGTGTAGGGGATACTCTATCTTCCCTACGTTGAGCTCTCAACTCAACCATGAGCTCTTCATTGGTCTTTAACAGGGCTTCATTAGCCTGTCTACTTGCAGCAAGTTCCTGCTGCACAGCTGCTAGAGCAGCTACCATTGGATCGGGTTGCCTCTCTGCACCCGCCATCTCACTAGTGTTCTGGGTCCTCACCATGACACTGCACATATCACATAATAGGGTGAGTTGATCAGGCTCACACTTAACATCACACATGCAAAAATCATAGTGTACACCCAAACACATAGTGAGAGCACCTAATTCACCATATATATATATATATAACTTCCCTGTTTTCTGCTCTAATACCATAAAATGTAACACCCTGTGTGCACCCAAAGTATTAACATTGTTATTATATCAAAATAGCGCAACAAACATAATCATAACACAATTAATGGAAGCTGAAACCAAAACACCGATACATTATATACATATATGGTGAATCTCTGTCATATACATCATACACTTTCTCAAAATTGTACAATTACAGGCATAATCAAAAATGTGAGCCAACATGCTCAGTCATCTATGCCTAGGGTTCTATCCACAACTTTCTCATCCATATTGGTTCGTCCTAGATGTTAGACATTGTCTAAACGTAATGCATTTGGAGAAAAAAGTAAGTGATAGTTTAATTGGAGTGCTTCTTAACATTAAAGGAAATACAAAGGATGGTTTGAATGCTTGTTAAGATAGGTTTACGTGAGCAATTGCATCTAATGTGACAAGGTCAGCGAACATATTTGCCACCAGCATTTCATAATAGAAAACAAGTATTTTGTGAGTGTCTGTGGAGTGTGAAAGTCCCACAAAGATACTCTTAAAATATCAGGAGCCTTGTATCAGTGAAGGATCTCAAATTAGTTGGTTTGAAGTCTCATTATATCAACATCTTGATGCATTAACTCTTGGTTGTGGCCAGATAAGGCATACTGCCTAACAAAGTTAGGGTTGTCATAACTCGGCTGTGCTTTTTTCAATGTTATTTGTAGTAAAGTCATTGACCCTCAAAAGTTGGATGACTTAGAGAATGAGGCAATTATTATCCTTTGTAAATTGTAAATGTGTTTTCCTCCTTCATTTTTTGACATCATGGTTCACTTAATTGTTCATCTAGTAAAGGAGATTATATTATGTGGCCTCATTTATTTATGGTGGATATAATCGGTTGAAAGGTGGCAAGAAGGTATTAAAAGGGTATACCAAGAACCAATACCATCTAGAAGCATCCATTGTTGAAAGGTAAATTGATGAAGAATCCATTGAGTTATGTTTTGAGTACATTGAACAAGTGAAACTTATTGGGCTTCCTCAAACTCGTCATGACGAGAGACGAGGAGGAAAGGGTTCACGGGGTTACTATATTGTAACCATGGGATGCAAGAAATTGAATCAAGCGCATTTGTATATATTGAATAACACCTAAGAGATTCTCCCATACATAGTTACTCATAAAGAATTTCTGACAACTACTCACCCAAAAAGTAACATGATGAAGGTCTTGCAAGATCATAATAAAAGTTTCATAAAATGATTTAAAGAAACAATCTTGGGTGATGACAATGCTTTTCAAAAAGCTAAATGTCCCCACTTGGAATGGATATGATATCAACAACTTTTCCTTTTACACAAAGTCATAAGATGATAAGAGTAGAGTGCAAAATAGTGGGGTTAGTCTTCATGTTCATTTACACTTTTCTAGTGCATTAGATAACAACCCCACTCGTGCGTCCATGCCTTACTTAGAAGTGATTGAAGAAATCTAGAAGCTTGATTATAGTAAATTCAGAATTTATATTTTTAAGTGTAAGTGGATTAATGGAAATACCAGCTTGCGATATGATGAAATAGGATTTATTTTGGTAGACCTTGATAAGGTTGCTTACAAGGATGAGTCTTTCATTATGGTAGAACAAGCAAAACAAGTAATTTATGTCAAAGATCCATGTGACCCAAGCTGGTTTGTGGTTCTACAGGGAAGAACAAGTGGTGTTAGTCATCAAAATGATGATTCAACACTTGATATTTGTGAGACTCCTTCTTCCTCCACACACATTATCTTCCATAATTGGAGAACATGAAGCAGATGATGTACATTCAAATCGTAATGATCATGATGAAGGATTATGGGAGAATATTCCTACATAATTATGTTAATTAAAAGTAATGTTTATAATATTGCACAATGTCATCAATTTTTATCTTTTTTTGGATATTAACTTTGTATTCTTGAAATATTCTCTAATTTATAATTAGTTTTATTTGCATAGGGTCATGGCTAAACCACCAAGCTCCCTTCTTCAATCATCAACTCCTTCAGAGTCTACATCCAAGAGGCCTAGACTACTCACACGACTCAGAAACTTGACTGCTAGACAATTGGATAAGACCAAGGTAGTGGTTCATGTCAATCCTGCCACCGGGAGAGCTTCAGGGCCACATAACGAGAAGTTCCACAACTATTTAGGGATGGTAGCTCGAGATAAGATTGATATTTATTATCCCAATTGGAAAACTATTCCATAAGCTCTAAAGAATGTGATTTAGGATGATATTGTGGTATGTCTACTAAAACATATAAGTTTTAGTAATTGGTTGTATTTAAGTTGAGAAGGTCATTGTCATTCACTAACTCTTAAATGGTTATTTAGTGATGTGGGGAACATTTGATATTGTAGAAGCATCTAATGCCAAGAAGAAGGTCATTTCATCATGGAGGTAATTTAAGTCATCCCTAACCACTAATTATGTATATGCAAACAAGGAGGGGCAAGATGATCAGACTCCTTATAATAAGTTTGTTCTGAATCCAAAGACTTGGGAGGTATTTGTTGCAAGCCACAAAACCCCTTCTTGGTAGGTTAGTTGTCTGTGTTGTTGAAATAGAAATTTATAATTTATTTAATTATTTTGCTAAAATCATGTCTAATTTACTCATAGGGAATAAAAAAAACTCAGGAAATCCAAAAGCATAACGACTGTCCACACTTATTGTCTTGTGGGGGTTATTTGTTGCTTGAGAGAAACATGATGGAGGATAAAAGGAAGAAAAGATATGAGGAATCAATCCAATCTAGGGGTTCAGCAATTGTTGACCCTCTATCTCCCATTGAAAGACATGTGAAGTGGAAGATGGTCTACACAAAATGATCTCGATAGATGACATTTGAGGCAACATAACAAAATTTTGATAGGATTATAAGTTCAATTTCAATTTTACATGTAACTTTATATAATAACATAATAATCTGACCAATTTCTCTTTTTGTTTGTTACATGACTCCTTACAAGATCAGATGACACGGGGAAGCTCTATACCCCATGGTCGTTAGGATATATTGTTTACTGCTATTGTATGATCCGAGCACTCAGGTCATGTTTGTGTTGTGGGAGTTGGTGTAACCATTAGCCAATACTCTGGACATGCATCATGTGGCTCCAATAGTTCTACATCCATCACCCAACAGCAGTTAGCAAAGATGACACGGAACCTTAAACAAGAGTGGAAGAGAGAAACAGAAGAGGAGAATAAACGTAGTATAGAGAGAATTAAATAGGAGCTATGGGAGGTCCTCATGAATGATTTAAGCCAGAAGGTATCTTAGCAGCCACTTACAATTGAGGCAGATATTCAAGTTTATGGTTCTCGTATGAGCACATTGGATTGTATGTGGCTGATACTGTTGTTAATCCCTCAAGGGAGGAGCCTCACTCTGATATCAGGCCTACAATGGGGTTGTATGTTAAGTACGACCATTCTACTCACCTGGTGGCATTGGGAAAAGTATATGAGGGGGCGTCCACCATACACCACAAGCATTTGACCGATGATGTGGTCAAGGTGGCTATTGAAGAAGTTCAAGATGTTGATGCTCAAGTCTTTTTTCCTACTTTAGAGGTTTAATGTGTGGGGTAGGCCCTCAACACTTTCATTGCATGGCCGAGACATCTTGTGAAGCTTGAATTTATGTTTATTTGTATTAACTTATGTTATTTATTAACTAAATAGGATTCACAGAACGTCCAAAGAAACATGTTGAATATGTTCATTGGTTGAATCCCATTAGTGATCCCTTAGCTGATTTGATTAAGAATTTGCTTGACCTTTACACAGACACTTCAAGCATCGTGGGATGCGATTGCATTTGGGGTTAACAATGATGATTTTACCTTGTTCATACACTTAACTGATGTCAATGAAATAATCTAAGGCCAATAATGTTTGAACATCTCTATATTATAGTTGTGGACAATGTGAATATATTTTATTTGAAGGTTAATTCATTATCTAATAACTTATAATATGATTAACGATTTCCATTTGTTTAAACTGAGATGTCAATAAACTTGGGACAGGGTTCTCTGTATGGATTCCATGAGCCTTTATGCATACACAATGCAAAGGATAGACGTGACGAATGTTAACTTTACCTTCAAACATGGCTGAAGGAATCACAAAGAGAGATATACCTAGGAGCTTACTTGAATCAATAAGTATAAGTTAATTAATAATGCATTTAAATAATGTTTGCATTATCACTAATTATTATTCTTCAATGCAGGGGCCATTGGCAGCTCCTTGTTATCTGTCCTAGGAATAATTTTGTTGTATGATTTTGTTCCTTGCTTGTGTAAGAAGCCTGAAATTCACATCAGAGTCGCGATTAACAAGTTTGAACTTGTAACACTTTTACTCTATTAAATCTTAGTATGGACACATATCAATATCTTGACCTTACAATATACATGCATGTGTCTTTTAGCTAGTGCTATGAAAGAATTGAAGGGATTCCATGGTAATCCCTTCCAAAGTAAACCTTTACTTGCACCTCTCTAGATTGAAGTAAAGGTAAGTCATTTAATCAATGTTTTAATCTGATTGATAACATTTTGTAACTTTGTAATTATGAGCTTTAACTGTATTTCATATTGAATTTAGAGTCATATTCAATCCAGAGGCTATAAGTGTGGTTATTATGTCATGCACTAGATGTGGACCATAGTCATGGGGGGGTTGAAGAATGAATGGAACACAATATACTAGTTTGCTTTAAAAGGTTTCAATTATTAGACTTATTTATAAAATGCCATTAGCTTGTGTTAAACAATATACTAGTTTACTTTGACATTTTTAATTATTACACTTTCATTATTTAATGTGATTAACTTGTGTTTATTATATGTTGCAATGGTTTAGTGATGGAGCATCATTGGTATTGGAGAAGATTACAATTCACAAGGAATGGGCAAAACACTTTTTAAAATGTGAAAATAATGGATTGACCAATGTTTGACAATGTTTGATATTGTATATCATTTACAACATATTTATTAATATTAATTAATTAATTTATAATTTGGGGTTTCCTATATTTCTTTTTGTATGAACTGCCTGAATTTGTTTTCTATATTTGTTTTAGTATAAACTGTATGGATCTATTTTTTGTTAAATTACAGGTTGGTTTTGTTGTAAAACAAAATAAATATTAAAAAAAATTATAAACTATGATGGTTTTCTAGAGAGCTGTCATAGAAATTTCATTTTCTTTGATGATTTCTGTGAAAACCAATGTAGAAGTACTCATAAAAAGACTTTTATTGCTAAAATGCAACATATTCCATGATCATTTTTAAATCGCCGTGGAAAGCAATCCACATTTTAACCGTCACGGAAGGCCCTAAAAAATCGTCATATAATTCTTTATTTGTAATAGTGTATCACACTCTAGAGTTGAATTTGTGATGTGACACATGAATGGAGAGACCTTCATTTATTCAGAGATCGAGTATAAGTCTCTAGAATCTTTAAGGTCGGAATGGAGGCAGACCATTGTCATTGTTTGTACCCTCCTTTTGTTACATATAGTCCCTTTTTTGGTAGATTTTATTTTTGTCACTTACCCTTAGTTTGGTTGCCAACAAGAGATTAATATTCAAGGAAAAAATTTCAAAAAATAGTGTGGGTCTCACACCTCTATCATACTATTTTAATTCAAATATTTATTCTCAATTCTCTTTTGTTCTTTTTCATTCCACAAAACCAAACTCACTCATAAGGTCTAAATCAAATTATCCTATCATTCTATATATTATTAAGTCCAACAATGTATAAACACATATCTTATAATCCAAAAATATAATTCATAAACATTTTTTTAAAAGGATATATAATTCATACATATATTCAAACAAACAACATATATTGCAAATAAATAAATTGAATCACCATAACATAACAAATTAATATGCATCAAGATTTCAAACTAATAAATTAAAATACACAAATCACCAATGAAACAAACTTTAAGATCAATAATCTAATAATCACCAAATAAAATAAACTAGCAACCATCAAAACTAGAACACAAAAGGAACTAACGTAAATCGTTGTGTTTTAATTCCTTTAATCAAAACAGTTTATATTAAGAAATAATATTACTTTGATTCAATTAAAAATACCAAAATAATTAAATTTCTTACAATACAACAAATAAGATAAAAGATAAATTTTTATAAAATAAAAATTGTGCCATTACAGTCAGTGAATCACTGATTGAACTAGTTAATTTTAGTTGAACTTCATGAATCGATATATAATTAAATATATGGTTTTAATTTAAAAATATATACTATTAAATTATTTTGTTCTTTATAAAAATATATATATATATATATATATTTAACAACAAAAAAACTAGGAAATAATGTTTCAAAGTACATAAATATAAATGTGAAAGATCACACAAGGATTTTCAAAATAACAACCATTATAAAATTTAAAGTGAGAATTTTAATTTTAATTTTAACTTTCATGAAACAATCATATTTAAGTTAGTTAGAACTATTATGAGTAAAAAAAAGTTTCCTTTTGAATATTCAACTTAATTGTTTATTTTAAGACTTATATTTAAAACCACTTAATTTAAAAGTTAATTTGGTTTGTTCCTTTTCATAGTAACCAATTTAGAATGTCATCTCATTAATTATTTTTTCACAAAAATATCCTTCACTATGAACCATTTTTTTAGTTCAATAAATAGTAGGTGGAAATACATTAATGCCTTAGACTACTATTTAAGAGTCTAATTTTGTCTTTTATAAAGCATTTTGGAATCTTACTTCTCACTATTTATATGTATAGCCAATAAAAATTAAATTAATAAATAAATTAACAATGAGAGAGATTAAAGAGATTAAAATAATAAAGCATGTAAATAAAAAATAAAAATAGACTTAAATATATTTTAGTCTTTGAAAAATTTACAGATTTTGAATTTGGCCTCTAACAAAAAAATTGTTGACTTTTGAGGTCTTTATTTTTTTATTTACTTTTCTTTTGGTCTTTGTCATTACATTGACTTTGTTAACTTGATACTTTAATGTCTTAGGGAAAATGTCAACGGTTGTGATAAAAATATCAAGGACCAAAAGAAAAATCCAAAAATTCTTTAGGGATCACTTAACATAGCAAACATAATGGTAGGAAAGAAATATAACATAAAGAAAAATTAGGAATGAAATGCAAAATATGTAAATTTTTCATGACCAAAAGTCAGATTTTTTTTTATTAAAGACCAAATGCAAGATCCATATTTTTTTAGACGAAAAACATATTCAAGTCATAAAAATATGTTTCTTTAATATTAGGAGTAGTTTAAAATTAAAATATATAATTTAGGAAACATTTAATGTTGTTAACTAAACTAACTAATTTTCTTAATTTTGATTAATTAGTTAATTGCATATTATAAAAAGGACTCTCCGGACTAATTTTACAAATTCAAAGTCACAACTTATTATGTTATTCTTTCCCAAAAAACATGTAAAAATATATTTATTTCCCTTTAACAATTGTGGTATGTCATTGCCTTGTTTTCTCCAACCTTTATCCAATCACCTTGAACTCAAATTTCTTGATTACCCCAACAATGCCCCTCATTGTGGTGTCCATCACATAAGTAATTTTGGCTTGGATGACTTGTGTTGAGTTTGCAAATATTTTACATGATTCTCTCCATTTTGCTACGGTTCCATGATAGTGCAAGTATATGATCTTATATTCAGTGCTAGATGTTGTGAAAAGTGCACCCTTGTTTCATGCGTGGTTACACAAAATATTTTTTATTTCTACGAGTGTTTGTAGTAGAATCTCTATATATGCACAAGCTTTTAAAACCCCATTTCCTCTCAAATTCACATCACAATATGTCAAACACCCCAAATTAAAAAATCATACTTAAATAACATTATAGGCACATTTTGATAAATAATACTTATTCAATAAGAGCTTAACACAAAAAACTTAACCCTGAAGGATTGATAAGGTCAACTAAACACACTACCTAGAGCATTATTGCCTTAGTGTTTATGTGTGGTATTGATGGAGTGCTATTAGTTAAATATTTTTTATTTCCTGTTTAGCTTATTTGACCTCTTTTGGACTTTTATTTTCCCATTCTAATTCAGTTTTAGCCTTAGGCAAGTAAGTGGGCCTAATTGCTAATTGTTGCGTATTTTTGGATTTTTGCTCACTTGACATATCTGACTTGTACAGGACCTATAGAGTGCTACCGAACTCTGAATGGAGCCTTCTAGGAGTCCCTGGAAAGATAACGGAAAGATCTACAAGTTTACTAGCAATAGACCTAGGCCAATTCTGTCATTTGGAGGGTCATTTTAAGCTTCGAAGTTAGCACCTCTGCACTTGTAATTTTGGGCTGCGAATTGGACTTTTAGTGGTGTAAATAGTAAATAATTAGAATTGATCGGTTTTGTTCATGGCACATTCTTTTCTTCAGAATTAGTCACTACATATTAGTGACATTGGACAAATTTTGATACACTTTACATTACATTTCATTTAATAAAAAACAGTTTTACATTTCTCTCTTTTAAGTTTTTAGGATCAAACTCTTGTTCTTCATTTTCTCTCAATTGTTCTTCATCTTCATTTTCATTTTGCTATTCCTCCATTTTTTTGCACTCACTTCATGGGGTTTTCCTTGGTGATGATCATTGTAACGACTCAAATTACCATATGGGTATTTTATTGATTTTTGATGAAAATTCTTTTCAACTTGCTTAAAATTACCAAACCAAATTTACTAATAACTGATATTCAAAGAGATTTTCATTACTGATTAATATTTATTACACTGATGTAATGTAAAATAAGAGTACAAACTGATTTCAATTCTTTTACATGATACAAATAACTAAAACATTCTATCTCAACTGAATACATCCTCAAGCATAACATCTTCAAATAACACATCTTCAAGCAAAACTTCTTGACAATCTCTTTCTCTGTTGTTCGTCTGCTCACCCGAATAAAATCGCGGTCATAGCAGGTGTCAACCACAGACACAAAATACAGGGTAAGTTCATGATAAACATAATTTAAGCAACATAATACATTCAATATACAGATAGTCATAACAACATCCTAAAAGATTATATGATGATTCTCTTTTTTATCATGATGCATGTTTCTCTTTAAACTTTTATCATGTGGTACCAACAGTCAAGATAGCCCCATCCCAATGGCACAGAACTTATCCGATCAGTCAGGTTGTGGCTGGTTGCGCCACAACTATTCTTCTTCATCTCTGCATCTCTTTTACTTTGATTTTACCTGCCAATTACTTCAATTTTTACCAAAATATATCATTGAAGCATATGAGTCATATTCACACCAAATGGAAGCTATTTATCATATAAAATGATGCATTTAATGGCTTAATTGAGCTTGGAAACATCATGTGCTAGGCACATATCAGTCCTAAAAGCAGTCTTCGAAATATCCTCAGACTTCACATAGATCTGATGGTAATCTGTCCTAAGATTTATCTTCCTAAACCCACATGCTCCTACCAACTGATCCATAAGGTCATTCATTCTAGGAACAAAATACTTAGTTTTAATCGTCACCTTATCCAACTAATGATAGTCTATACACCTCCTCATGATTCCATCTTTCTTATTTACTAGCAACACTGGTATTTCCCATGGAAACATATTAGATCTCACAAACCACTTATTCAACAATTCTCCTAGTTGTTTCTTAAGCTCAACTAACTCTATAAGAAACATCTTATAAGTAGCTACGGATATGGGTCCAACACCATATATTAAATCTATAGAAAACTCTATCTCTTTCAAGCGATAGACCAAATATATCCTTAGGAAACACTTTTGGGAATTCTCTAGCAACAAGTAAGTTACCTAGAGAAAACTTGGTCTCTACTTCCGGGTTAGACAAAATCATGTACACTTGAGCGTTTTCTTTCAAAGATGACAAAATTTGGTTGGTAGAGATAAACATCTTATTATTACTCATCCCAGGATTACCAAACACTATCATTTAAAACAATTCAACAGAACATGGTTAGAAGATAACCAGTCTATACCCAGAATAACATCAATTTGGCTGAGAGGTAAACAAATCAAATCAACACAAAAATTTTCTATCAGAAATCTCCACAAAACAATTTAAACATACATCAGAAATCCAAAACATACCCACTAGTTGGGGTTTCAACCACAAGCTTATTATTCAAAGAAGACACAAAGAATTTAAGTTTTTCCACTCACAAATAAAATATAAATGAATAGGTCACACCGGAGTTGAATAGCACAAGTAACCAAATACCATATTTTCCTTGGTAATGTGGAGAGTATCTCAATGATTATTCAATCTTAACTATATACTCAACCATAATCATAATCCTTTGCTTAAGCTCTATGAGTTCCATCAGTTTCTTGTTTCTAACATCCTCAAGAAAATATTTCTCCAAAAATGACCTCTTAAAGGTTCCCCAAGTCACAACTTGATTTTCACCCTCAAATCTTGAAAAATGTCAACTATTGTACAACCATTCTTACTAATCATCACTCCTTACACACACCAAATAATACAATTCTACATCCACTCAATCATCATAGAGAGTTGATACCTAGAAAAATCACTTATCATTCTATTATTTGTAATTTTGGCTTCTTTCCATAATATTCCTTTGCAATTCACAAAGTATCCAGGTGATCAGTCTGCTAACTTATTGAAACTCATGGTATAACAAACTTCAGAATTATAAACATGTTATGACCACCCAAAGAAATCTCCATGACCTATGCATCACAACATCAAATGTACCACAAGTAAGGTTAAACCACCATATCTTATTCAAGTAAGATTATTACCAACTTAGGCATAACCATAGAATATCCTCGAGCAACAGAAAATTATATTAGTAATCTAACTAATAATCCACAATTTATCTTTCAAATAATTTCTAATTCCTTTAAATCTTCACAAGAAAAGATTAAAACCTAGTATGCATCTTAATTTTCCTTTCACCTACCACCTCACTACTTAATCTTCAAAATTGAATTCCTCTAGTATTTGAACCATTTATCTGCATACCATTCATCCTCTATTTATAAAAATAATGCAAAATATTCCATAAAATATGACAAAACCTCCCAAATATCATCAAAACCATTCTCCAAAGATCATCAAATATAACTCCAACATCACTAATATTCCAACTTATAGATCATCACCTATCTTATGGTTAAAATCAACATTTTCTTATCTCAAAATAACCATTGAATGACATGATTATGTGCTTGTGGTTGCTACATTAGCTTTGTATTTACCCATAAAAACAGAGAAAAACCCAAAAAAATAGAGCAAAACACATTGTTAGAATCATGGCGCTAATCGCGCAGAATCCACGCTGATCACACCAAGAATTCGAATCTGATTTGGTTTCTCACGCTAACTGCGTGGCTTGTGGTGCTAGTCGCGCCATAGGTTCGAACATCTGACGCTGATCACGCGAGACCTGGCGTTAGTCGCGCCATAGATTCGAAAGTTCCACGCTGATAGTGCCAGTCTCACGCTAATCTGAAATTTTAAAATTTAATTTTTGTTTAAACTTTTTAGGGTTATTTTTGTGCTTTTTATTGTCCTTTATGAGTTGCATTGTGTATGACTAGGTCCACATCAAGTGAATTACATTCATTTGATTCTGAGATAGATAGGACATTTCATAGACTAAATAGACATAACCTTAGGTTAGATGACTTTGATAGTGTAGTTTTAGATAGTAGCATAGTGTCTTCTGACTTTGATTCTGATTCTACTTCTACTCATTCTACTTCTACACATCTTAATATAATGGCTGATAACAACCTAACTCTTAAGGAGTTAGCTACACTTGATGTTGTTTACCAACCTTGGTGTATTCAATATCCT
Source organism: Glycine tomentella (assembly GCA_007407185.1). Lineage (NCBI taxonomy): Eukaryota > Viridiplantae > Streptophyta > Magnoliopsida > Fabales > Fabaceae > Glycine > Glycine tomentella. The sequence continues at coordinate 16,995 of PYAF01002079.1, forward strand.
GAGACTGAGGTCAGTTATGAGATGAAATCTTGACTGATCTATTTGCTTCCTAAGTTTCATGGACTTGCTGGTGAAGATCCACATAAACACCTTAAGGAGTTTCATGCGGTGTGTTCCACCATGCGACCACATGACGTTCATGAGGATTATGTCAAGATGAAAGCATTTCCTTTCTCTTTGGATGGTGTTGCTAAGGACTGGTTGTACCTTCAACCAGATCCTATCACCACTTGGATAGACATGAAGAGAAGATTCTTGGAGAAATTCTTCCCTGCCTCTAGAACAGCATCCATCCGGAAGGAAATTTGTGGCATAAGGCAGTTTCCTAGAGAGTCTTTGTATGAGTATTGGGAGAGATTCAACAAGCTGTGTGCTACCTGTCCTCACCATCAAATCAGTGAGCAATTACTAATTCAGTATTTTTATGAAGGATTAATGTTGATGGATAGGAGTATGATAGATGCAGCCAGTGGGGGCGCTCTGATGGATAAGACCCCTCTTGCTACAAGGCAGTTGATTTCTAACATGGCAACCAACTATCCACAATTTGGTGCTAGAGTTGCAACATCCAAGGTTGCAAATGAAGTTTCTGCCTCTATGGTTGCTGATAACCAGAGGTTGGATAACAAATTGACAGAGTTGACATCCCTTGTGAGGCAGCTTGCTATTGGGCAACAACATAATGTGATGGCAGCCAATCAACCAAGGCTCTGTGGCATCTGTTGTGCGCCTTATCATTCCACAGATGCATGTCCCACTCTCCAAGAGACAGAACAACCTGCTGAAGTTTCTGCCATGCAACCTGGCCAGTCATTTAGACCTCAACAGTGGTGTAATCCTTACTCCAACACTTATAATCCCGGTTGGAGAGATCATCCAAATTTGAGGTATGGTCCTGGTCCACAACAACAACAGCCCTTTAGACCTCCACAGCAACCCTTCCAGCTTGCCACCACCAAATACCAACCTCCTTCTTTTAGACAACAGCCACAGTTCCAGCAACCTGCACAACCTGTGCAGGCCAGTTCTAGACCTTCCTTGGAGGATTTGATGAAGCAAATGGCCACCAGCAACATCCAGTTTCAACAATATGTCAGTGCCACCATCCAGGACCTGTAGACTCAGATTGGACAGTTAGCTACAACTATCAACCAGATGCAACAGCAGGGTTCTGGTAACCTTCCAGCATAACCAGTTATTAATCCGAAGAATGTGAGTGCTATTACCTTGGGGAGTGGCACGGAACTTCCAGATGCTGGTGCAAAAATTGATGCTGGTGCTGGTAAAAAAGTTGATAATGGTTCCAAAATAGATTCTGCACCAAAACAGATTCCCTTACCTTTTCCTTCTAGAGCCACTTCTGCAAAGAAAGTGGTGGACCTTGATTCTGATCTGTTTGAGACTTTTAGGAGGGTGGAAGTCAACATTCCCCTCTTGGATGACATCAAACAAATTCCAAAATATGCAAAGTTCTTGAAGGATTTGTGCACCCACAAGAGGAAGCTAAAGGGAAATAAGTAAGTGAAGACAGGTAGAAATGTTTTCGCACTCATACAGGGCAAAACTGTTGATGCCATTCCACTATCCACCTTGCCACAGAAGTGCAAGGATCCTGGCACTTTCACTGTCCCATGCACCATTGGAGATATTACTTTTGCAGATGCCTTGTGTGATCTTGGAGCCCCCATTAATGTCATGCCCACATCAGTTTGCAGATCACTACACCTTGGTGAGATGAAACCCACTGGTGTTGTCATCCACTTAGTCAACAGGAGTGCTACACTTCCACTTGGACTTATTGAAGATGTGCTGGTGCGGGTTAATAATTTGATCTTCCCAGGGGATTTTTACATTTTGGATATGGAGAATGAGTCTTCTAGCCATGATTCCACATTGATCCTAGGGAGACCATTCTTGATGACAGCTAGGACCAAAATTGATCTGCATGCAGGAACTCTTTCTATGGAGTTTGGTGATGACATTGTTCAGTTTAACATTTTTGAGGCTATGAGACATCCTGTAGAGGAGCATTCTATTTTTCTTCTTGATATCATTGATGCTGCAATAGATAGTGTAGATATTTCTGATTTACTTTCTGATTTTTCTGATCTTTCTTCTGATTTTGATCTTGGTTCTTGTAATTATACCCGTGATGATTCTGATGCCGTGTGTAATATTTGTGCAGAAATTTCCTCTGCACTTTACTCTAATTGTGTTCCAGGTACAAATACAAGTCTGACCCTACTATCCCACTTCCCTCAGCCCCTAGTCTGTCCTTACCTTCCACTATTCAGCCACCTTCCTTGGAGTTGAAGTCACTACCTGAGCACCTTAAGTATGCATATTTAGATGATGCTCAGAAGCTTCCAGTCATCATATCTAGTAGTCTGCCACTGGAGCATGAAGAAAAGTTGATGCATGTTTTGAGAGGCCACAAAAAGGCCATTGGATGGACACTTGCTGACCTTCCTGGAATTAATCCTTCCATCTGCATGCATCAGATACTTTTGGTGAAGAAAGAAGTGACGAAGCTACTAGCTGCAGGGATCATCTATCCCATCTCTGATAGCACTTGGGTTTCACCTGTCCAAGTGGTTCCTAAGAAGTCGGGCCTCACAGTTGTGAAGAATCAAGATAATGAGCTGATTCCGACTAGAGTGGCCAACAATTGGCGAGTTTGCATTGATTACAGGAGACTCAACCAGGCCACTCGCAAGGACCATTTCCCTCTGCCTTTCATTGATCAAGTTTTAGAGAGGTTGGTAGGTAAATCACATTATTGCTTTCTTGATGGTTTTTCTGGTTACATGCAAATCCATATTGCACTAGAGGATCAACATAAGACCACATTCACTTGTCCATTTGGCACATTTGCTTACACCCAGATGCCTTTTGGCCCATGCAACGCAGCTGGTACCTTCCAAAGGTGCATGATAAGCATCTTTTCTGATTTATTAGAGAGTTGCATGGAGGTGTTTATGGATGATTTCACTGTTTATGGTTCCACTTTTGATGCATGTTTGGATAGTCTCTCTAGAGTGCTTGACCGATGTATTAGTACTAACCTTGTTCTTAACTTTGAGAAATGTCATTTCATGGTGCATGAGGGTATAGTCCTAGGACATTTGGTCTCTAGTAGAGGTATTGAGGTCGATAAGGCCAGAATTGATTTGATTACCTCTTTGCCTTACCCTTCTTCTGTGCGGGAAGTACGTTCTTTTCTTGGACATCCAGGTTTTTATAGGAGATTCATTCAGGATTTCAGTAAGATTGCATTGCCATTGTCCAAGCTTCTCCAAAAGGAATTAGACTTTACATTTGACCAGCCTTGCAAAGAGGCATTTGAGGGATTGAGGAGGAAGCTGACTACCTCTCCCATCATGCAGCCACCAAATTGGGAGCTTCCCTTTGAGCTCATGTGTGATGCCTCTAATTATGCACTTGGGGTTGTGTTGTCACAAAGACTTCGTAAACTATCCCATGTCATTGCTTATGCTTCACGCACTTTGGATGCAGCCCAAGTTAATTACACCACCACTAAAAAGAAGCTTTTGGCTATTGTTTTGCTTTAGATAAATTTAGATCTTATTTACTTTGCTCCCATATCACTGTCTTTACTGACCATGCATCTTTGAAATACATGTTGAAGAAGCCTAATGCTAAACCTAGATTGATCAGGTGGATGCTTCTTCTTTAGGAATTTGACATTGAGATTAAGGACAGAAGTGGTGCAAAAACTTGGTTGCTGATCACTTGAGCAAGATTAAAGGGCCTCTTGAGTCCTTTCCCATTCGTGATAATTTTCCTAATGAGCATTTGATGCATTTGCATTCATCGCATGTCACACCTTGGTTTGCTGACATCGTTAACTTCCTTGTTGCATCTGTTGTTCCACCTGATGCATCTAGGTCCCAAATAGATAAACTTAAGAGTGATGCTAAATATTATGTTTGGGATGATCCTTATTTGTGGAGGTTTGGTAGTGACCAAGTGATCCGAAGGTGTGTGCCTGATCATGAATTCAGTCTATTCTTCAGTTTTGTCATGGCACACCTACCGGAGGTCATTTTGGTCCTCAGAGGACCGATAGGAAAGTATTAGATTGTGGGTTCTTTTGGCCCACCTTGTTTAGAGATGCTCATCACTTTACCACTACTTGTGAGCAGTGTCAGAGAGCAGGAGGCACAATTACACATAGACATGAGATGCCTCAGCAACCCATTATTTTTTGTGAGATTTTTTATGTCTGGGGTATTGATTTTATGGGTCAATTTCCTGTTTCTCATGGCTTTTCATATATTTTGCTTGTTGTTGATTATGTTTCTAGATGGGTTGAGGCTAAGGCCACCAAAACTAATGATTCTAAAGTTGTTGTGGATTTTGTGAGATCCAACATTTTTTGCAGGTTTGGTGTGCCTATAGCCATTATCAGTGACCAGAGGAGCCATTTCTGTAACCGATCATTGGCAGCTTTGCTGCAGAAGTATGGGGTTGTGCATAGAGTTGCTACAGCTTATCATCCTCAAACTAATGGGCAAGCAGAGGTTTTTAACAGAGAGATCAAGCAAGTGTTACAGAAGGTGATGCAACCAAATAGGAAAGATTGGAGTAAGCTCCTTGAGGATGCTTTATGGGCTCATAGGACCGCTTACCGCACACCTTTGGGGATGTCTTCCTATCGGGTGGTTTTCAGTAAGGCATGCCACCTTCCAGTGGAGATTAAGCACCGTGCTTATTGGGCAGTGAAGAGTTGTAACATGGCATGTGATGAAGCGGGTATGCAAAGGAAGCTTCAGTTGCAAGAGCTTGAGGAGATTCGTTTAGAAGCCTATGAGAACTCCAAGATTTACAAGGAGAGCGTGAAGAAATTCCATAACTCTAGGATTCTTAGAAAGGAGTTCCATAGTGGCCAAAAAGTGTTATTGTTTAACTCTCGCCTTAAGCTTATTTTTGGTAAACTTTGATCTAGATGGGATGAACCTTTTGTTATTACTAATGTTTTTCCCCATGGTGCAGCTAAGATTAAAAATGAAGCTACCGGCAAAGTCTTCAAGGTCAATGGTCACCAACTCAAAGCATTTCATGAGAGCCCTCAAGTGGAGGAGGAGCTTGCGGAGGACATCTCTTTGGTCCTGCCAATTTTGTGTGAAGATGTGTCTTGAATGACATTTGGGGAGTTTCCTTTTCCCTTCTTTTATTTGTTGTCTCTTTGTTTGCATTTCTTTGCATGCCTACATTGAGGACAATGTGCATTTCAAGTGGAGGGGTGAAGGATCCTAAAATTTTTTTGAAACTCTGGTTATTTTCTGTTTTCTGTCTGTTTATGTTTTGTTGCTGTTTGTTTGTCATTGTCTGACAGGTTTCTGTTTTCTATTTATTTGTCTGTCTACATTCTGTGTGTCTGTTTTAGTTGTGGTGTCTGTATGTTTTTGTTGTCTGTTTCTGCTATTTTTGTTTTGTTGCTGTTTTTATTGAAATTAGGCACTTTTTCATGTTTTTCATAGGATTTCTAACTTCTATAAATTGTGAGAATGTTAAAAAGTTGGTTGGATTGAGAGGTTTCATACTTGATGTGAATCATTGTTGCAATTGTTGAAGTGATAAGTAGGCTTGAGAAATAGAATTTAAGATGAACCATGTGTGGTAGAATTATGCCTTGTGCGTTTTTTAGCCTTTGTGGATATGTTCTTTCATGTGTGATTTCACCCTTGTGCTAGATTACTCTATGTTTTGCTTTGCCTCTTTTGACATTCCTTGTTGCACATGCTTTGATTGAGATGATTTAGGCCTTCTTTCTTTTAGCCACTAGCCAAATAAACCTATCCTTGTGTTGATATCCATTGTCACCCTCTTTGAGCCTTTAGCCTTTTCTTTCTTGTTTAGCTCATTAAAAACTAATTAAAAAAATGGAAAACCATGTTATCCTAGCTTTAGGGAGAAAAGGGGCTTTGGAATTATTTTGGGAGTGGGTTTCAAGCAAGTGTGGGGTATTTTATTTTGTTTTGATTTGAAAGAGAAGAAAAGAAAAAGAGAAAAGAAAGAGTTCAAATAGCCAAAGTTCAAAGAAAGAAAAAAAAATTGTGTATCATCAAAGAAAAAGAAGTTCAAGCAAAGAAAAAGAAATATGCAATAAAAGTTGTTATGGTTCATTTTCATCCTTGTAAATTCTTTTAAATTTCATCTTATTGTTTCTCCCCATTGTTCCTAAACCATTCATTACAAGCTAATAAAGTCCTTTTGATCTTTTGATGCATGTGTATTTCAAGTTTAATGAATGAGAGGCTTGTCAATGCTTGGATGTGCTAGTTACATGTGGTGTTTGAGTGTAAATACAAGCCATACACATCATATGAGGTTGACTGTCACCCTTTGAGAGAATTCTATCACCTTTGTGCATTCTTAATCCCAAACTTGACTACTTTTCACTTTGCACTTTGTGATCATGTTTTCATGGATTGTTTGTTACCTCAATATTATTCTTCCATCTTTCATCTCTCACTTTTGTGCATTGAAATGAGACATTGAAAAATATGTGTGCCTTGTTCATACCCTTTCTTTAAATTTTTTGTTCGTTTGAATTTTTCTCTTAGTCTTTCTTTTAGTTTTGCCCAGGAGTGCAAAAGTTTAAGTGTGGGGTATTTTGATGGAGTGCTTTTAGTTAAATATTTTTTCTATCCTTCTTACCTTATTTGACCTCTTTTGGACTTTTATTTTTCCATTCTAATTCAGTTTTAGCCTTAGGCAAGTAAGTGGGCTTAATTGCTAATTGTTGCGTATTTTCGGATTTTTGCTCACTTGACATATCTGACTTGTATAGGACCTATAGAGTGCTACGAAACTCCGGATGGAGCATTCTAGGAGTCCCTGGAAAGATAACGGAAAGATATACAAGTTTTCTAGCAATAGCCCTAGGCCAATTCTGTCATTGTAACACCCCGTAGGCCTCCGACGTGTTATTATTAATAATATCAGATTAGCGCATAAAACACATTTTATAAAACTTAGCAGAAGCACAGAATCGCTTTTCTTGATACATTATGTATGGAATCACAAATTTAAAGTATCTCACACACAGAACATTCATCTATCACGCCCCTGCTGATCCAGTTTTTCATATCATACATCATAAAGACAGATAACTACAAGACTTAGGCAGATAGTCATATGAACAACAAATATATACTCAGGGAAAGTCTCATATCATAAACTCAGA
>PYAF01002079.1:54995-73326 GCA_007407185.1 Glycine tomentella
TGGATTCAAAACCTTCAGGTTGTGTCATGTACACTTCCTCCTTCAAGAATCCATTCAAGAAGGCAGTCTTGACATCCATTTGCCAAATCTCATAGTCGTGATATGCTGCTATGGCAAGCATGATCCTAATAGATTTGATCATGGCAACGGGTGAGAAAGTCTCATCATAGTCAACACCTTGTCTTTGACGATATCCTTTTGCAACCAACCTAGCTTTATAGGTTTGAACGTTGCCATTTGCATCAGTCTTTCTCTTAAAGACCCACATATTACCGATAGGAATTTTTTCTTGCGGTTGTGGAACCAAGGTCCATACCTTGTTTTGATACATCGAATCTATTTCGGATTTCATGGCTTCTAGCCACTTAGAGGAGTCAACGTCCTTGACTGCCTCGTCATAGTTACTTGGTTCATTATCCTCTACAGTTTGTTGATTCTCAATCACAAACCCATACCTCTCAGGTGGATAGTGTTGAATTCAGGGGAAGCTGCTTGAATCATAAGCAATGATTGGTTCAAGGTTCAAGGTTTTAGCTTTCAACATGCCTTGAAGTATTGAAGAGCAACTTCTGATTAATTTGTAAAAGGAAGAGTTAATCTGGTGATCCCAGTGCATTGCATTCATAACATTCATTTAGTAAAGCATTTTGAGATATAGAATTCACAAGGCATTGATTAATTGTTTAAGATTTGAATTCAATCAAGAGTTTTTGGAAAAATAATGTTTTGAACTGATTTAATCGATTACAACATGATAGGAATCGATTATTTTGTTCTTATGCTTTCTGGAAAACTTTTCAAGAACAATGTAATCGATTACGTATCGGATTAATCGATTATTTTACATTGATTCACATATAAACTACCTTGATGAACATTTTAATCGATTACCAATAGGCAATAATCGATTACATAGGCTAAAGCATAAAATTTCATGTTCCTGTCTTAATCGATTACCAAAGACAGTAATCGATTACATCTTATGTCTATGTTTAACATGTTATGCTGCATTAATCGATTACCAGAAATCGTAATCGATTACATATTACATTTCAAAATATGAGCCTTCCGGGTTTAATCGATTACCAGAACCCGTAATCGATTACTCTGTGTATTTCAAGTTTTTAGAAGTTCCCGCTTTAATCGATTACTATACGGATTAATCGATTATTTTGATCTTTGCTTATATCCAGATTTCTGAAGAACAGTTTAATCGATTACAGGAGCGTATGTAATCGATTACATAAGCAAAATAATCAATTACAGGAGCATTTTTAATCAATTACTAACGGTTAGAAAAGTTTGTTATAAATAGAAACCTTGCTCAGCTGTTTTGAAAACTTGACAAATTCGTATTCTGAGCACTCTAAGGCTTTCTAAACATTCTTTAAGAGTTTTTTCTGGGTTCATTGAGTTCTTGCTTACACACAAACACTTATGGGTTTCTAAGTGATTCATGAAGCAAGAAGTTTCTTTTCAAAGATCAAGGAAGGAGATGTTCTAAGTTTGATTTTACTTTTCAACCTGATTACTCATTCATGTGCATATCATTCACTGGATCATCAGGTGATTTCTTTCCTTATCTTTCTAAGGTTGTAATTTGTTTTTGAATTTGACTGTAATTTTTGTATATTGTAAATGGGTTTCTTACTTGTAATCTAGAGATAGAGTTTCTCTAGGGGATAAACTGAGTAGTGTTCTCAGTGGGATTATCTCTAAGGATCTAATAGTGTCTTAGATTTCTGAACTTTATCTAGGGTTAATAAAGAGAGATATTGTATTACTTGTAAGAACATATTTTACAATAGTGGAACTCCATTCTAGAGTTGAGTGGAAGAAAACTGGATGTAGCTTCATAGTGTTTGAAGTGAACCAGTATAAATTGTGATTCTTCTTTATTCTCTTCTCATCATCTTCTTATTGGTTTGTATTCTTTGAATCATATTCATTGCACAACAAGTTTTTGATTTTGATCTATTGAATTCTTGGACGGTGGTTCTTGATTGAATAAAAGAGTTTTTGATTTCAAAGATTTTAAAAGTGATAAAGATCATGTGGAAACTCTGATATTGAAATATTTATATACCAAGGTTCAACCAATTCACCCCCCCACCTCTTGGTTGTTGTGAAGTATTCCTATTATTTTCAGATAGATGAACCTAGTAGACCTACGAAGTTGTGAGTTTACTTCTCCATTGGAGAACGTCACCTGCGGTGCAGACTCGAGTTCCTCAATCTGTTCTTGTGGTCCTTGAACTTCTTCAAGATCAATTTTACTCCCACTGGCTCCTTGAGAGAGTAAATCATTCTCAAGGAATTCATCATTTTGGACACAAACACCTTGTGTTCGTCCAATGAGTAAAAGTAGTATCCCTTAGTACCTTTGGGATTCCCCACAAATAGACATTTAGTGCTTTTAGCACTAAGCTTGTCTGATGTCAATGATTTGACATATGCTGGCGATCCCCATACTCTGAGATAACTCAGGTTGGGTCTCTTACCATTCCATATCTCATATGGAGTGGTCTGAACAGATTTAGACGGTACCCTATTTAGAAGGTATGTCGTCGTGTCTAAGGCATATCCCCAAAACGATTTTGGAAGTTGAGTCTCACTCATCATAGACCTAACCATGTCTAACAAGGTTCTGTTTCTCCTTTCGGAGACACCATTTTGGTGTGGTGTGTAAGGTGCAGTAAGCTGCGAGAGAATTCCATTCTCTCTCAGATAATCCTGAAACTCATGGCTTAGATATTCACCACCACGATCTGATCGTAATGTCTTAATCATGTTTCCACGCTGTTTCTCTACTTCATTCCTATACTCCTTGAACTTTTCAAAGGCCTCGGATTTATATCTCATCAGGTAAACATACCCAAATCTCAATTTATCATTCCTAAAGGTAATGAAATAGGAGTATCTGTTGATTCAAGTGAAGCCAGGCATCAATGAACAAAGATCAAAGGCTTAAGTGTTTTGTGCTTCCAACATGCTCAAGGACAAAGTACCAAGAAAAGCTTGAAGACCAACTTGATTAATGTAAAAGGAAGTTTATGATCTGATAATCCAATTGAGCATATCATGCATGAATCATTCATCTAGGATTGTTAGATTAAAAGGATTAAAAATAAAGGCAGGTTATAAGTAAGGTTTTCAACTAGCAAAGTTTTTGGAAAAATGAATCCTTACTGCATTAATCGATTACAAGCTAATGACATTGATTATTTTGTTCTTCGTGCCTTTAGAAAACAAATCATGATCATTGTAATCGATTACATATCGGTTTAATCGATTACTCAGGCTTTTTATGAAAGATGGAACTCTCTGACTTAATCGATTACAGAAATCGGTAATCGATTACATGCATGCTTAGGAAAACACATCCTACTGTCTTAATCGATTACACATCGTTATAATCGATTACAAAGTGCATTTAGAAAATTATGCCTGACTGGTTTAATCGATTACTTCACGGAATAATCGATTATATTGTTCATAGCTCAAACCCAGAACTCATTAGGAGCATTTTAATCGATTACAGTCTTGGATTAATCGATTACGTATGCGAAATAATCGATTACTGGAGCGGGTTTAATCGATTATTTTCAGTTAGAAAGCTGTTATAAATAGAACCCATTATTCTGAGGTTTGTAACTTTTGATATTTTCGAATTCTGGGCAATCACAAACCTTCTTGAGCTTTCATTAAGGAGTTTTCTGAGTTACTAAAAACTTAGGCTTCACAAATTCATATGATTGTTTAATTCAAGAGAGTGAAGCATCATTGTTCATCAAAGCATAAGGAAAGGAATTCATTGAGTTAGTAATCTTTCATTCAACCTGTTGAATCATTCATGTGCATGAATTCTTGGATTATCAGGTGATATCTTTCCTTATTCTTTGAAGGTGTAAAACTGTTATTTGAATTTCTGTAAAGATTAGTCTATTGTAAATGGGTTTCTTGCAAGGTTAGAGATAGTGTTTCTCTAAGGACAGTTGAGTAGTGTTCTCAATGTGGGTTTTGGTCTCTAAGAGTCTAATAGTGTTTTAGACTTCTGAACTTTATCTAGGGTTGATAAAGAGAGGCTTGTAATTGCTTGTAAGAATATTTTTGCAATAGTGGAACTCTACTCTAGTGTTGAGTGGAAGAACTGGATGTAGCTTTATAGTGTTTGAAGTGAACCAGTATAAAAATCTGTGGCTAATCTTTCTTCTCATCCATTCATCTCTTAATTGCTTTGTTTGTGAATCAATTTCATTGCACAGAAAATTATACTCTGTTTTCTATTCTTCTTGAAAAAAGAATTTGATTGAATACTGATTCTTGGTTTTGAAACATTTTTAAAGTGATAAAGATCCTGTGGAAAAACTCTGATTTGAAATTTTTAATTTACCAAGGTTCAACCAATTCACCCCCCTCTTGGTTGTGTTGAAGTATTCCATTTATTTTCAGTATCCTCCTCTAGCCTCTATAGATATTGGGCCACAAACATCAGAGTGAATGAGTTCTAATAACTTACTAGTCCTATGACTTTTAAGCCCTTTGGGCTTGTGACGAGTCATTTTCCCTTTTAGACAAGATTCACATTGTCCATAGGATTCCAAATCCATGGAATCTAGGTATCCATTTGCATGCATCCTAGACAATCTTGTTTCATTAGGTGCCCTAGTCTACAGTGCCACAGATAAGATTGATTATTTGTCCTAGGTCGTTTCACATTCACATTGAGAACTTCTGTTCTCGTTTCTAAAACATGTAAGCCATTTACCAAAGAAGTAGTAGCATAAACCATATCATTGATAATGATAGAAAATGTACCATCCCTAATAGTAAAAGAAAAACCATCTCGTTCTAAACAAGAAATTGAAATAATGTTTCTAGAAATGCCCGGAACATAAAGGCAATTATTCAAATGCAATAAAAGGCCCGTAGGCAAAATGAGGTCTGTATCTCCAACAGCTAGAGCAACAACTCTTACTCCATTACCAACGTGAAGGTCAACCTCATTCTTCTCCAATCTCCTGGAACTCCTAAGTACCTGCAACATATTGCAGATGTGAGAACCACAACCGGTATCTAATACCCATGAAGTCGGATTAGCACAACAATAATTGATCTCAATCATGTAAATACCTGAGGTAGAAACATCACTATGTTTCTGGTCTTTCACACTCTTCAGGTAGTCTAGACAGTTTCTCTTCCAATGGCCAGTCTTGCCACAGTGGAAGCACACAACATCACTTTTGTCCTTAGGTGCACACTTACCCTTCTTGTTGCCCTTCTTCTTCTTGGGTTTTCCTTTGGGCTTAAGGGAGTTTCCTTTTGCAAGCTCCTTAGCCTTACCCTTGGCCTTATTAGGCCCACCAATCATAAGAGAATGTGTCTTATCCTTTTTGATAGACACCTCAGCAGTTGTTAACATACTTAACAACTCAGGCAAGCTCACAAGCATCCCATGCATGTTGTAATTCATAATGAATTGACTAAAGGAAGGTGGAAGTGATGTGAGGATTAAGTCATTACTTAGCTTGGCATCCATCACGAAGCCTAGATTTCCTAGCTTCTCAATGAGCCCGATCATCTCAAGAACATGACTGCTCACACTCATGCTATAAGACATCCTACACGAGAACAACTCTCGAGAGGCCTCATACCTCTCATGCCTGCCTTTAACATCATACAACTCCTTGAGATGCAAGATGATAGAGGGAGCATCCATATGCTCATGCTGCTTCTGTAGCTCAGGTGACATGGATGCCAACATAATGCATACTACCATTGTATTGTCATTCATGTGCTACTTTTGAGCTTCCATATCGTAGAACTCATAATCAGCTTCCCCTCCCTTAGGAGCTGTGGGTAAATTACCTTCTAGGACATAAGCGATTTTCTCGGCCCTAAGAACAATTCTTAGGTTCCGATACTAGTTCGTAAAATTTGAACCATTCAGTTTGTACGTATCGAGAATAGAGTGCAGTGATAGTTGATTAGTCATACTATTAACTGAGAAGATGTAAAGATAAATTAATCAATATACAGTCATGAAATAAGAACAAATCATTAAAGACTTTAAATAACATGCCCCTCCCACTATTTTATCTAAGTCAATGACCCTTGTTATTTTGACTTAGGGTTATTTTATCTTAAAATCACCTTAGTGGGATTAAAAGTACGATTATTTATTTTAATCTTCGTCTGAGACCGCAAAATTAAACTAAATAATGGGTTTATCCTTAACAACAGTATCTCATACCTTCTCTTAGCATCAGGTTGACAACTCCTTGTCACTTAGTGGTGCATCTTATGCAACCAACCTGGCACTATTACCCCAAATATATAAGCCCGACTGCGCCTGCAACTCATGCATTCAGTTAAGCACTAACCAGCACCTTAAGTGTCTCACACTTCTAATACTGCTCTTACTCAACGAAACAGTGGGTCCCAATTGAGTTCTGGCACACCACCATTTAGAGGAACTTCGAGTGGCATTGGTGGTGGGAGGTAATCATGTGCTTAATAATTGATTCCTTTTAAGTGTTTCTTTTATTTTAATGGGTCTCATCAAACGTGTAAGTACTATTATCATGCTAGTCGTATCCTATGTCAAACATCTATCGGATTACACTAGTCGCTTTTGGACATGCATAATAAAACATACATTCACGGTTGTCCATATCATGCATACTAGTCGTTTTTAAAACATGCATCCGCGATGCTCTATCTCATGCATACTAGTCGTTTTAAAACATACAAGCATGCATAAAACAGATTTTATATGAGATAGTCATGGTGCTCGTGCATTCTTTCTTCTTGCTCCTAAGACGCGGCTCCATCATGAAATCTTCCATGCCTAAACGCCACTAGCCTAATTTTTTCTAATTACAAAATAACTAAAGAAACTCCAATACATCTTTGGAGGAACAAAAGAATATACAAAATTTAAAATTCAAAATTACAACTCCAATTTGAATTAAAACAAAATTTGAATTCAAATCTAAAACATTTAAATTCAAATATTTAAATTCGGGCACCATGACCATCCCCTTCCATATCTGCACCTTAAAAGTTAGACAACTAACAAGCACACAATGTTATTTTCTCCTACTTGGAACTCTTCCAAGACACTGCCCCACCATTTAAGGTGAATACGAACCCTGACTGTGACTTGTAGTCATCTTTGTCACTCTGAAAGCTGGCGTCAGTGAATCCTTTCGCTGAAAGCTCATCTACCCCACCATAGACCAGAAACGCATCCTTAGTTCTTCTCAAGTACCTAAGGATGGTCTTGACTGTTATCCGGTGACCCTCTCCAGGTTCTGACTGGTATCTGCTCGTACTGCTCAAAACATATGAGACATCTGGTCTTGTACATATCATGGCATACATGATGGACCCAATAGTCGAAGTGTATGGAATTCCACTCATGCGGTCTTTCTCAGGCTGTGACTTAGGACACATAGCCTTGGAAAGATGTACTCCATGACTGACGGGAAGAAAACCCCTTTTCGACCCTTCCATGCTAAACCTCCTTAGCATCTTGTCAATATATGTGGATTAAGATAATCCCAGCAGCCTTTTAGATCTATCTCTATAGATCTTTATACCAAGTATAAAGGTCGCTTCTCCCAAATCCTTCATGGTGAAGCTTTCTGAAAGCCAGTCTTTAGTTGTTTGTAATGTGGGGATGTCATTTCCTAGTAGTAGTATGTCGTCTACATAGAGTACTAAGAAAACGACATTGCTCCCACTATCCTTCTTGTAAACACAAGGTTCATCCTCGTTTTTTTTTTTGGATGAATCCGTTACTCCTAACGATTTCATCAAAACGAATATTCCAACTTCGTGATGCTTGCTTTAGCCGATATATCGACCTCTGCAGCTTGCATACCATATGTTCTTGGCCTTTGGATTCAAAACCTTCAGGTTGTGTCATGTACACTTCCTCCTTCAAGAATCCATTCAAGAAGGCAGTCTTGACATCCATTTGCCAAATCTCATAGTCGTGATTGTTGATTCAAGTGAAGCCAAGCATCAAGGAATTAAGATCAAGCTTCAAGGTTTTGGACTTTCAAACATGCTCAAAGGAAATGCTCAAAGGAAAGCTTGAAGAATCAATTTGATCAATATGATCTGATAATCCAAGTGTGCACATCATGCATTAATTATTCATTAAGGATCATTAGATTAAAAGGTTTAATCAAAGGCAGTATGTAACTAAGGCATTTAAAAGGTTAAGTTTTTGGAAAAACAAAAGTTTTACTGAAGTAATCGATTACACATATACTGGAATCGATTATTTTGTTCTTCGTGCCTTTAGAAAACAAATCATGATCATTGTAATCGATTACATATCGGTTTAATTGATTACTAAGGCTTTTTATGTAAAATGGAACTCTCTGTCTTAATCGATTACATAGAGTTGATAATCAATTACAAGCCTATGCATATAGACTTAGAAAAATCACAGCTCACTGTCTTAATCGATTACATATCGTATTAATCGATTATTAAGCTCATTTAGGAAAACATGTCTAACTGGTTTAATCGATTACTTCACGGAATAATCGATTATATTGTTCATAGCCTAAACCCAGAAACTTTTAGGAGCATTTTAATCGATTACGATCTTGATTTAATCGATTATAAATGGTAAATAATCGATTACAGGAGCGTGTTTAATCGATTATTTTCAGTTAGAAATCTGTTATAAATGGAACCCACTTCTCTGAAGGTTGTAACTTTTGATTTTTTGTATTCTGGGCTTTCACAAACATTCTGAGCTTTCATTAGTGAGTTTCTCTGAGTTCTAAACATACTTAGCTTCACAAAATCTCATATGGGTTTTTGATTCAAGAAGGTGAAGCTTCATTCATTCAAAGCATAAGGAAATGACTGCATATGTGATTGTAATCTGTCTTTCAACCTGAGAATCATTCATTGTGCATTCATTCTTGGATTATCAGGTGATAGATTTCCTTATTCTTTGATGGTGTAAACTGTTCTTTGAATATTTATAAGGATTAGTCTATTGTAATTAAGTTTCTTGCAAGTGTGAGATAGTGTTTCTCTAAAAGACAGCTGAGTAGTGTTCTCAGTGTGGGTTTTGGTCTCTAAGGATCTAATAGGGTTTTGGATCTCTGAACTTCATCTAGGATTGATGAAGAGAGGCTTGTAAATTTGCTTGTAAGGATATTTTTACAATAGTGGAACTCTACTCTAGTCTTGAGTAGAAGAACTGGATGTAGCCTCATAGGGTTTGAGGTGAACCAGTATAAAAATCTATGACTAATCTTTCTTCTCACCTATTCATCTTTTAATTGCTTTGTTTGTGAATCAATTTCATTGCACAGAAAATTATATTTTGTTTTCTATTCTTCTTGGAAAAGGAATTTGATTGAATATTGATTCTTGGTTTTGAAATAATATTGAAAGTGATAAAGATCCTGTGGTAATACTCTGATTTTAAATTTTAATTGGACAAGGTTAAACCAATTCACCCCCCCTCTTGGTTGTGTTGAAATATTCTTATCATTTTCAGTGATATGCTGCTATGGCAAGCATGATCCTAATAGATTTGATCATGGCAACGGGTGAGAAAGTCTCATCATAGTCAACACCTTGTCTTTGACGATATCCTTTTGCAACCAACCTAGCTTTATAGGTTTGAACGTTGCAATTTGCATCAGTCTTTCTCTTAAAGACCCACTTATTACCGATAGGAATTTTTTCTTGCGGTTGTGGAACCAAGGTCCATACCTTGTTTTGATTGGAGGCTCCTTTCTCTATCGGATCCTCGAGTTGAGTTTTGAAGATTCTGCTCCAATTAAAGTGCTTCTCTTCGTGCGGTGGTCCAACGGCAAGCGACGGTGCCTCATAGTGGTCTGTGGTGGCTATGGGTGGTGGAGGATGATGGTGGGAGGTGTCTTGGCTGTTGGGAGGAAGAAAAATCACAATTTTCGTGATTTCCAGGATGTAATACGTATTTAACACTGCCTTGACTCGCCCAGGTGAGCAAAAGTGCCTGCAAAATTCGCCTGGACGAGCTGACTATATTCTAGAATTTCTGCTTCAGTGAAAAATTAATGTCTCACGCTCTAGATATTATGTTGACAATCCCAACGGTCAAACGTTACATATTTGGGTTAGAAACCCACCTTTAGAATTTGAAGGAGATCCAACGGTTAAACAATTGATAATGGTGATTTTACTAAAACAGGTTTTGGGTCAAATTCAGAATCACTCAATTACAACGCATCTCAACCAAACCCCACATAACTTGACATATACACCAAGCAATTGCACATGGATAATCGACATAACATTTCAATTAATCTAAACTAATCAAATAGCACAAGAAATGTGGCAAAAGAACCCAAATAATATGATTTTAATAAAAAAAATTACCAATTTGGGGTTGTTTGCAACTAATTATCAATCTAGGGCAGTGGGTCACGCCCAAAATTGGGCATGATCAGTCACACCTAGATTCAGGCATGACCAAGGGGGGGTCACGCCCAATTTTGGGAGCGTTTCACCAGATGGTGATGTTAGGAACTTATGGCAAGCGTACCGTGTTATCGTTGCAAGTTACAAATTTATAAAGTTCGTCTCCACAGGGATTTGAGTTTACTTTGGTTTAGTTTAAATATTTACCAATTTCTATGTACAGATGATTAAAGCGAAGGTTCATTTGTTTGATGTTGTATCGTAAAACGAAGATGAAATTACAGAAATAAATAAACGAGTTCAAGTCAAGGAAAGCGTAGGATTGGATTTCGTCTTACTTATCCCTTCGATTAATTTTACCTATGCATTATTTTTCTATTCTTATTGACGCACACGTTTAAGTAACCCTAATTCGATTCCTCGCAATTAAAGTCATAAGGATATTTTGCTAAATATCGATTCCTTGCATATTTAATTAAATACCCAAGCATTAAGATTATATTCACGTGTTTAATACGATCAAAATGTTATGCCCTATTCCTAGCAACGCAACGTGATTAGTGAAATTATTCGATTCAAACCCTAAATTTACTTTCCATTCGCCTTTAGGGTTAAGTTCATGAAACTAACGATCACTTAGAATCAAGCATTAAGCATAGAATAAAGTCACCAATAAGAAATAGGATAATGCATAGAAATTAAAAGAGCATAGAGATAAGAAGAGTACGTCCAATCCTAGAGAAGCTTAGGCGAGCATCGGAAGAACTGTCTCAAGAGAATCACTGACGAAGTAGCTTGTCATCGATCCTCTTTTCGGTAGAGTCTCCACTACAAAAACTCACTTTCCTCACTTCCCTAACCTTTTACTCTCAACTAGGAATGATCCTAAGCATAAAACATGAATTAAGTAGCTAATTTTGTGCCAAAAGAACATGCATTGCTTCCAAATCCGTGGGGTATTTATAGGTGCAGGTCATGTATGCTTCCACTCGCCCAGGCGGCCAATTCCTTCATGTTTTGCTCGCCTGGGCGAGCTTAAGATATCTTTTGGGGACTTGTGGCTCGCCTGGGCGACCAAATTAGCCTTAGGGAGCTCACCTGGGCGAGCTTAAAACTTAGTGCTGAAGATTCCTTTGGGCTTTGACGGTGTTGGGCCTTAATTGCTTGTGGAACTTCCCTTTTTTGCTTTGAACACCCTTTTTCTTGGCTTTATATGCTCGAAACTTCCGGAATCTTTAAACCTAACAAAATGCACCATTAATTTGGACGAATCTTTTCAAAACATAAAATCATAACTTAACTCCATACAACTATAATTTAACTAGGTTTCTAGGGTTAATTTGTAAATAAATTTTATCAAAACAACGGATAAGTACCATTCTATAAGTCTATTTTTACTAAAATACGGCACTTATCAAGTGACTCGTGTCATGCCCAGATGGAGCGATGCGTATATAAACTTCGGACAGTCATAACTTTTGACAGGAATGTTCGATTGAGGCGTAGTTTGTGTCAAAACGCTCGAAATTGAGAGGAGAAGTCCTGGGCAAATTCTCAAAGGGGATTTGGTAAAAAAAAATTCCAAAAAATGCTTCTAAGTGTCTCAATTTTTTTTCAAAAGTTAGACCATTTGAAAGATATATTGAATGCTATTTTTTAATGTTATTTTCTATCAAAAAATGTTCATAAAAATAAAATAGCATGTTCCTATTATTTACACATTTCATGTGTGCACATTTCTTGATTTTGTTTTTAGTTTTCTAATGAATTTTTGTTTAATTCAAAGTGATTTTATTATGTGCTTCATTGTTTTCATTAAATATTTAAATTTAAAGTAATTTTGATTTATTATTTTTTTTACTGCTTGATTCATGCTTTTAAAATATTATACATGCTACATGTACAAAATTAAAGTTTAATCACAATAAGGCTCCTAGAACATGCTAACTAGCAACGAGTTGATGCTGCCTCTTGAATCTTGATGGCCTTTCCATCAATAGTCCACAGAGTCTAGAACTCCAATGTCTTTAGTTGGAGGATACGCTCAGAGAATAACGACTTAAATATAGTAATTAATCGTGTGTTTCTTATGTGTAAACAACAATATAAGTTTTGACGAATTTTACTTACATATATATAAATTGTAAAGAGTAATTAGCACCTCTCAAACAAGAATTATACACATGAAATGTGTAAATAATACAAACATGCTATTTTATTTTTATGAACATTTTTTTGATAGAAAATAACATTAAAAAATAGCATTCAATATATCTTTCAAATGGTCTAACTTTTGATAGAAATATCCGATCGAGGTGTACGATATGTCAAAACGCTCGAAATTAAGAGAGGTAATTAAAAAATAAAAAAAAATAACATGCAATTAACTGACTAAATAATTTAAAAAGTAAAAAACAAGAAAATTTTTAGATGTTTGAAGATTAAATCATAATTTTGAGGCATTTAAAAACATTTTTTGGAAATTTTTTTGACCAAATCCCCTTCGAGAATATGTTTAGGGCTTCTCCTCTCAATTTCAAGCATTTTGACACAAACTACGCCTCAATCAGACATTCCAGTCAAAAGTTATGACCGTCCGAAGTTTATATACGCATTGCTCCATCTGTGCATGACACGTGTCTCCCTCTAGTGAAATGCACCCAAAATTGGGCGTGACCCCCCAACCCCCTTGGTCATGCCTGAATCTGGGCGTGACTAGTCATGGCCAACTTTGGGGGTGACCCATTGCCCCAGATTGGTAATTAGTTTGCAAACAACCCCAAATTGGTAATTTTTTTAATTAAATTGTATTATTTGGGTTCTTTTGCCCAAGAAATGCATCAAACATCTACTTTCAGTTATCGAAATTTCAGGGCGTTATAGGAGACGTTGCTCCGAAAGCATGATTGGAGGTTTGATGTATGGCTGCACCCACAGCCATTAAATTTTCCCAAATCTTCCTTACAATGAAACCCAATCTTCAAGCAACTTCAAGAACACATATACTTCAGCACTTTCATGACTTGCATGGGCTGGAAGCTTTAATGGACAACAATGGAAGGTGGAAAAAGGTTAGGGATGAAGATGCAATGGCACCATGGAAAAGCTTTCCAATAAGCCTAGGAAGAATCGTCACTATAACATGAAGCAATTGATAAGAAGAAACAAGAGGTTTTTGCACAAGAACTTGAGAGAAACTCTCACAACAATTTTCAGAAATGTATTCAATGAATTAAAATTTTTTACAACAGTTTTTGGGAAGCCATTTATAGGTCACGAAATTACAAGCAAATGTAAGGGAAATGCAAATTAAAATGAAGCTTTGAAATGCAACTAATGGAGCCTAAATGCAAGCTTTCCTAAGGTGACCTTGGATGTACTAATTTCATGAAATGGTGTAGTATTTTAAGGCTTAAGGTGCAGCTTTCAGCCTCTAAGTGCAGCCAACACTTCACACACAAGTGCACTTACAAAGCTTTACACTAATGCACTAAAAGCCTTTTTATTACAACTAATTTTGCCACTAACAAATGATGGAATTTATTGAATTAAATTCAACTTTAAAATACAAAATCTAACCCTTGTTGTCCTTGAGTTGGTGTGCTTCTTCACGCTTGTCCAAGGTAGCTTGGATGTGGTCTTCAAGTGCTTGAGTCCTAGCTCTTGTCATTGGTCCTTTAAAGGTCACCAAAGGAAGTGCTTCAAGCTCTCCTTCTAGACCTTTAGCTTGCAATGGACCTCCATCATTCCCTCCTTCTTGAAAAGAACTTGACCTCAAGTTTGCTTCCTCACTTGTACCTACATCATACATAGAAAGATCACAAACATTGAATGTATTACTCACACCATACTCACTAGGCAACTCAAGTTTGTAAGCATTGTTGTTGATCCTCTCCAAAATCTTGAAAGGTCCATCTCCTCTTTGTTGGAGCTTGGATTTCATTTCATGAGGAAATATATCCTTCTTGAAATGAAGCCACACCAAATCTCCTTCATTAAAGATCACTTGCTTCTTGTGCTTATTGGCTTGCTTTGCATATTGTTCCATCTTTCTCTCCACATGTGCCTACACTTGTTCATGCAATTTCCTAACATAAGAAGCTTTAGACAAAGCATCATGATTGATCATATAAGAAGTGTTAGGTAATGACGATAAATCAAGAAGAGTTAAAGGATTAAAGCCATAAACAATTTGAAAAGGAGATAAGTAGTCTTGTGAACTACTTTATTGTAAGTAAACTCAATGTGAGGTAAACAATCCTCCCAAGTTCTCAAATTACCCTTGATGTAGTATCTAAGAAGTTGACCCTACGTCCTATTCACCACCTTGGTTTAACCATCCGTTTGTGGGTGACAAGTTGATGAAAACAAGAGTTTTGTACCAAGCTTACCCCACAATGTCTTCCAAAAGTGGCTAAGGAACTTTGTGTCTCTATCACTCACAATGATTCTAGGCAATCCATGAAGTCTCACCACTTCCTTGAAGAAGAGATTTGCTACTTCACAAGTATCATCACTCTTGTGACAAGGAATGAAGTGTGCCATCTTTGAGAACCTATCAACAACAACAAAAATAGAATCCTTTCCCCTCTTGGATCTTGGAAGACCAAGCACAAAATCCATAGAAATATCTCTTGTTAAGTTTGCCTTAACTTTTCAAATATTTAAGAAATCCATGATCACTATGTATCACAAATTCTTTAGGTAAAAGACAATGTTGCCAAGTTTGCAGGACTCTAACAAGTGCATACAATTCTTTATCATAACTGGAATAGTTCAAACATGCACCCTTCAATTTTTCACTAAAGTGAGCAATATAATGTTTATCTTGAATTAAAACCCCCCCAATGCCCACATTAGATGCATCACATTTTAATTCAAAGGAAGCATTAAATTAGGCAATGCAAGAATAGGCGCATGAGATAACTTATCCTTTAATGTTTGGAAAGCAATTTCATGTTCTTGCTTCCAAGAAAAGCTCACAGTTTTCTTCATCAATTCATTCAAAGAAGAAGCAATGATACTAAAGTCCTTCACAAATCTCCTATAAAAGCTAGCTAAACCATGAAAGCTTCTCACATCCTTCAGACCTTTTGGAGTTGGCCACTCCATGATGGCTTTCGCTTTCTCTTGATCCACTTGGACTACTTGAGCACCTACTACAAAACCTAGAAACACAACTTGTGAAGTGCAAAAGGAACATTTATCAATTGCTCCGTTCAAAGTTTCCTTCCTTAGCACATCCAAGCCACTTTTAACATGCATCAAATGATCATTTAAATTGGCACTATAAACAAGAATGTCATCAAAGTACACTACCACAAACTTGCCTATAAAGTGTCTAAGAACATGATTCATAAGTCTCATAAAGGTACTTGGTGCATTACTCAAACTAAAAGGCATAAATAACCATTCATAAAGCCCAAATTTTGTTTTGAAAGTCATTTTCCATTCATCCCCTATCCTCATCCTTATTTGATGATAATCATTCTTAAGATCAATTTTAGAGAAAATAGTAGCACCATACAATTGATCTAAAAGATCATTAAGTCTGGGGATGCGATGTCTATACCTTATGGTGATGTTGTTAATTCTCCTACAATCCATGCACATTCTCCAAGTTTCATCCTTCTTAGGCATAAGAATAATAGGCATAGCGCAAGGGCTCATGCTCTCACGGATCCATCCTTTGTCAAGTAGCTTTTCCACTTGTGTTTGGATCTCCTTTGCTTCCATGGGGAAGTCTTATATGTTGGCCTATTTGGGAGTGAACAACCTAGAATCAAGTCAATTTGGTGCTCTATGCCTCTCAAAGGAGGCAACCATTTTGCAATTCTTTTGGAAAAACATCTTGATATTCCTCCAAAAGTGATTACATAGCTTTGGGCAATTTTTCACCTTCTTTTTCAACATGTTAACAAAGAGAGTTAGGAAGTATAAAATAAAGAGGTTGATGTGTCAATAACACTCTTTTAATTTGTTTTTCACTCAAGAACAAACTCTCTTTAATCTCATGAATTTTTTTGCTCTCATTTTCTTTCTCTTTTCTTTGCTTCCCACTAGTTTTTCTCTTTGGAAGCTCACTTTCTTTGCCTTTTTTTGTGCAGAATTTTTGTCAAGTGCAGTATTTTCTTTAACTCCTCCTCAATTCTTTTCTCTTTCATTTCTCACTTGATCCTCACACACTTGTCTAGGAGTCAAAGGCCTCAAAATAATTTTCTTGCCTAAGTGCTTAATCTCAAAAGTGTTCTCCATGCCATTGTGTATCACTTTTCTATCATATTGTCATGGCCTACCAAGAATGATATGACCAGCCTCCACAGGTACAATATCACAAAGAACGTTATCATTATAAGCATTAATAGAAAAAGGAATGAGCACTTGAGAATTTACCACCACTTCTCCACTTTCACCAAGCCATTATAGCTTGTATGGCCTTGGATGCTTTATGGTTGACAAGTGTAATTTATCCACAAGTCTTGTACTAGCCACATTGGTGTAGCTCCCACCATCAACGATAAGGGAGCACACTTTCTTTTCAACTAAACACCTTGTGTGGAAAATATTTCTCTTTGGCTTTCCTCTTTTTCTAGGCAAAAATTGTTCAACATACTCCTTACCAGCAAGAGATCACCCTCTTCGGCCTCCACAAGTGTAAGTTCTTCTTCTTCATCACTTGAAAAACTATTTGAGTCACTTGAAGACTCACTTTTTATGCTTCCATCCTCAAGCAAAATCATTGTTCTCTTGTTGGGACATTGGGAAGCAATGTGACCCTTGCCAAGACATTTAAAACACTTGATATTGCTTGATCTTGTTGGAGTTGGATCCACAATTTTTTTGCTTGAGCTCTCCACCTTTTCTTCTTTTTTTCACATGAGAAACCTTCCTTTTAGGCTTGTCCTTCTAGCTAGAAGTTGCAGCCCCATTAGTCTCGGAGAAGGAAGCTTTTCTCCTTTTTAGTTGTTGCTCTACCCTTTGAGCTTTGTGGACTAGCTCCTCAATTGTAGCATAAGAATGTAGCTCCATCACATCTTGAATTTCACTATTCAAACCATGAAGGAACCTAGTCATGGTTGCTTCTTGGACCTCTACAATTTCAATCCTCATCATCATCAATTCCATCTCTTTATAGTAGTCATCTACATTCTTGTAGCCTTGGAAATGTCTTTGGAGTTTGTTATGAACTTCTCTTGCATAATAAGTGGGAACAAATCTTTCTCTCAAGCATCTTTTCAAGTCATTCTAACCATGTATTCTTTCTCTCTTCAACCTCTCTATGTCCATTAGAATTTGGTTCCACCACACCAAAGCATCGCCACCAAATTCTAGAGTTGCTAGAATCACTTTCTTTTCTTCATCAAATTGTTGGCATGGGAAAATTTGTTCTACTTTCATCTCCCACTCAAAGTAACCTTCAGAATTATTATCACCATAGAATTTTGGAATTTTTACTTTCACTCTACTTAATCCTCTATTTCTCCCATCTCTCTCCTCTCCTCCAATCTTCCTCATTCTATTTTGCCTCCTAGGATTGTGTCTCCTATTATTTTCTCTCCTATCCTCCCTCTCACTCCTCTCATCATAATAATTTTCTCCATGAGAGGAAGCATGTTGACTCACCTTCCTACTACCATGAGCCTTTCTATTCACACTACCATTTGGACTACTCCTTCTTTGAGTCTTCTTTTGTAACTCCTCAAATCTTGCATCCATTTTGGTTTGCAAGTCTTCCATTTGTTTTGTCATGGCTTTCATCAACCTAGAGGTCCTAGGTAACTGTAACACCCCAATATTTTTATATACGTGTTAAATGTGTAATTTAGGAAATGTTTTAGATCAATTAGTAATATGTGATTAAAGGATTTTTTTTTTTTTTTTTTTT
>PYAF01002081.1:0-14660 GCA_007407185.1 Glycine tomentella
AAATGGACAAGTAAAGGCGGTCTTCTCTTGATCTTCCGGTGCAACTGGAATTTGGTTATACCCAGAGTAACCATCAAGGAAACAATAGTAGTCATGACCAGCCAATCGTTCAAGCATTTGGTCCATAAATGGGAGTGGGAAGTGATCTTTGCGGGTTGCGTCATTAAGCCTCCGGTAATCCACACACATTCTCCAGCCGATGATGGTTCTTGAGGGGATCAATTCATTTTTATCGTTCTGAATTACTGTCATGCCCCCTTTCTTTGGAACGGTTTGGACTGGACTTACCCACGGTGTGTCAGAAATTGGATATATCATACCTGCATCCAAAAGCTTAACAACCTCTTTTCTTACCACTTCTTTCATTATTGGATTGAGCCTTCTCTGGGGTTGTCTCACAGGTTTCACGTCAGTTTCCATTAAAATCTTATGAGTACAAAAGGAAGGGTTTATACCTTTGAGGTCTGAAATAGACCAACCAATTGCTGACTTGTGCTCATTGAGTACCTTGATCAGTTTTTGTTCTTCATGCCATTCCAGCCCTTTGTTGATTATGACTGGATAGGTTTCATTTTCACCCAGGAAGACATATTTCAAATGCTCCGGTAATTCTTTTAATTCAACCTTTGGTGCACCGGATGGAATATCATCTTCCTTCACTTCCAGCTCTTCTAACATAGGCCCTGCTGATTTTTCTGCTGCATCATAATTGGATTCTGCAGTGATTGCTTTAGCTGCAAGTGTTGGTTTTGTTTCTGCATAATCTGCACATTGTATGACTGCTGCAGCATTTTCCTTTGCATAATGTGCTGCAGAATTTATAGCTGTTGTCTTCTCTTTGGTTGCAGAATTTTCTGCTGCATAATTAGCTGTCCTGCTGCATCTAAGCTTGCTGTAATTCCTGCATAGATCACATCATCCAATACATCTAATTGAAAACAATCATGATCGTCAGTAGGATGTTTCATGGCATCAAAAACATTGAAAACAACAGATTCATCATTCAGCCTCAATTCTAATTTTCCCTGCTCAACATCTATCAAGGCCCTAGCAGTGGCTAGGAAAGACCTTCCTAAAAGTAGAGGGATTTCACTTTCTCCCTCCATGTCCAACACAATAAAATCTGCAGGAAATATAAATTTATCAACTTTAACTAGAACATCTTCAATCACCGCGGAGGGTTTTCTTAAAGATCTATCAGCTAATGGTAAGGACACTCTAGTTGGCTTGAGTTCGGTTATACCTAGGGACTTACACATGGATAATGGCATCAGATTAATACTAGCCCCTAAGTCACATAGTGCTTTCCCTACATTTATATTACCAATAGCTATAGGGATATTAAAACTTCCAGGATCCTTCAATTTAGGAGGAAATTTCCTTTGTATAATTGCACTACACTCCTCAGTGAGTGTTATGGTATCACACTCTTGCAGCTTATGTTTCTTAGATAAGAGTTCTTTCATGAATTTTACGTAATTGGGCATATTAGCTAATGCCTCTGCAAACGGTATATTAATGTGTAACTTCTTAAACATTTCTAAGAACCTGGCAAATTGCTGCTTTTGCACTTGCTGCTTGGTTAGCACCGGATATGGGGGCTTTTCAAAGCGAGAAAAGTCCCACTTCTTTGGTTGAGGTGCAGAATTTGGTTCTTCAAATTTTTCTGCAGCTTTCTCCTTTGGTGGTTCAGTTGCTGCAGCTTTTTCAGCTTCTCTTCTACTGGCTTCAGGCCTCTCTGGAGGAGATAATACCTTACCGCTTCTAGTTGTGATGGCTTTGGCATGTTCTCTCGGGTTCACAACTGTATCGCTTGGAAATTGACCTTGTTGTCTCTCAGCCAACTATTTAGCAAGTTGACCAATCTGATTTTCTAAGTTTCTAATGGAAGCATCTTGGTTAGTCCTGTGAGCTCTTGTTTCAGATATAAAGTCTGCTGTGGTTTTTGACAGCTGTAACACAACCTTTTCAAGTTCAGAAGGCTCCTTGTTGGGAATAGGAGGGGATTGCAAATAGTTGTTGGACTTGTAGTCCAGACCACCTCCTTGGAATCTCCTTTGGTAGTTGTTTCCAGCAGAAAAATTGTTGTTCCTCTGATAGGATTGCGGCTGGTAAGGTTGTTGTTGTCTTTGATCATTCCAAACTCCATTTACCTGCACAGGGTCAGCACCAACAAGAATAGGGCAAACATTAGACTCGTGCTCACCTTGGCAATACTCACAGACTGTATGTGGGTGGCTAACTGCCACTTGTGCTGCAGAAACTTGCAATCTATCAATTTTTTCAGTTAACTTGGCCAGCTGTTGTGCCAAAATCTTCTGCTCCGCAAGCATTGCATTATTAGTGGACAGCTGAATTGGCTCTCTCTTTGGTTGAATGATAGTGCTTTCATTTTCATTCCGGGCCAAAGAGCTGATAAGCTCATATGTTTGAGTTGTTGTCTTAGACCTTATCGTTCCTCCTGCAGCTACATTAACAATCATATGAGTGTCTGGAGTCATACCATTAAAGAATATACGTACCTGCTTACCTACAGGCATATCATACTGTGGACATCTCCTGATCAACTCTTGAAATCTATTCCATGCAGTGCATAAGGATTCTCTTCCATTCTGAGTAAAATTGGTGATTTCATTCACCAACCGGTTGTATTTGTCCATGGAAAAGTATTCAGCAAAAAATCGTGCGACTAAGTCCTCCCACGTTGAGATGCTATTTGATGTTTGTCGGTTCAGCCATCTTAATGCGTTTCCCTTAACAGCAAAAGGAAATAGGCTTAGTCTTACTGCATCGTCTGAGACCCCTTGGTGTCTGATAGTGTCACAGATTCTGAGAAATCTGTCTATGAAGTCATGTGGGTCTTCAAAGTCCTCTCCTCCAAACTGACTGCGTTCCACCAAAGCTATCAATGAAGGGTTTATGTCAAAGTGGTTAGCTTGTATGGTGGGTCTCACAATACTGGAGTTAGTTCTAGTGAACATTGGGGCCAGAATATCCCCCATCAGTTCATCTTCCGGTCTTGGCTGGTTGTTTCTTGCTTCAGCCATATTTTCTTCTAATTCTGAATCTGATTCTGGAAGTGAATCAAAGTCAGAATTTTCTGCTTCTCTTCTTCTTTGTCTGGCTAGTCTCCTTCGGATTGTTCTTTCAATTTCAGGATCGAACTGTAAATCCTCAGAATTGGCCAAACCTCGCATAAAACTCAGAGAAGTGATTAGTAACAAAAATTTCAATCACAAAGATTAAGATTACTGTAAAAATCCGTTAGCCAATCCCCGACAACGGCGCCAAAAACTTGTTGCGAAATCCGCACACTACGGCAAGTGCACCGATCGTTTCAAGTAATAAAGTTAGGTAAGTGAGTATCGTTCTCCACAGGGATTGGGGTGATTTTCACAATGATACTCAAGATTGTGATTGAAAGTAAAAGTAAAATTACGCAAAAAAGTGTTGTTGATTGATTGATTGTTTGAATGTAAGGACAAAAATCAAGTAAATGCAGTAAATTGAATTGCAGATTACCAATGGACGATTAATTGTAGTCAGGCACAATCCCCTCTGATTCCTTCTCTTTCACTTGACTGGTTTGTTAAGTTAATGTGCACATATGATAAATCTCTTCTATATTCGTGAAACCTAGATAACTAGCGATTCAGCCCTTTAATTCGATCAAGAAACCTAAGCCTTTAGCGATTCTGTCAAATTAAGCATTTAAAGAATATATCATATGGGTTCCTGTTATGATTGTTCAGAGAATAAGTCTTTCCTAGATTAGTTAATCCCTAATCCCTTAGTGAATTAACCCTTTAACCTGAATCGAAAACCTAATTCCTTAGTGAATTCTATCAGTTTAAGCACTCAAAAGATCGTATTATAATTTCTGCACTCATGCATCCCTATTCCTAGGTGATGAACAAGTGTTATTCTTAACAGGTCAGAAATTAGAACCCCAACGTTCCCATTGCGAATCCTAACCCTAAATACTTAATTGAAGTGATCAATTTCAAATAAGAATATGAATGAAGATAAGATAAGAATAAAGCAATCAAAACATATATTTATTTCAATACCAGTCAATTACAGAGGAGTTCTCATCAGTTCATGGTCTTCCTACAATACAGAGTTTAGCCTGCCATAGGCCTCAAGAACACAAAAGCTGTTGAATAATTCATACTTCTCTTGCAATTCTAGCCTTGATTCTTGATTTCCTAGGGTTTTGGATGTTCAAATGTGAAGATAGATGCTAATGGCTAATTCCTGGCTCAGTTCAGAGGCTAAATATTTATAAAATCATTTAATTACAGTAACAAAGCCTAATCTTTTCCAGAAATTTGAAACAGATAATTTAAATCAGGAAATTGGATCTTCATGGCACGACCCGCGCGGATTCCCGCGCTGATAGCGCGGGCCTCTCGAAGGTGTGACGCTGATAGCGTGGTACTCCACGCTGATCGCGTGGAGTTCTCGAGCTGGAGCCCTGACTTCAGACATCTGGCGCGGGTGGCGCGAACAATGGCACTGATCGCGCGGTGCTTTGAATAGATGGCGCTAACAGCGTGGATTGTGGCGCGACTAGCGTAGACTGCTCGTGCTGAAGCTTGGATTTTCCAATCTGGCGCTGATCGCGCGGACACTGGCGCGATCCGCGCCAGACCAAAAATCTTGCTTTCTTCTTTTTCTTTACTTTACTCTCCTCTTTTGGCCTGAAAATACTTAAATGGTAATGAAATAAATTAAAAACAATAAATCAATAAACTTAACTAATTCTAACTTATTTTCCTATTTAATTAACTAAAATATAACCTAAAACTATCCTAAAACTAAGATGTGTTTGCAACACATCAGTTTCGTATGTGGTGTTAGTTGTTTTATTAAAATAATGAATTGTTAGAGAAATGAGTCTTCACGCTCATCACTTACACGCATACAATAGACTTTAATTACAAAGTTTTATCAAAATATGTTATTTGAAACAAAAACAGATATAGAGCTTGGGTGAAATGTAAGGTGTGAACAAAATTAAGATTTTACATGTTATTTTTAAGTAAATTGATCTATAATCACATAATATAAAAGTACAACACGTAACCCAACAAAAATATTTTGTTAAATAAAAGGGCTTGTGTCCGAGTTTGTTATTAGCATTCATGGTCAAAATTTAAGAACCTTGGTAAAAAAATGTGTAGAAGTAGAGGACTCTTGTTCCTCAAATTCTTTTCTTTGTACAAATATTTAACCCCTTTTTCTGCCAAGGCAATCCTAACTCTCATACCAAACATACTTGGATGAAAATCCAACAACAACACCTCTTCTGCCATTCTCAAAGATAAGTATAATAACCTGAATGATTGAAGTACCAAATGAAGCAAGGCTATAGCATAATTGGATAGGATGAAGAGTAACTTAGATGTAAATTTATATGTAATTGATAACACTTTAAGGTTTTGCATGAATAATTTGTTTGAAGGGTGTCACTGATTTGGTTATTTAAGTTGATGTTATCAATTACATAACTCAAAAACTGTCGTATATAAGTTAGTTTATGGGTAAACGTAAATGTTAGAGTTTTAGGCACATAATCATAAACTGAAATTAACGAGAGGAAGCAGAAATTAAAAGAGAAATAAATACACAAGGTTTTTACTTGGTTCAGTAACTAGGATAAAATCCTTGTTACCTACTTCCAAGGACAAAGAACATGTAGACTATTTTATTAACACTATAGGAACAGGAAATATTCCAACAACATTCCTCAGTAATTACAAGGCTAAACTTTCAACAAGAACAAAACCTAAAATTACACAGGTAAGCAAGAAAACAAGATTTATGGGGTACAAAAGAGAACTACTCTTTATGAATGTCAAGAACAGACATTATCGAACCTTTCACCTTTCTTTCACATAGTTCTTTACAAAGAACATCTTCATGAACACCAACAGGATCAAACCCGAGAGAGAAATAACCTCCACCTGCAATACCACAACAACATGAACACAAAACACAGACCACAGAACAACTTATATCATCATCACTCAGTTTTTCCTCACCACGCTCAAGATTTGTGCAGTAATCGCAAACTCTAGTAGAGCTAGGTTAAAGAGAAAACAAGAAGATGAATAGAAAAGTAAAATACGAAGCTTCTGGAGTATGCCACTAAAGGAGTTGTAACATCAAGTTGTTCTAATTCTAAATCAAGAATAGCAAGTATGTTTTACCACAAGAGAGAAAATTTCATTGTAATCAATTCCTTCTACCTGTGAGTAGCCTTTAGCTACCATCCTGGCCTTCTCCAAACCTGGGACTTCAGGCTTCAGCTTGAAGACCCATTTGCATCCAATGATCCTTTTCTCCTTGGGTCTGTCCACAAGAACCCAGGTCAGATTCTTCTTTAACCAGGAGATCTCTTCCTCCATTGCTCTCAGCCATCTCTCTTGAGATTTCATATTGATTGCTTCTTTGTAAGTTGTTGGTTCTTCTTGTTCAACCAATTCAGCAACCTGTAAAGCAAAAACAACAATATCAGCATGAGCAAATCTTTTAAGAGGCCTAATATTCCTCTTAACTCTATCTCTAGTCAGAAGATAATCATTGAGGTTGGATTCCTCTTGATTTTCTTCACTAGTTTGTTGATCATTTGCAAGCTGATCAAGTGTGTCGACTTGATCTTCAGATTCATCATGATTTTGAACCATTTCAGAATCAATACCAGTGGTGTTCTCTGTTGGATTCAATGAAACTACTTGAAGAATGGACAAAGGATCAAAGCTGAGTTTTAGCTTTCAACATGCCTTGAAGTATTGAAGAATTATAAGTGAATAAATGTCAAAAGGAAAAAGCATTTCTAGTGATCCAAGAATATTGCATTCATATCATTCATTCATTAAATTGGTTTAAATGATTAGAATTGATAAAAATACTTAAGTCTAATAGTTAAAACATAAGGGTTTTGGAAAAATATATTTTCTACTTATTTAATCGATTACTTATTCGTAATAATCGATTATATTGTTCTTTGTGCTTTCTGGAAAACTCTTCAAGAACAATGTAATCGATTACATGACGGTTTAATCGATTAATCTACCTTAACTTAGATATAAACTGCTTTGTTGATCATTTTAATCGATTACCATTAAGCTGTAATCGATTACATAGGCTTACCAGGAAATATCATCTCTCTGTCTTAATCAATTACTACATATTGTAATCGATTACAACGTATGCCTATGCTTTACACATCTTGCTACTTTTAATCGATTACCAGAATCTGTAATTGATTACTCTGCCCATTTCATGATTATGAAGCTTCCTGCATTAATTGATTACTAGAAGTTGTAATCGATTACATAGTTTAATTCATGGGTATAAAGCTTCCTGTTTTAATCGATTACGTATCGAAATAATCGATTGTCCTGTTTGTTATTTGAACCCAGATTTTTATAGAACTCTTTAATCGATTACTTGCTTGGTTTAATCGATTACATAAATGAAATAATCGATTGTTGAGCGCGTTTAATCGATTATTGACGGTTAGAAAAGTTTGCTCTCACTCAGCTTATTTGATAACTTGATCAATTCGTACTCTGAGCATTCTAAGGCTTTCTAAACATTCTTTCAGTGGTTTTTCTGGGTTCATTGAGTTCTTGCATTCACAAAAATTCATATGGGTTGTTAAGTGATTAGTGAAGCAAGAAATTCTTTTTCAAAGCTTGAGGAAAGTGATGTTCTAAGCTTGTATTCATTCATTAACTTGGTGAAATCATTCATATACATATTATTCATTGGATCATCAGGTGATTTCTTTCCTTAGTCTTTGAAGTTGTAATTCTATTTTGAATTTTGTGTTTGTTTGTCTATTGTAAATAGGTTTCTTGCTTGTAATCTAGAGATAGGGTTTCTCTAGGGGATTTACTGAGTAGTGTTCTTAGTGGGTTGTCTCTAAGAATCTAATAGTATTTTAGATTTCTGAACTTTATCTAGGGTTGATAAAGAGAGACTTTGTAATAATTTAACTGATATTTACAATAGTGGAACTCCATTCTAGTGTTGAGTGGAAGAAAACTGGATGTAGCTTCATAGTGTTTGAAGTGAACCAGTATAAATCTTTGTGTGTTGTTTATATTCTTTATATTGACTATATTTTGTTACTCTGGACTGTAAGTTTTAGTTATCATCAAAGTTTGAGCTATTGCATATCTTGGGTTGACCATTTGATTGAATAAAGGTTCTTGGTTTCAAAAAGTGATAAAGATCCAAAAGGGAAAAACTCTGATTTTGTTCAAGAAAATTTTGAATTACCAAACCTAACTAATTCACCCCCCTCTTGGTTAAGTGTGAAGTGTTCCCATATTTTACATTCTCCACCTCCAATTAGACATTTCAGGTTCTTGAACCTGTCTAGTGTCCTGCACAATATCTTTATAAAATGTCATTTCATTGAAAACAACATTTATACTAACAACACATTTATTTTCAGATATTAACCAGATTTTATAACCTTTTGTCCCTGCAGGATAACCCACAAAGACAGATTTAAGAGCCTTAGGAGCTAACTTATCCTGTTTAGTATGAACATAAGCTAAACAGCCAAAAAGTTTCATATAACTCAGGTTAGGAGGCTTACCATACCACATTTTCATGGGAGTTTTGAAATTAATAGCAGATGAAGGTGACCTGTTTATAACATGACAAGCAGTAGAAACAGCTTATGCCCAAAAAGATTTTCTAAGACCAGAATCAGCAAGCATGCATCTAACTTTATTTAAAATAGTTCTATTCATTCTTTCAGCAATGCCATTCTACTGAGGTGTTTCAGTACAAGTTCTGTCTTAAAATACCACATTGTTTGCAGAAATCATTAAGTTGGTTATCACATTTCTTAATGCTTTAACCTTCTTTCATGTCTCAGTTTCCACTTGGACTTTCCAATCTTTAAAACAATCAAAAGCTTGATCTTTTTGTTTTAAAAAATAAGTCCACACATGTCTGGAATGAGAATCAATCATAGAAAGAACGTAATAACAGCCAGAAAGTGAACTAGGAATGTTAGGTGACCCCCACAAATCAGAGTGTATATGATCCAAGATATTTTTAGTTTCATTCTTTCCTATTTGAAACTTTAATCTGTGAGATTTTCCCAAAACACAAGTTTCACAGAAATCAACAGGAGCAAATGTTTTAAAACTTAAAATACCTTTTTTATATAACTCTTGTAATCCTTGATTACTAATGTGGCCTAGCCTTTTATACCAAAGAGAAGACTCACTAGGCTTTCTACTGACACTACAAGACTCAAGTCCTAAAGCTTTAACAACTATGGATGCTTTAACATCCCTTTCATAAGAACTATGGATGCTTTAACAACTTCTAGAGTTCCTTGAAAACTCCTAAAACTGTAACCACTCTTGTCTAACATTCCTAGAGATATTAGGTTTCTCCTAAGGTTAGGGACCCATCTCACATCCTTGAGAATCTTAATAATCTCATCTCTCATCATAAACCTAATAGCTCCAATTCCTTCTACTTGACAGGTTTGGTTATTACCCATCATCACCTTTCCACCTTTAATTTTCTTAAGACAGATTAAACAGTTCTTTTCAGGTGTCATGTGATTTGTACTGCCAGAATCCATCACCCACTCCTTCTCACAAGAAGCATTAGACACAGCTAGAACTTCACAATCCTCAAAACCACTAGTCGAATTATCATAATCTGTCCTATTCCCATTATTATGACCTTTTCCTTTTTCTGGACAATTATTCCTAATGTCTCATTCCTTAGACACAGCCAACAAGTCACCTTTCCCTTAAAAGATGACTTATTCTTATTTTTAGTATTGTTATTTCCTTTTTCTTTTCCTTGAAATTGACTCTTTTTACTAAACTTCTTTTTAATAAATAATCCCTCTGTAGTGACCTTTTTACTAACTACCATTTATAGTTCTTTATACTTTAAGGCTCCTATTACATCTTCTAATGACAGAGACTCTCTTCCATACTTAATAGCAAATTTAACATCCTTGTAGGAATCATGCAAAACATTAAGAAGTATAATAGCTTGGTTTTCATCAGTAATATTTTCATCAATATCAGCAAGACTAATATTTATTCTCTTAAATTCATCCAAATTATCATCCAAAGATTTACTAGATTTCATTCTGAAACCAAATAGTTTTTCTTTCAGATATATTTTGTTTGAAAGATATTTAGTCATGTACATAGATTCCAATTTTAACCACATACCAGCAGTAGTAGTTTCATCATTAACTTGTCTAAGAACATTATCACTCAAATGCAGAATTCACAGACTATAGGCAGTTTCAAGAATATCATTTTTCTCAATTTCAGATAAAGATGAGGGTAAGTCTTTTTCACCGCCAAGTGCTTTAGAGCACTTTTATGTACCAGAACAACCCTCATCTTCTTGCGCCACGTGTTGAAGTCTCCTTTCCCATCAAACCTCTCCATCTCCACTCTGGCTGAACCAATTCTTGAGTGTCCGAGGGTCTGATCGCACAAAGAAGACAGGAACACAAGAACCAACCAAAGCTCTTGATACCACTTGTTAGAGTTTTAGGCACATAATCATAAACTGAAATTAACAAGCGGAAGCAGAAATTAAAAGAGAAAGAAATACACAAGTATTTTACTTGGTTCACTAACTAGGATAAAATCCTTATTACCTACATCTAAGGGCAAAGAACATGTAGACTCTTTTATTAACACTACAGTAACAAGAAATATTCTAACAGCATTCCTCAGTAATTACAAGGCTAAACTTTCAACAAGAACAAAGCCTAAAATTACACAGATAAGCAAGAAAACAAGATTTACAGGGTACAAAAGAGCACTACTCTTTATCAATGTCAAGAACAGACATTATCCAACCTTCCACATTTCTCTCACATAGTTCTTTACAGCGAACATCCTCAAGAACACCAACAGGATCAAACCCGAGAGAGAGATGACCTCCACCTACAATACCACAATAACAGGAACACAAAACACAGACCACAAAACAACCTATATCATCATCACTCAGTTTTTCCTCACCACACTCAAGATTTGTGCAGTAATCGCAAATCCTAGCAGAGCTAGGTTAAAGAGAAAACAAGACGATGAATAGAAAAGCAAAATATGAAACTTTTGGAGTATGCCACTAAAGGAAGCGTAAAAGCCAAATGAAAAAGGAACGTTATGTACTTTGCGAAATAAAAGCCTTATATATATAACAGCCAATATGACCAAAACACACAGTTTCATTTAAAAGCAAGTGTAAAAGGCTACTTGGGCTTCACAAGGCCCAACAAAAAAGTTTGTGGACAAGAAGTCAAAGAAGTTCAAAATTTAATCATTTATATGCAATTATGTACTAAAGCCTGCATCAATGATTTCAAGTTTCAACCAAGTCATTGATTTTTTAACCATTTTAAATTAATGTGATTTCTTACGTCATTTCCAAAGATTTAAACTTTAAGATGTCTATGAAGTTTGATAAAAGAAAAATATATATTATATTATTTTTAAGATTTGAACAAGTGCCTTAAACATCTCATATCCAAGTGTTAACAATTTGTACACGAGACTTCAAATTCATTGTCGGGGGTGTTTGTAATTTGCATTGTATGACTATCTAACCTTAATTACTTGAACAATTTCATAAATTGCATTATTGTAAGAATTTAGGATCTCAATAAATCAACCTTAGTAGGTTAAGTTGTTTAGGTATTTAATTATGAAATTTATATCATATATATATATATATATATAGCCACATCGAGTGTGCAAATTCCAGAAAAAAATTTTAAGCACCAAAGCTTTGAATTTTTAGATAATTCAGAAGCACAAAGAAAAGTGTATGGCGTACAATTAAGTTCATCAAACGAATCTGTCAATAAGAACGAAATATTTCCACACAAGAATTGTTGTTACTAATCAATCAACATGTTCATAAGAAGAAGTACTTATTTAG
The DNA here is from genome assembly GCA_007407185.1 of Glycine tomentella. Taxonomy (NCBI): domain Eukaryota; kingdom Viridiplantae; phylum Streptophyta; class Magnoliopsida; order Fabales; family Fabaceae; genus Glycine; species Glycine tomentella. The sequence continues at coordinate 11,968 of PYAF01002081.1, forward strand.
ATCAGTATGTTGCAGGGCATTATTAGGCAACAAAACATGTGAAAAACATTATTTGCAACCCCATAATTTTTTAGAACTACATTTGACATTTTCTATATCAGATTCGAGAAATGTTCAAGCCATAACGAAGTTCCTTTTATTTTTAGGCACAAAGTAAGTTCTGTTTTTATAAGTACAAACCAATATCCAAAGAAAGTTACATTGGCACATAATATCCAAGTGTCTATGTTAAAACCAAATTAAGAACCAATATTTGCAAGCTCAACTTCACCACATAACTTTATTTTGTTAACAAAAAAATGCCTTTTTAGTCCAACTGAAGTCTCTTCCTGTATTGAACAACAAACTCATAGACCTCGTTTTCATCAGCAACAGATTTGGAAACACTCTCCCTGTGCTTGCATCTCTTTGCCCAAGCAATGATCTTACCACACTCTGCCTCCACTTTGAAGTTGCCCAATGCCTCGTAAGTATAAAACCAGTTATAGAAAGGGATCAAAGCAATGTCGACAAACCCAAATACGTTACCCCCAAAATAAGGCTTGTCTCCAAGAACCATCTCCATTTGCTTTAAGGCTTCTACTAACTCCTTCTTTGCCACTTCAATCTCTTCTCTCTTCCCAGCCCATATCCTCCCCCCAACATCACCAACCTACATTTTTGAGTACATGAAAATGAACCAATATTAATTACTTTTAAGGTGAGGATTTCCATATATATATATATATATATATACACACACACACATATATATATATATATATATATCCAACACACATCCCTCAAACCGATGACTGAACATTTCTAACATGAAGTTTGCAAGGCTAGACATCTATGGGTGCTTCGTGACCCCATGACACCCGCTCTTCGTGACCCCATAGCAGGTGTCACGATAGACCCAACTGTTAGTATATGGATGTCCTAGAGACAATCTTTCCATTAGATTAGGACGTACATGTACTTTTCATATTGTCATGAATAAATTATAAGCGCTCTTTATCTTGTTTCATATTTTGTCTCGATATTATTATTAATATATGAGTAACTGGATAAAACCCTTGGAATAGAATAGGTATGTCTTGAATATCAGTGATGGGATCACGATCATGAGGATTCATGGATACCAGATGTCTACTCCTAAATTTAAGTTCCTAGTCTAGAGACACTGAGAATGGGGATTAGCGATCTCGGGTAAGACTAGCACGGCTTATCTACTTGTATGCAGATACAAGGTAAAGACCTCATGAGCTACAAACATGGAGATGTCTTAGCTAAAGTCGTGGGTGGACCTATAAGGGTATAGCTCGCACTGAACGGACCCACAAAGAGACTCTATGAGAAAATCTCACAGATAGTATCATTAGAGAAGTCTCTTATTATTTAGGTGCGTCTTTCCTTAGACCAGAAGTTTTCACCTAGACTGTGTTCTAAAAGACATGCTTTGATTGTATACCTCGTCTGCCTGAAACATGGAGACACATAGGTATACCTTTGGGAATGTCCTGAAAGAACACGAGTCTAGGGTGACTAGCTGAAGGAATTTGTCAAATCTCTGTGAGAGATTATGTTATCTGTAAACCGAAGAAATTGGGATGACATTTACGGGACTCGGGAATTGATAAGTGATTTTTATATCACTTATTTGCTACTCTTGATTGATAGTTTATTATCCTTTTTGGTGTGTATTTAATCTCTTTAGTGTTGATTAATACTTTAAGCTTTTATATAGATTTTTATTTCTTATTAGTTAAAATTTCAAATTTGCACAGTTTTTGTATTTTGGCGATAACTTTTGCTATTAATGTCGGTTTGAGCTGATTTTTCTTTTTTTTTTTGAGATAATTAAAATATCTGCAACTTTCATGAAGAAATCAAGCTCAAATTCTATCAAATAGATGGACGAAATTGGCCCTGAAGTCTGCAGTGAAAATTTGGAATTTATTTAATAGCTAGGGGCAATTATGTCATTTTGCCCAAAAAGTAAAAATTAGATATTTTGTGTCGCTTTTAAACATTGGGACGGTGCTGAAGTGCAAAGCACTGTTTTTACCTCTTAAAAACAGAGAATTACGAAGCAAAGGGAAAAAGGAAGGAAGCTTATACCCATTTTTTTATTTTCATGGTTTCATCATCTTTTCTTGTATTTTCTTCTACAGATGTAACTATGGTAGGGTAAGATCCTTGTAACCAACTCATAATGGAGATTCCCATGGATTAATCTAGAGGATTTGTGATCTTTTGCTCAGATTTGTTTCTCCTCTTTCCTTATTTTCATTTTTGTTCTTGATCATGTTTTTTATCATAGTTTTGTGGATGGTTATGTGTTTGATTCTAGGTTCTGATTTCTTTTCTATTTTCTACCCTTTTATTATGCTCCATTTTCATTTTTTAAGCTATCTCCTATATATATATATATATATATATTCTATTTTCTATTTTAATTGTATTTGGGTGTTTCTGTTGTTTTAGGTTATCTCTGGTTTTTGTTCAATTTTTTCTCTGGTTAGTGGAAATTCCTGTTTTGGTGTAGGTTGTATTTCTGTTTTTGGTTCCTTTTATAGTTTGTTTTATTGACTTTCTATTTTTCTTTATGTATCTAGTTGCTATATTGTGTTTTCTGTGTAGTGTTTGTGAAATTTCTGATAATAGGGAAGGGAGGGATTAAATGCTAGATTTAGTATTTAGGTTGATTT
>PYAF01002082.1:0-14316 GCA_007407185.1 Glycine tomentella
CGAATGGTAATCGATTATTTTGAACCAAATAATCGATTACTAACTCTTGGTAATCGATTACATTGTTCATATCAGCCTGGAAACTGACTCAAGAACAAAGTAATCGATTATTTACAAAATAATCGATTATCACAGGAGCTCCCAAACCCAAGTAATCGATTACATGGTTTGGTAATCGATTATTTTGCTCATATTCATCTTGGAAACTGATATATGGCCAAAATAATCGATTAATTCGACATGTAATCGATTAAAATAGAGATATTTGCATTTTTCAGACTGATGTAATCGATTACAGGATGCTTGTAATCGATTATAGGTATCAAAAAAGATGCTTTTAATCTGTTACAGGATGCTTTTAATCTATTACAACAGACAACACTCCTTTTGTGTTTTCACTGCTTTTGTGGCTTCTTCTTGCTTTTCCAAGAGATATAAGTTGGATTGGGTATGATCTTGAAGTGTTTGAGCCCTAGCCCTTGTCATTGGCCCTTTAATCACCAAAGGAAGTTCTTCCATGTGTAATTCCAAGCCTTCCTCCTCTTGACTTGGTTTGAGGATTGCATCAAAATCCCAAGGAGTCACACCTTACAGCAGTTAAAAGGATCCTTAAATATCTCAAGGGAACACCAAAAGTTGGTCTTTGGTATCCTAAAGGTGCATCAATAAATGTTATTGGATATTCTGATTCTGACTTTGAAGGTTGTAAGTTAGATAAAAAAAGCACTAGTGGAACTTGTCATTTACTTGGAAGTTCACTAATCTCATGGCATTGCAAGAAACAATCTTGTGTGGCTTTGTCAACTGCTAAAGCTGAATATATCTCAGCTGGGAGTTGCTGTGCACAAAGTCTATGGTTGAAGCAACAATTACAAGATTTTGGAGTTGAACTGAAAGAAATCCCTTTGTTGTGTGACAACACTAGTGCTATCAACATTTCAAAGACAATAATGCATTTAAGGACCAAACATATTGAGATAAGGCATCATTTTCTCAGAGATCATGTTCAAAAAGATAATATCAAAATTGATTTCATTGACACTCATAACCAATTAGCTAATATATTTACCAAACCATTGGCTAGAGATAGATTTTATGCTCTTAGGAACATGTTAGGAGTCTTGGATGAATCTAATCTCTGATAGCTTGAATGTTATGTGCCTTTTCATATGAAATATCTTGACATTTGAATCCATCATCACAAAGCATGTATTTTTCAAAGTTTTGCTGCATAATTCTGCAGATTCTGTGTTTTCATCTGGAATAATTGATTAAGTATCGTATTAATCGATTAAAATCACTTAAATCATGATTCAGACTGAAAACAAAGCTTATGTAATCGATTACATCATTAAAGTAATCGATTATTCTTACCAGAAAACCTTTTAAATCCTTCTGGAGTAATCGATTACGCATCGGGTTAATCGATTACACTGATCAAAAATCCTTTTTCAAAGCAAAAGTTCACTGGAGTAATCGATTACAGTGAATGGTAATCGATTAAAATACTTTGGATCTATTTTTTCATTTCAAAACTCACTGGAGTAATAGATTACGATTAGTGATAATCGATTATATCCCCTGACATTCAGTTTGTCACATTTTAAAAAACTTACTGGAGTAATCGATTACATGTCGGATTAATCGATTACACATGTCTCTATATGTTTCAGAAAAATCAAATCCTTCTGTTGTAATCGATTACATAATGAAATAATCGATTACACATTGTCTTCTACATATGGATTTTATAGAAATAATCTATTACACTATGGATTAATTGATTATTGGTTCTGCACAATATGATTTTGACTACAACATAATCGATTACACAACGAAATAATCGATTATTCGAGGTGTTACTGCAAAAATCTGGCAGATTTTTTGAAAATTGTAACTGTCCAACTCCCACCTAATTCGAATTTAAACTCCTTGTAGTGGTTTAATTCGTACTAACTACTCCTTTAATTTGTACTAACTACAACTTTTGTTGTAAAGAGAAATCACACCTTCTCATTCTTATCTCTCAAACACTTGTGTGTTTTCTCTTCTGTCTTAGTAAAGTAACATTGCTCTAAGTATGTCTGCTTCTAAAAGAGTCAAAACATCTAAGAGAAGGGCTGGTGAGAGTTCTAATCCCCCTCCTACCAATAGGTTGGACCTTTGGTTCACCACTGAAAAAGACAGATTAACCTACTTTCAATTTAATGCCATTAAACCAGTGTGTTCCCCTAAGTATTTAGAACTTGACTGGTTTATTAGGGAAGGCTTTCAGTTTCCTTCCTTCATAGAAACCCAGGGCTTAAGAAAGTTTGTAGAGTTAAAAGGTACCTTTTACCCTGAATTGGTCAAGGTGTTTTACATCTTTGCCAAGGGATCCATGAATGGGACACTAAGGTCCCAAATAAATGAAGTACCCATGGAAATCACCCATGAGGTGTGGGAGGTAGTAGCTGGTATCTCCTTTGATGGAGAAAGAAAATTGATGAAAATCCTGAGGGCTATAATAGAATAGATACATATAGAGAGATGCTTAGTGATCCCCATATGAGACTGAAAAATAGGCTAGGTATTGGACCTATGATCCATGAGGATAGGCTTCTGCACTACATAATAACATATATCCTCACACCTAGAGCAACAAACCATGCCCAGGCAACTAATGAAGACCTACAACTGGTGTATGGTCTTAAGAATTCAATCCAAATGAATTGGATTCTTATTTTTGAAGAAATTATGCTTAAGTCTAAAAGGCTTGTAAACACCTATTCCCTTATGTTGTGCTTGTGTCTAGATTCATAGACTACTTCCAAATAGATGTCTCAAATGAAGTAGTTGATCATACCAACTCAAGCAACAGCCTCATCAAAGACAAGCATCTCAACAAGCTAGGAATGGTGAAAACACCACAAGGATGGCAGATGGCTGACCAACAAGCTGTGCCTGAACCTCCTGCTGCTGCTGAAGAAGATGATGCAAATGCTGAGGAAAGGGACCCTACTCAACCCCTCTACACCCAGTTCGAGTCACTCATGCTTCAAAAAATGGATGGCCTTATCATTATGCATCATGATTTTAGGGCTGAAACAAGTTCAACGTTAGAAGATATTAAGGCTAGGCTAGATAACATTGAAGCTATTATTATGTTTGAAGGGTCTGAGACTTTTTAAAAGTTGTAGTTTTTTATATTTTTTTGTTTTTATGCTTTCTTTTATTTTATTTTCAGCAATGTAATGCTTCCCTATCAATGAATGACATTTCCTGTGCTTATATCCACTGTGCTAGATTAATTTTTACCTTTAAAAAGCCAAATAGGGGAGAAAATGATGATTGATTCATGCTTTGCATCATAGTCTGTTATACCCTTTTTTTTTTACTTACTTTTTACACAAATCTTATTTCGAATGGATTGTCATATTAAGGGGGAGCTAAGTGTTGAAAATTAACCTATTAAGTAAGATATAAATGTAGATGATTGCTGAATTGATCAACAGATGCTTTAACACTTGTTCTTGGTAAATAGATTGAATTGTTTTCAGGTTTGCAAAGCTCAAGTCTTCCTAACTTTGGTTCCCTCAATTAAACTTCAACTCCAACATAAAACATTCAAGAATTTGGCATGTTCAAATTCAAAAAGGGGGAGATTGTTGGATATACGGGGAGCAACATGAAGATTTGATTCAAGACTTATTTTGAGCTTTCAACATGCTTGGAGTGCCTTGAAGTTAATGATATGATTCAAGTGTAAGAGAAAGGCAATCTGATTGATCCATACATATATAGCAATCATTCATTCATTCATTCATTTAAAAGGTTTTTCATAAAAGATAACAAAGCTTTTCTAAGTTGGTTAAGGTTTTAATCTGATTGAAAGGTTTTGGAAAAATGCCATTTTCACTGGTTTAATCGATTAACTTACAGGCATAATCGATTATTTTGTTCTTCATGTAATCTGGAAAATCTTTATAATCAATTTAATCAATTACCTATCGGTTTAATCGATTATTTGGCCTTTGCTTAAACCCATAAAACATCATGAATAGATTAATCGATTACAGAAGTATTTTAATCGATTACATATGTGTATTAATCGATTATTTGGCGCGTGTAATCGATTACAGTTAGTTACAACTTTCTGTTATAAATAGAATGAAAGCTTAGCTCGAAAATAACTTTATTCATTTGTAATTCTGAGTATACACAAGTTTTCTATTCTCTCTCAAAGTGATTTTTTGAGTTCTATTACTTCTTGTCACTTTCAAATCATTCATGGGTTATTGAGTGAATCTTGAGCAAGAAACTTTTCCAAAGATAGGGAAAATATGTTCTGATTCATTTTTGCTATTCAATCTGGATTTGGTAATACATGTGCATTACATTCTCTGGATTATTAGGTTGTATTTCTCCTTAATCTTTGGTTGTAAATTCGTATTCTGAAATTCTATTGAAATTACTATTGTAAGTGGTTCTTCTAGCTTGGTTCTAGAGAAGGGTTCTCTAGATTAAAGAATAGAGTAGTGTTCTCTGGTTCTTGCTCCTTAGAATTCTAATAGGGTTTTAGTTTTCTATTCTTTATCTAGGGTTGATAAAAGGGAGATCTTGTAATAAGCTTGTAAGAACAAGATTTATAATAGTGGAACTTTAATCTAGTTTTGATTAGAAGAAATTGGATGTAGCTTCAGTTGTGAAGTGAACCAGTATAATTGTTTGTGTGATTGTTTCTCTACCTCTTATACTCTGATTGGTCATTGATTCTTTGTTTCATATTCATTGTTCAACAAGTACTGTTTTAAGCTGATAGATTCCAAGGGGCTGAGCAATTTGATTGAGTAAAAATATTTCTTGGTTTTGAAAGTGATAAAGATCCTTAAAACTCTGATTTGAATATTATTTTAAAATACCAAGGTTTAACCAATTCACCCCCCTCTTGGTTATTGTGGGTATTCCCTTTATTTTCATGTTCTACCCTCTAGAGAACCCTTCTCTAGAAACAACATTAAAGAAACTATTTGCTCTTAGGAAAATACTCAGACTTTTAAACAAACAAACACAATCACAGTCTAGAGTTCAAGAAAGATATCACCTTATGATCCTTAGCATATGAATGAGATGAATACAACCAATCAAACATAGTTTGAATGTATGAATTGCAGAGAACAACTTTCTTGAAAATTCTTGTTAAGACTTTGCTCAAAACTTCATCAATAATGAAAAGTGAATCTTAAGTTTTGATGCAAAATGTTATTCACTGAGAAATAACTTCTTATCCACTTCTAAAGCTTTGGGAGTATTGGTTATATCGCAAAAATGAATTCTAAAAACATATTAAAACCATAAACCCATAAACTTTTTATAGAAAAATAGTTTTAACAGAATGTAATCGATTAAACCGTAAGTGTAATCGATTAATTCAACATATGTAATCGATTAATACATCATTTAATCGATTAATCTGTTCTTAAGCTTTTTGAAAATCTTTCATGAACAATTTAATCGATTAATATGTGATGTAATCGATTAACACAGATAAGCTCAAACTGTAAATAAGCCTTGGTAATCGATTATGCCTTACTGCAATCGATTAAGGCAGACTCTTCATTTTAAATGAAATGAACTAAGTAATTAATTACGATTTTCTGTAATCGGTTAACACAGATAGACACAATTTGAAATAACACTTGGTAATCGATTACACAAGGGAGATGATCGATTAAAGAGTTCAACATGGCTTTTCCAGAAATAAACACAAGCATGTAATCGATTACATAGCAATGATAATCGATTAAAGCAATGCATAAAATGATTTTTCCAAAACATTAAGCCATTAGGTTTTCGTTGCAAATGCAAACATTTTAAACTTATATTATACATATGAATGCATGTGAATGTATTATGCAATGCAAGGATCACTAGGCTATGTACTTGAATCACTTAGTCAATTACAAATGCCATCAAAATGATTGAGCATGTAAAAAGCTAAAACACCTAACCAAATACTTTAGCCTTGCTTTGATTGCTTGCAGCTCCTTCTTCTAACTCCCCTTGTATCTAACACCTGGCCATGATCATTCATTGATGATGCCCATGGTTGTCATTGTATGATGTGGATATACATGGATACCCATGGTGTGCATGACGGGTTACCCTTGCGAGGAAGGATGTGTTCCTAGCCAGGTCATACATTGATTGTGCCCATGGTTGTATGCTGTATACGTCCACCTGGGATGCAGTGACCAGTTTGTTACCCTTGCGAGGAAGGATGACTTCCTATCCACGGTTAGTGCATCGGTGAGCCCACATTGGTGTGTTATGTATGTACATGGCAGTGCATGATAGGTTATTACCCTTGCGAGGAAGGATGTGTTCCTAGCCGGTCATGCATTGATGATGCCCATGTTTCATACTTCATGTGCATGGATAGAAATAGAATGAAGGCATGTGTGTACCTGTGGGTTTCAGTGGGCTGAAAACGCAGGCACTAAGGGGTCATCAGGTTTGGGATTCCCTAGCGATGCTAGCTGATCACCGGGGCCGGGGGGATGGCCAACGCACGACAGGGTGATAGATGAGTCAGTGTATGCATCATTTTATGCATGTTTGTTTGAGTTGTGAAATGCATTGGATGATTGGTTTGTTGAGTGTGTATTGGAATCATTGATTTTTGTTAGTGACTGTGGTGGGTAATGTTGTTTCCTTCCCAATTGCTAATATCTGATGCTTGTTGGTTTTATATAATAAACTCACCCTTGCATTTGTTGTACCATGTGGTTGGTACATGTGATGATCACAAACCTAAGTTTGTGTGAGCAGATGAGCAACAATAGGTGACTCTGGAGAATGATTCTTTTTGTTTGGAGCCGCCAAGCCGACGTGATGACGTTGGATTTTTTTTTGGACAAAGAATTGTGTTTTGTTAATCAACTGTTTCTTAGTTAGTTCTTTGGCTTTTTGTTAGATATGTAATTTTAGGTGTATATACATGTAAAACTAAAGGAAGTTCTAATATGTGGATGACATGTACTAATTTAATATATATGTACATATGTGTTTAATTATATAATTATAATATGTGTATGATAATTGTATTATCGTGAAAAATTTACCATTATTTTCATAATCAAATTAATGGATTTTTTATTAAAATTGAGATCTGCACGATTTAAGAGTTAGTGATATCGTAGCGACGAGGCGGGTCGTTACACAAGGATCACAAGATAAGCTTCTTAAACTACTGTATAAATTACAAATGCTTTCAATTGAATGACATGTAAAAAGCTAAAATCTTTAAGTGAAAGAGCTTCATCCTTGATCTTCTCTTCAGCTCTCCCTATATCCAACATTGACTACTTCTTTCTAATCTTTTCTCGCTGTTATAATTGATCATTGATCATTATTTTGTGCTACATTTCTTATTCAACAAGTGAAAGTTTTGTGATTGCATTCTTAAGCTGAGTGGTTTGATTGGTTGGAGTATTCTTGGTTTATTTGTGATACGATCTTGATTACTCTGATTCTTTAAAGATTTTTAAAAGACCAAGTTAATCCAATTCACCCTCCTCTTGGTTGTGTGTCGTTCATACTGTTTTCAGAACAGAGATGAAAAGAAGAAGAAAAGTAAAGAACAATGAAGAATAGTTGAGAGAAAAAAAGAGTAAAGTTTTAAATTCTGAAAACTTGCACAAGAAGCTAGAAATTCTACTTTTTGTTGTTTTTAAATAATTTCTAGCTACACTAATATATAGTTGTTGAATAGAATGAAGGGTTGGGCTCTGATTAGGCCCATCTAAACTAACTAATTATGCTTATTCCTTCAATCAAAACCCAAACTCGCAGCACAAAGCTCAAGTGTAGAGGTTTTAACTTCCAAGCCTAAGTTTACCCTCAAACCAACAGAATTAGCCCACACTTATCTTTGACAAAATTGTAGCTCTTTTCCTTAGCTTTCCAGGGACTACTCATATGCTCCATTTGGAATTCTGTAGAATCCTATAGGTGCTACACAAGGAAGATAGGTCAAGTAAGCACAAAATCTGAAAATAAGCAACAATTATCAATTAAGCCCAATTATTTGCCTAAGACCAAAACTGAGTTAAAGTGAGCAAATAAGAATCTAAGAGAAGTCAAATAAGCTAAGAAGAATAGAAAAATACTATACTAAAAATGCTCAATCAAATTCCCCCACACTTTATCTTTTGCACTCCGACGGCAAGCAACAGTGGCCAGTGGCGGTAACAGGTGGTTGTGGGTGGTGGAGGAGGTGGATTAGAGGCTTGGGTGAGGTTTTAGAGAGAGAGGGGTCAAAAATGCATTTTTGGTGCTGATGGACGTATTTATAAGCTTCAGATCTCACTTAGTGAGCTCTGCTCGCTCAGTGCAATTATCTCTCTGTCTGGAATTGCGCTAAGCGCGCTGGTTGTGCTAAGCGGGATATCAAAGTTTGTTATTTTTCAAATACGAATGGTGAAACCGTGCATAGGTATGTTTGAACTTACATTAAAGTTTTGAAGGCAATCCAATGGTTAATGATCAAAAGATCATGGTTTTACCGAAACATGTTTTGGGTCAAACTATCACTATCCCACATTTTAACATAGATCAAACAAACTCCACGTAACTTAACATCCACACCAAGAAATTACACAAGGATCATTTACACAAAAATACAAATAATCTAAACTAATCAAATAAAAAAATAACACAAGAAATACATCAAACATCTATTTTCAGTTATCTAAATTTTAGGGTGTTGCAACTCTCCCACTCTTTTTTAAATTTTGTCCCCGAAATTTACTTGACTCAAATAAGGATGGATAGGCTTCTCGAATATGACTCTCTTGTTCCCACATTGCATCCTCTCCTAATGTACCTCCCTAGATTACGTTGACCAACGAAATCTCTTTCCCTCTTAAGTGCTTTGTTCGGTGATCCTCGATCCTCAAAGGCATTGTTTCATATGTCAAGTTTTCCTTTACTTGAACATCATCAAATTTGACCACATGAGAAGAATTATGGATATATTTATGGAGTTGAGACACATGAAAGACATTGTGGATGTTAGAAAGAGACAAGGGTAATGCAATTTGATATTTCATTGGGCCGACTCTCTTGAGAATTTGGAAGGGACCAATAAAACGACGTGTGAGTTTTTGGGATCTCAAAGCTCGACCAACCCCAGTCCACAGAGTGACTCTCAACAATACATGATCACTAACCTTGAATTCCAGGTTTTTCCTCCTCTTGTCCTAATTGAAAACAATAAGAATACCCACAATAACCAAGAGGGGGGGGGGGGAATAGGTTTAAACTTGGCTTTTTAAAATTTATTTATAAAATCAGAGTTAAAGAATCTTAATCACTTTTAAACCAAGAATGCCTCTAATCAATCAAACCACTCAACTCAAGAAATCAATTGCTTAAAATAGGACTAGTTGAGTAATGATAATAATACCAAGAACAAATGAACAAGATGACTAGTAGAGATTAAGGAATAGAAAATCAACAACAGAATTTATACTGGTTCACTTCTCAAGAGAAGCTACATCGAGTGAAAAACAACCATAGAACACTACTATGTTTTTCCCTAGAGAAACCTACTCTAGCACAAGCTTCAAATAACTCTTTACAATAACTTCAAATAACAAAAAGTACAAAAACGATTACAACCAGAGATAATCGAGAGAAACAACCTGATGATCCAATGAATATGAATGCATATGATTTACCAATCAGAGTTGAATTGCAGAAAAGGATTTCAGAACATGCTCTCCAAAACTTCTTTGAAAACTCTTGCCCAAGAAATCAGTCAATACCCATGAAGATTAAAGAGTGGGACAGTAACTTAGTTAACCCAGAAAATCACTTTCTAACTTTGAGAAGGCTTGTGTATATTCATAAAATTCGATGCATTCAAGTTGTTAAACCAGACAAGCCTTCATCCTATTTATAATAGCTTTTTGTAACAGACTGTAATCGATTACGACATGCCAAATAATCGATTAAAATAACTTATGTAATCGATTAATTTTTCACTTAATTGATTAAAGTGTTCAAAGCTTCATCCTGGGTTTTACAACGAACAGAATGATTGATTAAACTGAGCTGTAATCGATTAAAGCAGTGAAGTTCATTGTAAAGAAAGCTTTGTGTAATTGATTACAATTTGTGGTAATCGATTAAAGCAGTGAGGCATGCTTTTATTTTTACTATGTAATCGATTACAAGAGTCATGCAATCGATTAATATGTTCTTCAAGGCTTTTCCAGATTTAAAACGAAGCAAATAATCGATTAAACCGTTGTATAATCGATTAAAGCAGTAAGACTACATTTTTCCAAAATCATTAGCCATTACTTATTGATTTCTTTTAAAAACATGAATAGCGTTGGTACTGTAATGAAAACATTTAAGCATGTTAATGATTATGTGCATGCAATGCAAGGATCAAAAGATTGGCCTCTCATACACTTAATTTGAATTACAATCTTCAAGGCATGTGAAAAGCTCAAAACTTTCTTCTAAGGCACAAGCTTCATCTTCTTATTGCTCCCCCTATATCCAACACTGGTAACTTTTCTACCTACCCTAAGCAGTCCTCATTCTCTCTTGGATCAACTTGACCTTCTTAGGGGTTTGTTGTACCACTTTAGGTCCTAAAGTGAGGTTCTCTCCGGGTTCTAGCCAACACAAGGGTGTCCTACACCTTCTACCATAGGGAGCCACGACAATGGTAGCATGAAAACTATCGTTATAGGTGAACTCTATCAATGGTAGAAAACTCTCCCAACTCCCTTTTTGTTTTGATACACACGCCCTTAAAAGGTCCTCCAGCGACTGAATGGTCTGTTCAATCTGCCATCGGTTTGAGGGTGGTAGGCTGAACTTAGCCTAACCTTGGTTCCTAACACTTAGTTCAGACTTTCCCAAAACCTAGAGGTGAATCTAGGATCTCTATCAGATATTATGATAGATGGCACACCATGTGATATGAAAATCTCACTAATATACAAGGATGTCAACTTTTATAAGGAAAACTTGATATTGATAGGGGATAAAGTGAGTAGATTTGGTCAATCTGTCAACAATGACCCATATAGAATCGAAACTTCTCAAGGTTCTAGGTATTCCCACAACAAAATCCATAGAGATATTGTCCCACTTTCGCTGGGGTATCTCTAAGGGTTGCAACTTACCTGAGGCTCTTTGATGTTCTATCTTAGTCTTCTGATAGACTAAACATGCATACACAAACTCGCTAACCTCTCTCTTCATGTTTGGCCACCTAAACATTGTCTTGAGATCCTGATACATCTTGGTAGCACTAGGCTGGATGCTCAAGTTGCTCCTATGCCCTTCCTCCAAGATCATCTTCTTAAGCTCAGGTAAATTGGGGACACAAATTCTATCTCGAAGTCTCAGGACTCCATTTGACCCCATATTGAAACTACTATCTCTCCTTGACGCCATGACTTCTAACTAAGTCCTCTGAAAAGGATCAGACTTCTGACCCTCTCTAATAATTCTCAAAGCTCCTAGTCTTCAACTGTTAGGGGTAACCTCACACGCAAGGCTAAGGTCCCTAAACTATTCTAAAAGATCAAACTCCCTAACCATCAGAGCAGATACATGTAGGGACTTCTTACTCAAAGCATCAACCACTACAATGGCTTTGCCAGGATGATAACTAAGCTCAAAATCATAGTCCTTAAGAAAACCATCTCCTCCGATGCATGTTCAACTCTTTCTAACTAAATAGATACTTAAGGCTTTTATGATCACTAAACACTTTAAACTGGGAGCCGAACAAGTAGTGCCTCCACATCTTAAGAGAAAAAACTACAACAGCTAACTCTAAATCATGGGTAGAATAATTCCTCTCATGAGTCTTCAGTTGTCTAGAAGCATAGGCCACTACTTTGCCATTCTGCATTAACACTTCTCCCAAACCCATCTTTGATGCATCACAATACACCTCGAAGGGTTTTCTTTGGTCAGGCAAAACTAACACGGGCGCGATCATTAACTTTTCCTTAAGGGTTTGGAAACCATGCTCACACTTGGCATCCCACACAAAGAACTTGACCCTTACGAGTTAGCTTGATCAAAGGCAAGGCTAACTTGGAGAAACCCTCTATGAATCTTCGGTAATATCCCGCTAAACCCAGAAAACTTCTAATTTCAAACACCGACTTAGGACTCTCCCACTTAAGAATGACTTCTATCTTAGAAGGATCTACAACTATACCGCCTTGGGATATCTCATGTCTTAGAAAACTAACTTTCTCTAACCAAAACTCAAACTTGGACAACTTAGCATACAAATATCGGTCTTTAAGGGTTTGCAGTACAATCCTTAAGTGCTCCTCATGCTCCTCTCTAGTATTAGAGTATACAAAAATATCATCTATGAATACTACCACAAAACTATCAAGACAGAGGTGAATAAAGCACAACATTTTGATTCCAAATAAGATGAGATTATGATTGTAATGTTGGGATATTTATTTCATATGCGAGGAATCAATATTCGATAAATATTCTTAGGATTCTCGAATGTGAGAGATCAATTCAGGGTGATTTAACGTGTGTGCCAATAATGTTAGAAAATGATTCATATGTATCAATTTTATTGGGATACTGAGGGTATGATTCATGAAATCCAATCCTACTTTTCTCTTGAATTAATGAAATTCATTTTAATTGTTTTCATAATTTTTCGTATTTCAGACGCACTAATTCTATTATTTATGTTAAACCATGAAATTTTGATTAAATTTATTGTACATAACTATTGAACTATTTACTTTATCTTGAAAAACTGAATAATTCAAGTCCTTGTGGAGACAATCTCTTTTATAAAATCTATAACCTGTGACGATGTTTGTACGCTTGCCAATAATCCAACAAGTTTCTAGCGCGGTTGCCGGGGACTTGAGTTGCTCACTCAGTTCTTTTGGATTTAATAGGCCATTTTCCTTACTTTAATTATTTATGTTATTTTGATTTTGTATAAATTTTCTCTCGTTATATTTTATTTTCGCTAACCTCGATACTTGAGGTTTATTGTAGTTTGTTCTTTTTCCTTTGTGCAAGGTAAATTTCCTACATATAAATTGGTATTTGATCCGGATATTGCCAAGATTAAAAAGAAGAATAAGAAGAAAAAGAAACAAGCAACCAGTAAGCCACCAGGTGAATCTTCTTCTATTGATTCTCCTTTACCAGAAGAGCCACTTGTAATTGATATTATGGTGAATAGAGGAGGATAAGGAAATAGACCACCAAGGAGGACTCTTGGTGACTATGCTTATCAACAAGGACCAACAACATAGTCATTCCTCCTTTCAGTAACAAGGTTATGAAATTAAAGTCAACATTGATCAATTTGATTGGTTCACACCCTTTTGCTGGAATGGATCATGAAGATCCATACACACATTTGCCTACCTTCATGGAGCTATGCAATACCAAGGGAGCTTCTGATGAAGATGCTAAAGTTATCTACCTCAGAGCTTTTTCGTTCTCCTTGACAAGTATAGCAAAGGCATGGCTCCAATCACATCCAAACAAAAGTCTCAACACTTGGGAAGAAGTGGGGGAAAATTCATTAAGATTTTTTCAGCAAATAGATTGTTGATTCAACAAATAGAGACCTTAACAAAACATATAGGCCAAATTCCTCAATAATTTCAGCAAGGTGGATCACAGAAAACATACAAAGCTCATCAAATGCAACAAATTCTAAGATGTGATTTTTGTGGTGGTGACTATCATAATGGACATTGTTCAACACCTGGTGATTGTCAATTGTTGCGAAAATCGCACACTACAGCAAGTGCACCGCTCGTTTCAAGTAATAAAGTGGGTAAGTAGAGTATCGTTCTCCACAGGGATTGGGGTGAAATTCACAGTAATATTCAGTCAATGCAATTGGAAAATAAAAAGAAATTATTTGTGAAGAATTGTTGTGTGTTGAATATTTGAAAGTGAAAATAGACTATAAAGGAAATGCAGTAAATAAATTGGAGTGTTATCAATGGAAGAAACAATTGTGGTCAGGCACAATCCCCTTTGATTCCTACCTTTTTCACTTAACTGGTTACAACATTTGCTTACTTAATTGATATATCTTTCCTATTTTCGTAAATCCTAATTTCTTAGCAATTTAGCCCTTTAACAAGAATCCTAATTCCTTAGTGATTCCTATCAAGCATATAAAAGACTATAACACACAAGTTGCTTATTTCTGATTGTTCAGAGAATAAATCTTTCCTGCTCTAGTTAATCCCTAATTCCTTAGTGAATTAACCCTCTAACCTG
>PYAF01002083.1:0-11665 GCA_007407185.1 Glycine tomentella
ATGACAACAATGACTTGATTCCCTCAAGAACCATCACGGGCTGGAGAATGTGTGTTGATTACCGAAGGCTTAATGATGCAACTAGAAAAGACCATTTTCCACTTCCATTCATGGACCAAATGCTTGAACGCTTGGCTGGTCATGACTACTATTGCTTCCTTGATGGTTACTCTGGGTATAACCAAATCCCAGTGGCACCGGAAGACCAAGAGAAGACAGCCTTCACATGTCCATTTGGGGTGTTCACCTACAGAAGAATGCCATTTGGGTTGTGTAATGCACCTGCAACTTTTCAGAGATGCATGCTTTCAATTTTCTCTGACATGGTAGAAAGAGGGCTTGAGGTATTTATGGATGATTTTTCTGTTTTTGGCCCTTGCTTTAATTCTTGCTTAACTAACTTAGCTAAAGTTCTAAAAAGATGTCAAGAGACTAATTTAGTATTAAACTGGGAAAAATGCCATTTCATGGTAAGGGAAGGCATGGTGCTAGGCCACAAAATATCTGAAATGGGAATTGAGGTAGATAGAGCTAAATTATTATTAATTGAAAAATTACCTCCTCCTATTAATGTGAGTGGTGTTCGCAACTTCTTAGGCCATGCAGGTTTTTACCGAAGATTCATCAAGGATTTCTCCAAGATCTCAAAGCCATTAAGCCAATTGCTGGAGAAAGACACTGAGTTCACATTTGATGATGCTTGTCTTGAAGCATTCAACACCTTGAAACAAAAACTCACCACTGCACCTATTTTGATTGCCCCGGATTGGAGTTTACCTTTTGAATTAATGTGTGATGCTAGTGATTATACACTAGGTACAGTTTTAGGACAGCGGAAAGAAAAACGTTTGCATGTAATTTATTATGCTAGTAAACTATTAAATGAGGCACAAGTAAATTATGCCACAACTGAAAAAGAGATGCTAGCTGTTGTTTATGCCCTTGATAAGTTTAGATCATACTTAGTAGGGTCTAAGGTGATTGTTTATACTGATTATGCAGTAGCCCTGAAATTTCTGCTGCACAAGCAAGATGCAAAGCCACGCTTGCTGCGTTGGATGTTATTGCTGCAAGAATTTGATCTTGAAATTAGAGACAAGGCTGGAGTGGAGAATAAAGTTGCAGACCACCTGTCTAGGATTCAGGAGAAGGACTTGCAAGATGGACCAGAGATTGAAATCAATGAGTCTTTCCCGGATGAGCAAGTGCTTGCTGTGCAAATCAGTCCATGGTTTGCTAGCATGGCCAATTACAAAGCTGCTGGAATTATACCTGAAGAATTAAATTGGCAGCAGAGGAAGAAATTTCTGCATGATTCAAGACGGTATTTATGGGATAACCCTTACTTATATTTTCAATGCACTGACAATGTTATCCACAGATGTGTAACTGAAAGTGACGTGACGGATATTCTGTGGCACTGTCATTCCTCTAATTATGGAGGACATTTTGGAGCAAACCGGACTGCACACAAAGTGCTGCAATGTGGCTACTACTAGCCAACATTATTCAGAGATTCCAAAAACTTTGTGATGCACTGTGATAATTGTCAAAGGACAGGCAATATTTCTCGCAGAGATGAGATGCCACTCAACAACATCCAAGAAGTTGAGTTGTTCGATGTATGGGGCATTGACTTCATGGGACCCTTCCCTAAGTCATTCTCCAACCAATACATCTTGGTTTCTGTAGATTATGTCTCCAAGTGGGTTGAGCCAGCTGCTTTACCCACCAATGATACCAAGGTGGTGGTCTCATTCTTAAGGAAGAACATTTTCACTAGATTTGGGGTGCCAAGAGCCATCATAAGTGATGGAGGAACTCACTTTTGCAACAAGCAATTTGACAGCTTGTTAGCAAAGTATGGAGTCAACCACAAAGTAGTAACCCCTTATCACCCTCAAGCAAGTGGCCAAGTAGAGATTTCCAACCGTGAATTGAATCGAATACTTGAGAAAACTGTTGGAACATCAAGAAAGGACTGGTCTAGGAAGCTAGATGATGCTTTGTGGGCATATTGGACTGCATTTAAAACGCCAATAGGTATGTCTCCCTTCCAGCTTGTTTATGGTAAAGCTTGTCATCTCCCTATTGAACTTGAACATAAAGCCATCTGGGCAACCAAGTTTTTAAATTTTGAACTAACAAAAGCTAATGAAAAGAGGTTGCTTCAGTTGAATGAATTAGATGAGTTCAGGTTAGCTGCATATGAGAATGCCAGGATCTACAAAGAGAAGACAAAGAAGTGGCATGACAACCAAATTCGTCCAAAGGAGTTCGTTCCTGGCCAACAAGTGCTGTTATATAACTCTCGCCTGCGACTCTTCCCAGGTAAGTTGAAATCACGTTGGTCTGGACCGTTCATGGTACGAGAAGTCTACCCCTATGGCACAGTGGCAATCTCACCTATGGATAGTGATCGAGCTTTCAAAGTAAACGGTTATCGTTTGAAACATTATTTTGGAGGAGAGGTGGACAGAAGGTCAGCTTCTGTTCCACTCAATGCCACTGAAGTTTAAATGAAAGTAAGCGTCTAGCTTAAGACGTTAAACAAAGCACATTGTAATGTACATAGCACTTTAAGTCTTGTTTAGGATTGCTAGCAGTAGATTTATTATTCTGCAGTTTTCCTTCTGCATATTCCATAGAAGTTACTTAGGTTCATGCATTAGTAATTAGGAATTCAATTTATTTCAAACTTTGATAGCTTAGGTCTATTCTTATACATGTTTCCATAATAGTTAAGTTAGGTAGCATTTTATTTAAGTCATATAAAAATTAAAACCCAAAAAGCAAGAGAAAAAGGTTGTGCAAAAGATGTGGCGCGACTCGTGCCAGGCTCGGCGCGATCAGCGCCAAGCATTCGATCCATTCATGCTAATCGCATGAAAGTCACGCGAACCGCGTGACATGCTCGAATTGGCAGTGCCTTCTGCATAAAATGGTGCGACCCGCACCAAGTCTGGCGCTACCAACGCCAAGGCCACGAATCGGCCACGTGAATCGCGTGAATCCAGTGCGAGTAGCGCGAGAAGTTCGAACCTGGGACTTGTTTCTGCAGTAAACCACGCTGACCCCGTGAACATTGGCGCGAATAGCGCGGTTGGTTCGAATCAATTGTCCAATTATCAAGATCTCACGCTAACCGCGTGGCACCGCGCGCGAACCGCGCCAGGCTTTCGAGCCAAAAGGACCTTTCAATGCTAACTCACGCGGATCGCGTGATATCCCATGCTGATCGTGCGGATAATTCTAACCAAAAACCCTTCCAGTGCTTCTTGGCGCGATCCGCGCCATCCTCAGTGCTAACCGCGCGGCGTCGCAGAACTGGTTTTTATTTTAAATTTTTCCATTCGCGCCTCACTTCCCCACTCCCCACAACTCACTCTCTGATTTTCGCCCTAGACCCAGCACCTTCCATAACCAACATCCCTCACCATTATTACTCTTTAAAAGCCCTCATCCATACTTTCTCTCTCTCTCTCACCCTCATTCTGTTTCACTCGTGCTTTCTCTCAACTCCATTCCATCTCGATTCATTTCATTCTGCACCTAAGGACACCAGTTCTGCATAATGGCTGGAGATAAGGTATTTTCGAACCGTTAAGTGCTTTGTAATACATAATGCTATAGCCCCAAATAGTAGAAACCCAAATGCCCCCTACCTAAGGCATTCACATTCTGTTTTTATGGTATTCTTGGAAAACCTTAGGCTAGAAACCCATTTGCTTGTGCAATTTGCTTTATTGTTATTGATTCTGTTCATTTGGGATATCGATGTGTTCAAAATAGGTATAGTGTGTTAAATTGATTATATGCCCACCAAGTGTTTGATAAAATGCCTGAATGAGAATTTGGATGTACAATTAGAAAAAATATGTACCAAGCTTGTCCTGAATGCATTACAATGGGTTGCTATGTGATTGGCTTCATGAATATTGGTTGGTAAGTGCAATGACATATATGGTGGTCTAGACAGCTTTTTGAGTGGTTACTTGATTTGATAATGGTTAGCAATTTGAATGGACTTACCATGCTTCATATGGGAAATTGAATGATGTGACTGTGTCTAAACTTAGAACCAAGTAATTTAGAATATGAACAAGATCAAAATCTGGGAATGGTCAAGCTTGTGATGGTTTTTAAGATTAATAAAATGCATATGGTGCATGTTGTTACTATGACCTGATAACTTATGATATAAACAACACTAAGTTGGCATGATAAGTTAAATGCATGACTCAAGGGTAGGCTAGCTGGTGCTTGTTTTGTTAAATGATATAATGGCTGCACGAATTGAGTTAAAATTGATTAACTGAATATGCAAGTAACCAAATGCTTGAAGTGAACATGTTGATCTGTGTTATCTTGGCATAAATCTATGTTGACTGCATTATATACATGAGCTTGTGTTTAAATGATCTTCAATGAGCTAAATCTGGGAATCCAAAGGAAGCTATTTATTTCCTTGTCAGAAGGTGCTTATTGTTTCCTAACCAACTGATAAAGTGAATTGGTGCTTGCATGCCATGATTGAAATCTGTTTGGTTGGGTATAGTTGTAAATAAATCTGGGAATTAATTGGACTCATCTCAAATTGAATGAACCAAAGCATGAGAGATTTGAACTTTTCTTGTCTATATAACTTGTAACACCCCGGACGTCTCCGGTATGTTATCATCAATGATATTCATATCACGCTATCAGCGTTAAATACATGCGGTGCGGAAGCGATAGAATTGTTTATCTTGATTACATTATGAATGGAATATAAAATCATATAACAAAGAAACATAAAACAAGCCCCTGCTGATCCAGATAAACATAAACAACTATATAGGCAGATACATAAAACCAAACAAAGAAAGTCAGGAGGAAACATACTTATACACATCCTCATCATCTGTACATATACATGCTCAAAAACAAGACCACATCGGGTCATACTACAAATATGTATAGGATAAATGGGTGTACACACACCCTACCACTACATAGAGATCTAAGACCAGCTTCAACTCTTGAAGCTCTGCTCTGGTCTTCAACTGCAGCCTCCCATCCAGCCTATCGGGTCCACTAGGGCCTCCTGCCCTGAGGTCGCTCCTCTTCTCAAGAAGCACTTGAAAACCACAAACCCCACACAGGGTGAGACAAACGTCTCAGTAAACTCAGAGTTCTGAGAGATCCTCCCAGACCCTGGTTCACCACCAAGCACACACAAAGCATATAAACAGAGCCAAGGATCTCATCCTCGCTCACACATACGAAACCTAGGATATCATCCTAGTTTCCACATATCCCAGCCATCTGGGTCCATAACAGGATGCTCTCAGCATCAGAGGTATTCCACCTCGTCATGTCTCTCACAGCCATCCATAACTGGATGCTCTCAGCATCAGAGGTATTTCACCTCGTTATGGCTCTCACAGCCATCCATCAGAGATCAAGCCATCACCATGGCATCAGTATCTCATCCTAGCTCTCATAGCCTGTCTCACAGATATCTCACAGAGGTACCTATCATAAGTGTCATCCCCTGGACACTTCTCAACACAAGAGAGGCACCACCTCTGAATCATACAAACATTGCCTGAGGAGATCCCTCAACTCAGGACTTTGAGAATACAAATATGGCTCATCTAAGAGGCCCTAGGCTCTAGTTCCCCTCGGGAAGCCCTCTCTTAGAGATACAACATATCTGTCTATCATCTGGCCTGGGAAAACCCTCCAGTACTTTCCTAACACATGCCTGGGCAAGAACCTCGCAGGGCAATCACATCCAGGACTTCCACATACACTGGCCTGAGGATAATCACTCAGGACTTCCAACATCTTTGCCTAAGGAGGAACATCCACACAGTTCCATCTGTCCTTAGGACTTGGGTGGAGAGCAGTGGCACCTCCCAAGGAATCTCAGCTATTCCAGGGAGTCCTCAAACTCTACCTCTGGCTAGGGAACCTCAACTAGCCTGATACTCATCCAATATCCTCTAGGTTCCATCACAGACCATCTCATGATCTGCATTCCCTCAAAGGCCCACGGCCTCACACCTGCCATACCAGGTGTCTCATAACCCTCACACTGTCTCAGTGTCTATCCTAGGGTTCATCGTTACAGCCCAGCACACACTAAGCCATTACATATTCCAAATATCCAGAACGGTCTGAGATTCTCTCAAAGCACTGTTCATCAGCCTCTCAGGCTCAGAACACATGTATATATATATATATATACTTATATATACATATCATACATCACCCATTCGGGTGGCAAACCAGAATAAGGGGAAAACCCTAGAACAATGAGCTTACCTGGCTAGCCGTGCCTCACAGCTCTAGCCTCCACTGATGGTCTGCTCCTTTGACACCCACTGTGTCAAGCCCTACCAAGGCATACAAGCACACATCATAGACCATTCAAGCATACAAACATGCCTAAGCTCATCTAGCAGTCCTCAACTGCCTCTGGGAAGGAACCACAGTCCTTTCCCTCAACCTGAGTCAACTACTCTAAGGTTCATCAGGCTCATCCTCTACAAGCCTTTCCATAGACCCTCAGTGGTCTATCCCAGATCCATCCATGGCCTTAGAGTCATTCCAAACTCAACACAAGCCAACAACAGTGAGCTCAAAAGCTCTAAAGACCCAAGTCCTCTGGGTTTCTCAGGGCTTGAACGGTTCACATCACAGGACACCATTACCATGGCCCTCTCAGGCACGACAAGCCCATCTGTAAGGCTCTGGCATGTCTCATATCAAGTGACTCAGTCCAAGTCACACATGCCCTCACCTAGAGCCAAAACCAACAGTCACCAAATCACAAACTGAAAGCTAATCCTTCCTCCTCACATCATTCTAAGCACATCTCTCAACTGGACCCAGAGTTAATTCTAGCCCTATCACAGATGGGTCACTATTCACAGGAAACCCCCAAATCCAAAATCAATCGGAGAAACTCGAGTTTCTTACCTCAAAACTGATGAGGAAGGCCTCTGGGTTGCTCTCCCAAGCCCTGGTGTAGCTGAACCACCACCGTTCCTCGCCCAAGCTCGAGTTCTCTTCAGCCTTTCTCAGAGAAGAGGATTTCTGGGGTTTCAAAGGATAAAGAGGAAGGATTCTCGCTCTCACTTGGTTTCTAGGAGGATTAAAGGGTTCAGGAAGCGTTTAGGGTCATCAAGCAAGGTCATGGGAGCTTGGGGAGCTCTCCCATGGCTGCTGGAGGCTTGGAGGAAGAAGAAATGGTTTTCTTCTCCTCCCAAAACACGACCCCCTTTAAATATAGTCTGCACCGACCTTCCCGCGTGATCCGCGGGGGACGCCGCGCCATCCGCGCCAGCTACAGAAACTGTGGCGCCATTAGCGCCAGCTTCCAGAACCTGTGGCGCTACCAGCGCCACACTTGGCGCCACTCGCGCCAGCTGGGAATTCTGGCGCCCCTAGCGCCACAACTGGTGCCCCTAGCGTGCCCTTCCAGAGATACTGGCGCTATCAGCGCCGGCCTGGCGCCACCTTCCAGTGGGTCTGGCGCCACCAACTCCAGCCTTGGCGCTAACCGCACCACACCCTCTACAGGGTTTTCTGCTGAAGGATCCCGGCGCTATCAGCGCGGGATCTGGCGCCACCCGCGCCACATGGAGGGTCCTTACATAACTGATACACTTACTGCTGAACTGTTAAATACTGCTACATGATAGTTGCTATTTGATTCTTCCAGCAATGCTAAACCTAATTGATATGTGAACTGTGCTTTTAATTTAATTAACTTTACTCTGATTTAATTGTGGATCCTATGAAAGAACAAATCTGGGAATTGAATTTATTGAATGATGCATATATACATGGATTGTGTTCTGAGTTTCAGGGTAAACAAATAGCAAAGGGCAAGAAGAAAGCCATTGCTAGAGGAGGAAGCAAAAGAGCTAAGGTAGCAGATTTTGATGAGACTCGCTTCCGGACAGCAGAGTGCCAAGAGAAATTCGATACTTGGTATCTGCAGAAGAAAATTATATTAGAAAAAAAGATTATGTGGGATGTGCTACCTGAGGGGAACCCAATCAGAGAGGTTATACTCAGACATCAGTGGCAGTTCCTTGTCAGCTTCCCAGAGCCTAGCTCCAGCATGATATTGGCGAATGCTGATCCGGATACAGTATGGAGGACCAGGAGGTCTTGGGTGAGGGGTTTCCAGGTTCCTTTTGATGACAAAGCCATAGAGCAGCTATTGGACACCCAGTATGATCCCTTTGAGGAATGCGACTTCCTCCAGCTCTTCCTAAGGATGCAACCAGACGCCCTGACGAAGATGTACAGGGACGACGTTCCTCATCTAGCCACCACCATCCGCAGGGCAATCACTGGTCTCTATACGGCTTGGAAGTCCAAGCCCGGCCTCGACTACATGCCAGAGAAGCTACGGAAGCATGATCTGGTGGGAGATGCAACTTTCTGGCATCAGTTTGTGAACCATACAGTCATACCATCCACTAACATGACGTGAACGTCGAGCGGGCGATTCTCCTTTACACACTCAGAGGTGATGGTAACCTCCTCATTTCTAACATCTTATCTAACAGGATTCTCCATATGATACAGGAAGCTAGCAGCAAGTCCTGGCTGGCACACCAATCCCTTATTCTTCATTTGTGCTGACATGCGGGTGTGCACATTGATGACGACGAGCCCATGGACGTCCCGATTGCTCCCATTATGGTCTACAAGACCTTTTTGGATGCCATGGAGTCAGCAGCTGATGAGCAGGTTCTTCGAGCTTCTAAGCTCAAACCTGAGGAGCTTGCCACTTGCAGTCCTAGAGCAACACCAGCACCAGAGGTCCCACAGCCAGTCTAGCCACCAGCAGATGCACCTCCACCACCAGTTTCAGCTCTATCTTCCACCACCCCTGGACATGAGCCACTCTACACCGATTCTCCTTCATATATGGCTTTCCAGGAGTTCGTTAGGACCCAGCTTACTCAGCAGACCAGCATGATAGGAGCCATTTGCAGACATCTTGGCATTCCTCCAGCTGAGTACCAGCTTCCATCAGCAGCACCACCAGCTTCAGACACTCCTACACCAGCAGATACCACACCTCCAGCTACAGAGACACCTCTTGCTCCCTGAGATGCAGTTGCTGCAGCAGATTCAGAGCCTTCTATTCCTGAGCCACCACAGACATCAGAGGCTGCAATCATTGTAGAGAGGAGAGAGGGAGAGGAGTGAACAGGATTCTTTATTTTTATGTTTCTGGTTTTTGGTTTTATTTTGGATTCTACACTTTGACATTTTCATACATTCTGCACTTTACATTACTGCACTTATATATATAGCACAGTTCTGGTTTATATTTTTTGCCAATAAAACTGTTTAGATCAATATTGAGTTGAATGCGATTTTCCAAATAATGCTTCAAATTTTCCAAGCACCGTAACCTTATTTGTGGTTGCTGGGGACAGCAACATATAAATCTAGGAATGGTTACGCATTATTTCGCAAATCACAATCAAGAAACAAATGACGTCTAACAGAATTTTTCAAAAAATTTTCAAAAATAAGCAGCACATCAGATTTTTCAAGATTAAAAGTGAATGGACACAATCATGAAACATAGCATGGACTGCATGATGCATGAATGGAATGTGATTGTCGGTATGTGAAATGCATGTTGAAGTTGAAATGATGCTTGAAATGCAATCAGCTGAGATTGACTTGAGTTCTAACACCTGTAAGGATTTGAGCCAATCAGCGGTAATGTTTTCTTTTCGAGAGACTCCAATTTCATTGTACTCTAGAACTTGAATTGTTTCTCTGGATGCAGGTGTGACTTGATATGATTAAGACAATTTTTTTTTCTTCTGAAACTAGGGCCAAATTGACTCACCAATCAGTTGTTTTCCAATTGCACCTCATTTGAGCCTGAGCTTTTCATTTCAATTACCCAAATCAGAGCCATGTCCATTTGACCAATCTCCCTGAGGTTAGAAAAGGTCTGATATAAGTCCATAACAACAGAAATGCAGGGAATTGTCCATCAAGAGATGAAGAAATACAAGTGAATCCAATTGGTTGTGAAGGGCAAAAAGGAACAAGCATGAACCAAGTTGGAAAATAATAAGTCCATCAGCTGGGATTTGAGAAGCTGCAGTAATCTTTTATTTTGTTTATGTTATGTTTTAAAAAAAAAATTTCAAAAAGAAGTTTATTATTCCGCTTTTACTGTAGAATAAATTGTTGAATAAAGTACCAGGTTTTGAAAAAGAAGACAAGGAGCATGTATGGACTTAAGGGACTGGATCTAGCCTCTCATTAAGCTACTTATCCAAAGAATTTCCTACCCTTAGCCCAGCCACGTTACAAGCCGGAAAGACTTTTTGATCAAGTCGTACTTGCAACTGTTGAGAATATTTTCAAGCTTATGGTAGTGTTGTGACATTGTTGAGTAAGAGAGTCATCATAACCTTATACACTTGAGTGAATGAGTGAATTAAACACAAATTTCTGAGGAATATTCAAGTAACTCTCATGAGTTGACAACAGTGAAAGTGCCATGGAAGCTTTGATGTGAACTTGATCATACATGGCATGATGATTCTAGGATTGTAAACTGTGGTTTGTGTTTGATTATTGATTCTTGCTTAGTCTTGAATTCTTTCTGTTGCTGGGGACAACAACTTTCAAATCTAGGAATTGTTTGATGTGTTGCAAACACATCTTAGTTTTAGGCTAGTTTTAGGTTATAATTTAGTTAAATAAGTTAGGAATTAGAATAGAATTAGTTAGTTTATCATTATAATTGTTTTCAATCTCAATTCATTACCATTTGAGCATTTTCAGGTCAAAAAGAGGAGGATCAAGGCAAAAGAAAGAAGAAAACTGAGTTCAAGGTCCCGCGCGAATCGCGCCAGATCCTGTGCGAGTCGTGCCACTTGCAAATTAATAGGCCTCAGACTTGAACAAGCCGCGCGATCAGCGCTGGACACCGTGCCAGTAGCGCCAGATGATAGAAGGCCAACCTGCCAACTCGAAGACCTTGCGCCAGTTGCGCCATTACCACGCGATCAACGCCAGTCATTCGAAGCTACCGCGCGGATCGTGCCAGAGCCGCGCCATCAGCGCCAGTAACTCCAGCATCAAGCTATTCAGCTCAAAAACTCCACGCGGTTAGCGTGGAGGTTCACGCGATCAGCGCCAACCATTTGAACATGCCATGCGGATAGCGCGGGAAGTCGCGCCACGTGGATTCTCTTTCCTGATTTAAATTATATGTTTCAAATTTGAGCACAGCTTGAGGCCTAGTTACTCTAATTAAATCTATCTATAAAAGAAAAGCCTCTGGACTGAGGAAAATACACTTCCATATCATATTTTACATTACATTCCTTCCTTCTAACCCCTGGAATTCAAGAATCAAGGCTAGGGTTTCAGCACAGTCATGTATTATTCTACTGCTTTGATGTTCTTGAGGTCTATGGCAGGCTAAATCTTGTATTGTGGGAAGGCCATGAACTGATGTGAACTCCTCTGTAATTTGACTGGTATTGAATAATAATGTTTTAATTGTTTTATTCTATTCTATTTTTATTTTCCATTCTTATTTGGAACTGATCACTTCAAATTAAGTATCTAGGGTTAGGATTCGCAATGGGGACGTTGGGATTCTAATTTC
>PYAF01002084.1:34884-55567 GCA_007407185.1 Glycine tomentella
CACCGCGCGACTCGCGCCATACCACCACGCGACCCACGTGGGATACCAGAGAAGAATCTGGTTTTCCAAGCCACATCCCACGCGATCCGCGTCACCTGTGGCGCGACCCGCGCCACACCCTCTGCATGGTTTTCTCCTAAATCCCCGCGCTATCCGCGCGGGACCTGGCGCCGTCCGCGCCACAGGCAGGGTTATAACAACAAGACCTCTTCCCCCTTCAATTTTCCTTCCATTGAAAAATAGCACAACACAAACAACCTCCGCACCACTTGAACTCATTTCCTGCAATCAACATAAATAAACGTCTGAAGCACACAAACACCCAAAACCCTAAATTATGAAACACAAACCCTACACACTAAACACACCCTAACCCACATAACCGCACGTCCTAGTAAATCATCAAATTCTGAAAGAAAGTCAATATTGTCAAACACACAAAGGCATAAAGAAGTGGTCTTGTTTACACAGCAACCTATACCCTAGGTCCAGTCACGCCAAGCCCTACACCTTAACCACCACATACGCCTTAAACCCTAAGCCGGAACCCTTAAACCCTAGGTGTGTAACCCTACACCCTACGCCGGAACTATTCAACCCTAGGTGTGTACCCTATGCCCTAAACCCTAATCCCCCCCATAAAACCTATACCGTAAATCCTAAGCACTAAACCCTCGGTGTGTACCCCAAGACCTAATCCCTAATCCCCCCATAAAACCTATACCCTAAACCCTCAACCCTCAACCCTTTGTACACCCAAGGACCTTACCCCTAATCCCCCCATAAACCCTAAACCCTAAGCCGGCACACTTAAACCCTAGGTGTGTACCCCGAGACATAAATCCTAATCCACACATGCGGCCTAAACCCCTAGGCCAGAACCCTTCAACCCTAGTTGTGTTCCCCAAGACCTAAACCCTAATCCACCCATGCGCCCTAAACCCTAAGCCGAAACCCTTAAACCCTAGGCGTGTACCCTAAGCCCTAAACCCTAATCACACCATAAATCCTATACCCTAAGCCGGAACCCTAAAACCCTAGGTGTGTACCCCACGCCCTAAACCCTAATCCACACATGTACCACTAACCCTAAGCCAGAACCCTTCAACCCTTGGCGTGTACCCTAAGCCCTAAACCCTAATCACCCCATAAATCCAATACCCTAAGCCGGAACCCTTAAACCCTAGGTGTGTACCCAACCCCATAAACCCTAATCACAATATCAACCCTAAACCTTAACCGTACAACGTAAACATAACACACTATCAATCTAACAACTATGTCGCTAACAATTTTATATGGTCCTAACAATTTTCTAAGTAAAAAATATACCAACTTTAAATAATATGCAACATTGTTTAGGGTTTAGAACTTACTTCTTTCAGCGCTAATCTTCACAAAATATCCAAACCCAACCTGTAGATCCTGAAGCAGAGCAACTTCTACACAGCACGCAAAATGATAGGCCTATGCATTCTGGGATTTTTTGAGGCAATATATAGGCATCTGGGCACCCAAATACGCCCCATCTAAGCGTGTTTAAACACGCCCAGATAGGGCGTATTTGGGTGCATCAGATACCTAAATATTGTCTCATTTACACCTTTTTGCTAAATAAATAATAAATTTGTATTATTTATTAATTTTTGCCCTATTTCAGACGAAAAAGGAAAAAAAATAAATGTTGAAAGTCAATGTTTTGCTATTAATTAAAATGTTTCATGATGGGGTAGCCATCTGTCACTTTTAACGCTGCTGCAAAAATAAGCACTTAAACAATTTTGACTTGTAATATGATTTGTGGTTGTATTTTGATGTAGTTTGGACTATCGTTTGTGAAGGTTTTGCTTGAGTTGGGCATTTTCATTAGGGCATGGAAAATGGCTATGAAAAGAATCGATGCTTTGCATTTTTATTTTATTTCACATTTTCTTCTTGAGAATATAATGTTGGTCTTTTGCGTGTTGATTACCGATCAAAAGATGGTAGAAGATGAAAGAGGAAGATGAGCAGAGATGAAAGATTAAAAAAACTTACATTCTATGATGACTTTTAACCAATATTTTTATTTCGCTAATGATATTAAATTTACATTGACAAAGTGACCATTTTGATTCTTTTTTAAAAGATAAAATATTTAAATAAACTTTTTAAAAGATAAAATAAAAACCAAATAAACAAAATAAATAAATTAAAAAACCAAATATATCATTTAACGTATATAGAATTTTAAAAAATATATATTTAAAATTTACTTGTTTAATTTATTTAACTAGAATATATTAGTTACAAATTAAAAAATAAAATGGTAAAATTTCAACAAAATATGATTATAAGTTTATAACAAAGTTGGTGGTCTCTGAAAATGCAACTTCAAAACAAAATCTCGCCCCCAATTATCCATGTCAAAAGAGAATATGATAATGACCATGACATAAATCCTGCACGAGCTAATGCCGCAAGCATTTCAATTTAAATCACTTCAAATTAGTTCATCCATGTTTGACTTTGCATTTTGATATCAACCTCGGTGTTGAAAAGTATCATCCATTCTGTTCCCAGCATTACACCATTCGCGCTTGAGGCGTCCAACAGATTGATTCAAAAGGTAAACTACTCTCAAATCCATTATTTGCATTAAAAGAGTTTCAGGAGATTGAAGGGTTTAGCCAAATACATACCAAAACTAACTTTGATTGATGTCTAAAAAGTAAGGGAAAATATTAAAAACGAACATAATTAAAGAACTATGCTATTACACTTGGTTTTTAGATCCTGATCTCCTCCCAGTCCCACCACCATCCCGCTTAGAAAATCAATTCGATTACTAAATGTTAGACTTTTGGCTCCAGTGCTAAAAGTATCTTCTTTCTTGGTCCCTGGAAAAAAACAACCACGATCATAATGTGTTTGACTAAATCAATATGGGAATTTTGGCCTTCCACGGTTCCACCATTGATAACACTGGTAACACTCAAACTGTAACACAATTTAATATACCTAACCTTTTAGAGGAAAAACCATAACACGTTACATCAATAAAATTTAGGGAGACACAGAACACAATAACCAACGTAACCATATTTAGATATGAAGAACAAGAAATCAAAGTCAACTTCTTTTGATTACAAATAGTTTATTAGGCTAGATGACAGATAAAAAAGCAAGACGAAGTGAAATCCTCTAGAAGTAAATAAAAACTAAAAAAAAAGGCAAAAACAAACAGAACAAGTACCATGCAATACAACAGGCCAATCGCTCACATCAACGACACCTTTAACCCAAACTAATTGGAATCGGTGGTAGATGAATCCAATAATAGATACGAGGAAGTTGAAAAAAAAGACCATTAGTAGAACACCACAGAAAAGCTACATGAACTGTTCAAATCCTGAATAAACTCAAGGCAATTAACGACCAATAAAGATTCTATCATTTCTTTCCAACCGGATATACTAGATAACTACAAATTCAGAACAGCATGAAAGCCTCTCAGAATATCTACTAGTGCCAAATCCTCTAAAAATAAAACACAGGAACTCTTGGAGATCCTTTGGGCGAAGACAATCTTTACCAAAAACACTAATGGTCATTCCGTAAAAAGGAAATTACTGAGCAATGCAAAAACTAATGAGAATTAGTTTCAGAATTCAATAGTTGAGAGCCAAAGCACTTAGAGGTCTTCAAAATTGACGTAAATAATTGGTATTAATCCTTTTCAGAACTGCTGTGCATACAAAGGATTTGATCTTAGAGGGGGTAATTGATTACTAAATGGACTTATCTAAAAGGAAAGGAGTCATTCCTGGAACATGAAGTGTGACACTGAAAGTCGGATATACAAGAAAATAAGCTTGAGGTGTCAAGAGATGCAAAAGATGAATAAAATTGGCTTATACCAACTGGAAGAAATAGAGTCTAGGAAAAGCATTAAAAAGAGGAATGTTACCCACCTAGATGGCCAAATGTCCTCCCAAAATTTAATATGGGAACCATCGCCAAAACCCAGGGATACTAGATACCCAAAGGTAACATGGCCAGCAGTGTGAAAGGTGGAATTGGCAGTTTTGAAGCCCCCAAAATAAGAGAGAGAGATGGACACCAAGACTCAGGCATGTCCATGATCCCCAAAATTTAAAGGTCTATCTTCAGCCATCAAACTCTAGCAGCCATCAATCTTTTCTCTCCAGCAATCAACCTCTTCAGCCACTGACCTATCTTGAACAAGTGGTAACTTCCTTCTCTGGTGAAAATAACTTTTTATCTTTTTTTCTATTCCTTCTGTTCTTTGTTATCCTCTCTGGCAAGCTCTCCTTGTTCTCTCTGTTCTCTTTACTAGCAAACTCTCCTTGTTCTCTTCTATTTTATTCAGCCTTCCTTCTTTTTAATTCAGTTTATCTTGGTCCTCCAATTCTCTCATATTATTATGTGAAAAACATGAAACTAAACTAATCCCAAAAGAAAGAGCACAAATTTGGATAATGAGGCACATAAACTGAAGTAAAGCGCCAATTCCCTCATCCTTTTAACATCCAAGGAAACTAAAACTGAAAAGCTACCAAGAAAATAATTGATTTTAGAAGCACACCTGGTGTCAACAAAAATACCCTCAGAGGCACCTAAAGAAGGCAAGCAGACCCATAATCTTTAAATCTGAAATCCCTAATATCCTGAAGAACATCAAACTTTCCAGCTTAGTTTATTGAAGTGTGACAATAGTCAGTGATGTTATTGAAATTATCTCCCCAAGTCTCTTCCACTTCCTACGATCATCCAACCCACTCAAATTCCAACTAATAATCCAGAGTCACAAACTTAAACCAGCATACCTATCTTATGACCATAGTTAATCAAACTAGCTAAGCAATTCATATTCCTTTCTGAATTATTTTTTCCACTAGGAAAGTGATAGAGGAATCTACCTCGGAAAGCATTAAGATTGACTCCCTTGATGCCCAGATCATTGTTAACAGGATGGATATTTATGGTGTTTTCATTATATCGATAGCAGATCTTCAGCAATTTCCATAGGATGTCTTTCTATATCCAAGCCAGACGATATGCAATACACTGACCAGGGATGAATGCCCACTATTTGATATTATATTACCACCCTAAGGATACTAAAGTAATTTGAATGGGAAAGACGAGGCATAGAATTTGACAATGAGATGTAGAAAGAGAGGAGACACCCAAAATAAGAATTTTGGTTCTGGATGCTTGTCCTCAGAACAGGATTAATACAGAGATTGTGGCAAATGAAGGGTACCTTAGCTGCCAAGTTTCCTTCATATGTGTGATATTCAAAAAGTTAACAGAATCCAAAAAACAAGCTCATTAAGGCAATATCCAGAGCTGGAACTTCAGAAATTGACACTTGTAAGTTATCAACCAGCAGCTGATCATCCTCCTATTTGATTCCTCTTCCTCCATGATCATCAACCTCAGTTGCTTGTTAAAGAACACACATGTGTTGGATGATACTTCTCTTCACATGTAAAACACTCCTTTCCTTATTTTTTCATTAACTTCCACAGGTGTTAACCTCTGAAAATTCCTCCTACCTTTCCAACCCCCTGTTTTTGTTCCCCACATTGGCTCCACTCCTT
Source organism: Glycine tomentella (assembly GCA_007407185.1). Taxonomy (NCBI): domain Eukaryota; kingdom Viridiplantae; phylum Streptophyta; class Magnoliopsida; order Fabales; family Fabaceae; genus Glycine; species Glycine tomentella. The sequence continues at coordinate 40,494 of PYAF01002084.1, forward strand.
TACTACGGGCCTGCTGCCACTCTCTCCCATTTCTTGGACCCAAGAAACTGGACTTCTGAAATGGTTGAGTCCATTTGCTATTTCTTAGCAGATTCCCCAGCACCCTATTTTTTTCATCTACTTGTCTTGCCTTTAACATGGTTTCCATCAAACTTTTGGGCTCATGTACCCTTACCTCAGACCCAATCTTCTCCCTCAAACCTTTAAGAAATACCTCAGTTAAGAAGTATTCTGATAGGAACTGGCTTTCAGACAGAGAAAAGAAATAGAAACTGGACCAAATTTAGAGAGAAAGAAGAAAAAGAATGGCTCTTTATTGAATCTTGAAAATGGTAGCTACTGCTACTACAGAGCGAATTCGAGGTGCACTCAACCTCCTAGTACATTTCTGATGCCTCTCTATACCCACCCAGCAGCACCTATATATCTATTCTAACTAACCCACAGTTAGCGCCACTAACTTTCTAACAGCCCAGTTAGTTATAACTAACTGTATTTTACTAATTGGCCCTCCTTTTATACATTTGACCCCACCTCCTACTCCTATCAATCCCCCCCCCCCCCCCCCCCCCCCCCCCCCCCCCCCCCCTCTCCTCCTCCTCTTAAGATTGACCTTGTCCCCAAGGTCCAAGTGAGGGAAAACCACCTTCATATCTTCAGCCCACTCCCAACTATCTTTATGATGTGGTAAGTTCTGCCACTTAATGAGGACTTGTCTGCCATTTGCTGCAATCCTAGTCTGCATAATCTTTTCTGGTTGAACTTGCAGCTCCCAGTTTTCATTCAGAGCCGCAGGCAAAGGTTGTGGAGAACAACTAGGCTTAATAGCCTTCTTGAGCAATGAGACATGAAACACAGGATGTATTCTGCTTTCAGGTGGCAACTCCAGCTGATAAGCCACTTCCCCTATTCTCTGCAGTACCTTATAGGATCCATAGTATCTAGGACTTAATTTCTCATTTGGCTTTTTAGCTAAAGATTTCATTCTATAGGGTTATATTTTCAGAAAAACCCAATCATCTACCTGTAGCACCATCTCCTTCCTATGCTTATTAGCATATTTTCTCATCTGATCCCAAGCATTTAACAAATTGCTCCTCAATTCCTGCAATAGCTCATCCCTGTCCTTGCTGAGCTGATTTACTTCTTCCAAATTAGAGGGACTATCACCTCCCTTAATCAACAATGGTGGGTCCTGCCCATACAAAACTTTAAAAGGGGACATTTTAGCAGAAATATTAAAGTTAGTGTTGAACCAAAACTCAGCCCAAGCCAAGTGTTTGAGCCACTGCTTTGGTTTGGACCCAGTTAAGCATCTCAGATATGCTTCCAAACACCTATTAGCCACTTCAGTTTGCCCATCTGGTTGTGGATGATAGGCAGTGCTCATTTTTAATTGAGTACCTGCTTGCCTAAACAATTCCTTCCAAAAGAGACTCATGAATAACCTGTCTCTGTCAGACACAATGGAAGCTGGAAAACCATGCAGTTTCACTACCTCTGATGAATAATTCAGCCACTTCTTTGGCTGTATAGGGTTGACTCAGAGCAAAGAAATGGGCATACTTGGTTAGCTTATCAATCACCACCAGTATGGTATCTTTTCCCTCAGCTTTTGGCAGCCCTCCAATAAAGTCCATGGAAATATCAGTCCACACTTTAGTTGGAATAGGCAAAGGCTGCAGCAGCCCAGCTGGAACTAGAGTGCTGGCTTTATTCCTCTGACAAATCTCACACCCAGCCACATAATCCCTTATAGTTTCTTCATTCCTTTCCAAAACACCACATTAGCAATTCTTTTAAAAGTTCCAAAAAAACCAGAGTGCCCTCCCACAGCAGAATCATGTAAATTTTTTAACAATAGAGGAATTCTAGCAGAATTTTTGGACAGAACCAATCTATCATTAAAATATAGTTTACCTCCCTTAATAGCATATCCTGCTTTCTCTGCTGTCTTAGTCAAAATGCCCTGGTAAATTTCATACAGCTAAGGGTCAGTTTTTAACTCTACATCCCAATCTCCCCATTCCTCTTCTTGTACCCTTGAAATAGCATAAAAGGCAAACTGCCTAGATAAAGCATCAGCCACAATATTCTCCTTTCCTGGCCTATACCGAATATCAAAACTATACCCAATCAGTTTAGTGGCCCATTTAAATTGCTCTTCACTCAATAATCTTTGCTCATTCAAAAATTTCAGACTTTTCAAATCAGTCCTAATAACAAATTTTCTGCCCAGCAAATAATCTCCATTTTTTTACTGCCAACACCACAGCCATTAGCTCCCTCTCAAACTGATTTCTGCTGACCTCTCTCTGAAAGGGCTTTACTCCAAAAAGCTAAAGGCTTATCCTCCTGTAGTAAAACTGCTCCTAACCCAGTCCCTGAAGCATCAGTTTCCAGGATGAACAGTTTAGAGAAATCTGGTACCACCAAGGTGGGCAATTGCTGCATGGCTTCCTTCAGCTGAACAAAAGCCATGGTTGCCTCATCATTCCACTGAAAAGCATCTTTTTTCAATAATGCATTCAAAGGCTTTGCCAACTTCCCATATCCCCTTACAAACCTTCTATAATACCCTGTTAATCCCAAGAAACCCCTCAACCCCTTGACATCCTTGGGAATAGGCCACTTAGACATGGCTTCCAACTTACTTGGATCAGCCTCAGCCCCTCTGCCTGAAATAATGTGGCCCAAATATTCTAAAGATCCTTGGCCAAAATGACACTTCTTTTTATTCACTTTCAGCTCTTGCTGATGTAACATTTGTAAAACTGCCCTCACATGCATAGTATGGTCCTCCAAATTCTGACTGTATACTAAGATATCATCAAAAAAAGACCAAAACAAATTGCCTTAAGAATGGTCTAAGTACCTCATTCATAAGTGCTTGGAAAGTAGAGGATGCATTGGTTAACCCAAAAGGCATAACCAAAAACTCATAATGTCCCTCATGAGTCCTGAAAGTTGTCTTGTGAATGTCTTCTTCCTTCATCCTGATTTGGTGATAACCAGCCCTTAAATCCAGCTTGGTAAAACACTCAGCTCCACCTATCTCATCCAGCAATTCATCTATGACTGGTATAGGAAATTTGCCAGGTACTGTAATCTTGTTTAAAGCTCTATAATCCACACAAAACCTCCAACTTCCATCTTTCTTTTTGACTAAGATCACAGGACTAGCAAAAGGGCTAGTACTTGGTGTGATAATGCCCACAGCCAGCATCTCCCCTACCAGTTTTTCTATCTCATCCTTCTGGTAGTGAGGGTACTTATAGGGCCTCAGATTAGGGATTTTGTTCCCTGGTTGAATTGTCACTGCATGGTTCTTTTCTCTATCAGGAGGCAGACCTTGGGGTTCTTGGAAAACTTGCTCAAATTCCTTCAATACCAATCCCACAGCTTCTGGAATATCCTCATTATTTCCTTCTTGCTCCATGGGCTTTCAACTCCACCACAAAACCTTGATCCTCTTCCACCCATGTTCCCTTAATCAATTTCAGGCTGATAGCAGCTTTAATTAATTCTGGATCAGCCTTTAAGGTCACTTTTCTTCCCTGCACTTTCACAGTTAAAAGTCAATTTCTCAAAGTTAGCCTCCACTACACCCAATCCAGCTAACCATTCAACACCCAAAACCACATCAGCTCCCCCCAATTCAAACAGATAACAAACTTGAATTATCTGTAAACCTTGCAGCTCCATGAATAAAGATCTACACACCCCCTTACACCTTACCTTATGCCCATCTCCCACTTCTACAAAATATGGGTTGGTAGGTGTCACCTCTAACTCCAATTCCCTCACCAACTTCCTGGAAATGAAGTTGTGAGTAGCTCCACAGTCAATTAACACAATTACCTTTCTGTTTTTAAATCTGCCCCACAACTTCAAGGATTTCTTGGTAGTAAATCCTTCAATGCTGTGCAGAGATAATTGATGCTGGCCTTCCATCTCCTCCTCTTCTCCTTCTGTATTTTCTTCCTCCTCCTCCAACAGCATCACTCTCAATTGCTTATTTTTGCAAACATGTGTGGGGTGGTATTTCTCCTCACATGTAGAGCACTCCCCTTTTCTCATCTTCTCACGTACCTCAACAGGGGACAATCTTTTGAATGGCCTCCTTCCCTTTCATTCATTTTCCCCACCTTTGCTGCCCTGCACTGGCTCAACCTGCCTGCTACTGAAAGCTTGCCCTTCTTTTCCAGTTTTCTGACTCATAAAACTGGGCCTCTGACCAGTAAACCCTTTGCTATAACCTCTGTTCATATTTCCCAAGACCCTATTCTTCTCTTCCACCTGCCTTGCTTTACTCATGGCATCCATCAAACTCCTTGGTTCATGCAACCTCACTTCAGAGCTAATCTCCTCCTTCAACCCCTTGAGGAAAATCTCCATTAAAAATGACTCCTCCAACCCTTTAACTGTCCCCACACACTTCTCAAAACGACTAATGAATTCCTGCACTAATCCCTCCTGCTTCAAAGCTAACAGCAGCTGAAATGGGCTCCCAAGATTAGACCCCTGGAACCTTTGAGATACAACAATCTTGAACCCTTCCCAAGAATGGTTTGGGTTCCAAGATACCCACCATTGATACCAACCCAGTGCCTCTCCTTCCACGGCCATCATCACTGCCTCCAACTTATCCTCCTCACATGTATCCTGCAGCCTGAAGTATGTCTCCATCTTGGAGAGCCAGCCCCTATCCCTGCGTTTTCCTTGCTTCTTGCTCGCACTTCTTCCTCCCTGGCCTTCGCCGCTGCAGCTGGTTGCTCCCACACAGCCGCCAGCTTCTGAATTGAGTCCTCCATGGACCTCAGACACATCTCCATCATATCCCACGTCTCCTCTATGGCTCGCTACATCAGGTCCATCCTCGCCTCCATTCTTGCGTTGGTTTTCGACACCATGAACAACCCACAGCTCCAAGATCGGAGCTCTGATACCAATTGATATGAACTGGCTTTCAGACAGAAAAGAAATAGAAACCGGACCAGATTTAGAGAGAACGAAGAAAAAGAATGGCTCTTTATTGAATCTTGAAAATGGTAGCTACTGCTACTACAAAGTTTATTCGAGATGCACTCAACCTCCTAGTACATTTCTGATGCCTCTCTTCACCCACCCAGCACCTATATATCTATTATGACTCACCCACAGTTAGTGCCACTAACTGTCTAACAGACCAGTTAGTTATAACTAACTGTATTTTACTAATTGGCCTCCTTTTATACATTTGACCCCAACTCCTACTCCTATCAGATTCCCCCAACCCTTTTCCAGCTCCCACATGTTTTCAAACTGCCCGACATACCCCTACACTGTTTCTTCTTGCTTGAGGGCTAGTAACACTTGAAAGGGACTCCCCAAATTCGATCCCTGGAATCTCTGGGTAATAGCCAGCTTGAACCCTTCCCAAGATTGATTGGGATTCAACGATTCCCACCACTGGAACCAAGCCACTGCTTCACCCTCCATCGCCACCATAATTGCTTCCAATTTGTCCTCCTTGGTCAGTGATTGTAACCGAAAATACCTCTCGATTTTAGCCACCCACCCGAGAGGATCCTCTCCCATGAAAATGGGTATTTCAAGATTCCTCCACCGACTGGCACCCATGGCCTCGCTCTCCTTGTTTATCCTTGCAGTGCCTCCCATCGACCCAGTCTCCACCACCTTGGGCCTCTCCCACGTCGCGGCCAGCTTCTGAAGCATGGTCTCGATCTAACCCAATTGTGATTCGATTGCGTCCTGGTTCATCTCCACGGCCTCGCGAGTTTCTTCCATGGCTCGCTCCATTGCTTCCATTCCTGCATCCATTTTCCGACTGTTTTTCGAACCCATCCACTCCCTACAGCCCCAAGATTGAAGCTCTGATACCAGTTGATAGAACTAGTTCGGACAGAAATGAAAAAGAAAGCTTTTATTACTGAGAAATGGAGAAAATCTCCAGCAGTACAGTGATTTCGAGGTCACACACTTCACAACTACCTTCTAGGTACCCTTCCCTCAACTGATACCCTCTATTTATAACCTCTCCTCAATTTCAGTTAGTTATTACTAACTAACAATTAGTCCTACTACACCTTTTATAATACTGTCCCCACCTCCTCCTATCAAATTCTATCAGAAAAATAGTGTTCTAATGTTCTTAGGAGCCCACATAGTCCTGGACCCGACTCATTGTTGAATCAACTATTTCTACAAATCAAACTCTTCTTAGCCCATACAATTCTTGTCACCCTAGCTCCTCCGTGTTAGAAATGACATTAAAATATTTTGGATAGAAAACAAAAATGTTCACATCCAAGTCTAGAGAAACAAGCTTCTTGGACCCTGAATTCTTTAAAAGCCAGAACTTTTTTTGACCTATGACACTTTTCCAGAACCTACTGATACCTTAATTATTATCTTTCACGAGGTCATTTAATTAAGCAGATTTCCTTTTGGAATAAATAGTGTCTTCCATAGCGTCGTTGACTTGGCAGAATTGCTATACAGAACTTTAAAATCTATCATGAGTCAAATCCCTCAACATGCATGGGGCACCTTTCTAAACCTATGTGCTTTAAATCATATGGAAGCCAAATGCCTAATCTTATCATAAAGCAGCATCTTATCTGAATGGATACCCTAGAAAATGTGATAGTTACCCTACACTCAAATGAACCAAGCCACCAAAGTGCAGGAAATATTGCACATTGACACAAAAAAAGTGTCAATTTAACATATAACAGGTCCATGAAAAATAGGGTCCATGAAAAGATACGGCACATTTAAAGTTGCAGGAATTTCCATATTTAACATGAGTATCAATGGAACTGTGAAATATTGCCATGGGAAACAGACGAACATGAAAAGTACAAAATTCCAAGCGTAGCTCGATGCGTACCATTGGTATGCCCATAGCCTTGAGATCTTCATCAGTCATATGATTGAGAGCTGTCATATCAACCTGAAAAAAAGATTTTGCATAGAAATATTAGACCTTGATAATCAAAGTAAAACCCAGTTAAGAGAATGAACCTTCTCTAATGACAGAAAAAAGTTAAAAAGATGTATGACATACTTCTTCAGCCTGAAAAGTTATGAGATACTTTTCAAGACCCAAGGACCGCAAAAAATAATCAACCGAAGGACCAGCCTGTAAAACAAGAACCAGAATTTAAATATTTTAATTTTTCTTTATTTGGTAAAAAAGTTAACAAATTAATCCAAAAGAAATTTGGGGGTAAAAATTGATTTAGTTTTGCCAAGTATGAACATAAATTAGGAAAAGTACATTCTCTTAAGCAGAAAATATTAATTTAAAAATTTACAAAAAAAAAAAAAAAAACAACATAAAAGACTGAACAAAAAATGGCCACTGACAAGTAAGTTAACAGTTTAACATCAGAAGCTCCACTATTATCTTGATGTAATTTGAAGAGAACTATTCATATCTACCATTACAGTACAAGAACAAGATCAATTGTATATATCTTAATCAATAAGAAAGTATGGATTGAATACTAAATCAATGCTTGATTTCCTTTAACCTTCTTCCACTAGAAAAATTCAAACAGCATCATTACTATAACAAATGCTGTCTGCAGCAAAATCACAGCTCACCAGCAGTACAATATTGCCCAGCACATACTAGTCCTCATTATGTGCAAAAATATCTCTGACAAGGGTCTCATAGTAATCAATTTATTGATGTCTCCCAATTTAGAAATTGTAGCATTTTAGATGTTGGACCAATTAGGCTATCACACTCAACTAAATCTGGATGAGCTTAAGTTTGGTTAAATAAAATTGTTATAATATTGGTTCGTATATATAATTTCAATTGTATAAGTATAGAAGTATATAATATTACAAAAGCGCAGCCCTTGTTTATCTGTACTTGGTTGGTACCCTAGTATTTTTTTTTTAAATATTTATACTCTACATCCATTTAGTCTTGTTGCATAACACTAGTGGCCATCAATGCAATATACCTACCCAAACAACTAAACAGGGAGAAATTCAAACAAATTCCAGATCAGTTCTTTTAACATAAATGTCCAAGCATATCACAACACTCCCTAACAGGACATTTAATAGCAAATATAAATGTGTACAAGAATAGGTGATGATAGGACATTTTATGCACTAAGGCTGATGCCAAAACAGTAGCTCTTAATTAACAATTAAAAGAGTGCATAACAACAATGATACCTTCCGTGACTTTTTAGGAGCTGGGTCAGCTGGCCTTTTGATCTGCACTGCAGGGGCCTCAACATCAACACTTTTACTGCTTGGTTTAACAACTTTTGTCTTTGGCAGATCATCATTTGTAGGTTGTGGTGCCATTGTCCCTGATAGCCTTTCACGGAGATCCTGCACGTTTGGGGCAGAACTCTTACCACTCTGAGATGCAGATTGAAGACCCTTCCTTTGAAGCTTGAGGCGAAGATCTTGAGCACTAACTTTGCAATCTATACAATCACAATCCATTAACAAACAGTCAAAACCCATAAAAAATAACTATTGGCATCCAACAACAGAGGCAACTTATAGTTGCATATGAGAATAACATTATCCATACTAGTGATCCGGGGTCCATCATTGTCAAAGAGATCATGTTCCCACTTGTCATCTTGCCTTGACCTGCAATTTAAGAAAGAAAAAGAAAATTTGACTTTAAATATATCAGAGTTGTTGTCTCAATAAGCATTCAAACAGCTGAGGTGCATAGTAATTGAAGCTTTTGAGTACCCAATCAAGTAGACTGAAAAGGCAGATTCTCAGCGGATGAATGAAACTTAGTTTCAACATCCCATATGTACATTCTTACTACAATGTTTCTACCAATTGTAATCACCACGACAACATGATACAACATTATCTCTATGCAACATGAGACATCCAATAAAAGCACCCTGAATGCAGAGTAAGGCTTGCTAAATGAACTAATTCATGTAACTGATATTTGCAGAATGATCGGGTAAACAACAAAATCGTTTCATTCTGTATATATACAAAAGAATGTACTCACCCAAAAAAGTAAAGCACAATGACCTAAACCTGTCCAGGCCCAATTTTTGAGGCACAAGTTCACCATGGCTGAAACTTTCTTCTAGCAAAGCCGATGAATATGTTTAAGTGAAAAAACAACAGAATAAATTTGAAATATCCTCCGCACATGTCTGGAATCTAATAATATATAAAAGCAGAAAAATAATAAGAAATCAATTCGCCCAATATTTTGCAATTAGGTCATCTCATCATCTGCACTGCAGCATCACTTAACCAGAAATCTATAATTTACCCTCATACAGCTAAAAGGTCTATTAGAGGAAAAATAAAGGGAATGGCAGTGGGTTTATAACTAGTGAGCAAGAGAGGTGAGATGGAAGGGAAGGGAACAACAACAACAACAAAGCCTTATCCCACTAGATAAAATCGGCTACATGGATCACATGACATCATTTGGCTTGGTTAAAGACCAAAGTTTCAATGACATTATTTACCATGAGATCCATCTTTACCACTTCCTCCAATATCTTTCTTGGCCTCCCTCTCCTCTTCACAGAACTAAAAATCATACAATCTATTCTTCTCAATGGTGTCTCCTAGGCCCTTCTTTGTAAATGTCCAAACCATCTTAATTGGTTTTGTCTTTTGCTTAATCAATGCTACAACCATCCATCCTCGAATATAATAATTTTGCATCCTGTCTTTTCTTTTATGGTCACACATCCAACTTTACATCAGCAATCAGCTAAATCCACTACAACTCCTAAAACCAAGGTTTTGAAAACCGATTAGCAACTGCAATTTCAACCGCATGTTAAGGTTTTCCAGGTGTCCATAACGACGATTTCAACCACAAGTGAAGGTTTTTGGGGCGTCCACAGCCGTAATTGTGGCCACAATTGTCCGCCATATCAACAATATCAAGTAACGCAACGAAACCACGACCGCAATTCAAAATTTTCATGCCAAAAACATTAATAGTCATCATAAAAACACGAAGGAGTAACGAATTGCAAACCTCTTGCCAGTGATTTGGCGCTGCTGCTGGCGAGTAGAGCCACTGACAACATTCATAATATTAAGGCGTTCCTTCACTGGCCTCCTTGCTCCACCCTCCACGCGATCAGCGTACATTTGCCCTCTTTACGATCGCGCTCGGTTCGAAATCGAGAGAAGAATTAGCCCCAAACCTATGAACCCTAATTTTCGCAACACACAGAGAGAGAGAGAGAGAGGGAACGGAAAAACAGCAGGGGATGAAAGATGCGCGCGATATGGTGAGGAAGGTGCAGGGTAGCGCAATGCGGAGAGCGTCGCAGAGAATCGAAACCCTAACACCTCTTTCTTTTTTTTTTTTTCTCTCTTCGTCTCGAAAGGGTGGCGAATGTGGTTGAAAGGGAAAACAATGGTGACGGTGTTTTGGTGAGGAGTTCGAAGGAAAAGAAAAAGGTTTTGGGAATTGAAGGGTTGGAAAAGGTAAATGTTGTCTTTGTGGCTTTTTGGGGCGTGAGATGTTATTTGTGCTGAAGAGAGACTCAATTTTGTTTGGTAAGGGTGGAAAGGGTGCTCTTTGATTCCGGCTTATTTGTTTTGGAGCCCGGTTTATTTTGGTGTGTTTGGTTTAAGGAACTAAATCTGGATAATTTTTTAGATATTAAGTTATATATAAATAAATTATATCAAAATTATTGTAGGTTTTAATATTATTATTTTAATATTCAACAATTTTGAAAAAAGTTCAAATGAATACCAATAAGTGCTTTTATATATGAAGTAGCTCATATTTCAAAATAATACTCCCATTTTAAAATGTATGTTTGAATCAATTGCATAAAAAGTGGAATGTATGATTAACAAAGTTGGTATTTGTCTGAACTCCATTAATTATGTATCATGTTGAATGTTTCATTATTAATCCTTGATAAGTTGTTTGTTGTCCCTTTACATACATCTTTGCGTAATAACATGCATGCATATAAGAATTTATTATAGAATGGGATTCTGACCACAAAAATTATAATCCAATTTTCAGATTTAAGTAGTAACTTGTAGTAATAGTGAAATTTACTTTAGACATTGATTAAAATTTGATATATCATGATTTTTATTAAAAATCATCAATATTATATGTTAGCAATTATTCTTTAGAAAAACATATAATTATTCTTTTATGTTAAATTTAGTAAAAAAGTTGGTTGATTGATTCAGTACATATGATTCAATGCAAATTGAAACTAATATTTAAGAATAATGATAATAAAATAATTATCATGAATAATCTAAATAAATATTAAGCAATAGTTTCCTCAAACTAACATGTGGTTATAAATTTCTAAAAACTTCTTTAAAACAACATTAGAAGTGTTATCTTAATCTTCCTTTTCTCCATTAGTTATCATGATTTTCAATCCTTGTGTGGATCTTACTCTTGAAACAACATATAATTGATCATGGGAGAAAACAGTTTGGGAGAAGATATACTCCAACCTGGTTTAAAGATTGTACTTGACTTTTATTAATAGTCATTGCAAATAAAACAATCAAAGAGTGTTCTGTATGATTTACATAACACAAGTGTACAGCACGATATGCTCAAGATTGTTGTTGGATCAAACTCTACTATGTTACTTCAAGAATATCAATGGAGAATGTAACGCCTCTCTTAACTCTCTCGTACTTGATTGATTTTATTTACAACTCGTGTCCACTTTGTATTAAAATGATCTTAGTTGTAAATTTTTCACGAAAATTCTTTTGCCTTGCCAATTTTATGTTTCGTGAATAGCGTAAACGATTTTCCTCACCACGATTCATATAATAAGAATACAGTCCATGATACAGTCCAAAGATAGTTATCCAAAATAATACACAGACTGTCTATTACAAATTACATGTCATATGAAATTACAAATGACAGCAACAATTCATCAAAACTTCTTCAACAATCTTCATCTACAGCTCATGCTTTCCTGTTCTTCTGCTCGCCCAAATGAATTGAGGTCATCACAGGTGTCAACCACAGACACAACTCGGGTAAGTTTATGACAAACATAGTTTGAATAATATAAACACAGATAGATAAAATCCACACAGCTTATACAGTGTACAGATCATCATACATATACCCATTGTGCGATGTATAAGATGCATGCTCGTCTTTTTTATATGATGCATGACTGAGATATCAGGTTATTAAATCATTAACAGTGGCACAGTCAAGATAGCCTTATCCCATTGGCACACCTATCCATTCAGTCGGGGTAGGGCAGAAGCGCGTAAGAATGTCACCTCCACCTATGTGATTATCATGGTGGTGTGGTCCTCCCTGAAACACACTACCCCCCAGTTCAATCTCTGAACGCATGGACTCGGTTTAGCTATCTGACAAACAACTCCACAGATTAACCCCCGCCAGACATAACTCCACGGATTAACCCCCGCCAGGCATATGCGTATAAAATGCATGAATGATTCATTTTATCAAGTCTTTAAACATCTTTACAACTCATGTCATGTGTTGTTTAGAACGACCCATAAAGTTTACCACAATCTCAGCATACAGCCATAATTCACCACAACTCTGGGAATCCATAAATAATCACCATACAGCACAAGGATTCCAATTATTCCATCATCAACATAACTCAATTCTTAATTAGTTTCTCGACATCAAAGCCTAATTCATTTCTCACCCTCAAAATCATAAACCATCAAGCAACATGTTAATTTTTAAAGTATATAGAATTACTTAACAACACATGAAAGATCCATAACTTATTTTATTTCTTTGAAACCTTTTATCAAACACTTGGCGTGCTTTTATGGAAACACTCAACAACACATGTAAAAACACATAGTTATTCCTTTAAAATATTCAATCATGCAAGTATACTACATATCCAACAATAAAGGTTCAAATCCACAACACTTAAACATCTTTTACTCTTTGTGACAAACTATCAAACACATGGTGTGCAATATAGAATACTTGTAAAAGAAAGCTACTTAACATCATTTCCCACATCCTAGAAATATTTCCAACCACTTTCTAATATCAAATTAAACATAACTACTTAAGAAATCATAATCATAATTTCAGCAACACCAATATATGTCAACTATCTTATTTAACAACTATAGCTTTAAACGATTGTTTTCTTAAAGACAACTATACTATCTCAAATTTTCGGTTAATTTTTACTTTTCTTTATTAAATTTAATTCAAGTTATTCTTCCAGTACTTAGTTATTTAATTTAGAATCAAGTTACTTAGTCAATTAGACATTTCAAGCTCTTTGAGACATATACTCTCAAAAAAGAAACAAACCACTTAATATTGACGACCGTATTACATTATTCGTACTGGTGATCTCGATGAGAGAGAACCATATGAACCCGGAAAATATCCACCGAGTTCATATTCTCAATAAAAGAGAAACCCACCAGATTTACAAGAACGGTGTGATCTCAATGAAAGAGAACCATATGTACCCAGGGAAATAACCATCGAGTTCATACTCTCAATAAAAGAGAAACCCACACCTTTTAACAAAATAAAAACGAACATTGTCGAAACATTAACTATAATATTTCTTGAGCTTGTCTGCATTCCATGTTCGTTTGACTGCTTTGCCTTCTAAAGTTTCCAACATGTAGGCTCCTTGACCGAGTTTCTTGGTTATCCGATATGGTCCTTCCCAGTTGGCTGCAAATTTTCCATCCCGGGCCTTTTTATTTCTAATATCTGCTCTTCGTAATACCAACTCGGATTGTTCGAATTGTCGTGGGATCACCTTCTTGTTGTAAGAAAGTGCTATCTGACGTTTGGCCTTGAGATCGCGGGCATGTGCAGCAATCCGGACTCCATCTACCAGTGCTGATTCTACCACCAACGATTCATTATTTGATTCTTCGCCTCCTTGTAGGACTTGTTCCCGTCGCCATGACGGTTGTCCGACTTCCACTGGTATCATGGCCTCGCACCCATATGTCATGCGGAATGGTGTTTTGCCTGTTGATGTTTGGACGATGGTCCGGATTCCACAGATTGCATAGTGTAATTGCTCCACCTAATCGGATCCGGCGTCAAACATCCTCCTTCGTAATGCTTCCAATATTGTCTTGTTTGCGGCCTTTGCTTTCCCGTTGGATTGAGGATGCTCTGTGTAACGACCTAAATTTCTACTTATTCTTATTAATTTTGTTATTATTTAAAGATAAATTTTCTTAGAAGCATATATTAGTAAAAATTTTAAAACGTAAAATTTTCAAAAAATTTGTTACTCATATACATAACCAATGTCTCTGATACAAAAGTTTATATAATACAAGTACACTACTTTCTCAAAAGTCCAGCTTAGTACATAACTTCTTTTATATATCTTCACTACTCCAAGGCCTCATAGAACCTGTCCATCGTTGCCATCTAAAAAAATGAAACAAATCGGGTGAGAAATAAATTTCTCAGTAGGCAAAGCTAAATCCCGACCCTATTAGTAGGTTAGTAAAATCAGTCAAATAATCAAACTCATACACAAGCAATATGCAAACTATATGAATGCATGAGATGAACTATCTCAGGGCAAATGGCTCCCACATATCGTACTGTATGTGGCCACGTTGAGCGTGGTCGCTGCTATAGTCTTACGCAAACATGCATGAATTTTGCTATATATCATTGCCCATGGGTACTACATATCGTACTGTATGTAGCATTAGATTCTGTTTCCCCAAAGCCTCGTACTAGACTTGGAACATGGAAACATGAATCCACCTATCTTAATCACATCAATCATCCATATGAAAAATCAAATGCATAAGCAAAAAACAGATCATATCATCATATATATCATAATTATGGTTACACCATCATATCTTATCCAATAAGCTTTTATAAGTATGGTTACACCACCATACCTTAATCAAGTAAGATTATTACCAAACTTATGCATAACCAGAGAATAACCTTAACTACAGAAAAATTATGTTAGTAGTCTAACTAATCATCCTCAATATAAATAATATCTAATTCCTTTAAACCTTTACAAGCAAAGATTCACACCTAGTAT
>PYAF01002085.1:10829-25264 GCA_007407185.1 Glycine tomentella
TCAGCTTTAGGTTTTAAAACACCTATGGAACTTTGGAGTGGAAAACCAGCAGATTATTCTAATTTGAGAGTGTTTGGGTCTCTGGTTTTTGCACATATCAAGCAAGACAAGCTTGGGGCTAGAGCTATCAGATGTGCTTTTATAGGATATCCACCTGGAATCAAAGGGTACAAGCTTTGGAGGATGGAACCTGGTGAACTAAAATGTATCATTAGCAGAGATGTGTTTTTTGATGAAACTAGGATGACTATGAAGGCTAAGGATCAACAACAAGCTAGCAGTCAAGACAGCAACTTGGATAATACTGAAGTTGAGGTGGAGCTACCACACAAAGCGTTCAAGTTGAGGAAACTGAAAATAATCAGCAACCTGAACCTGTTGTTAATTATTACAGCTTGGCTAGAGACAAAGTTAGAAGAAATATTGTGCCTCCAAGAAGATATGGACAAGCTGATCTTATTTACTTTGCATTGACAGTTGCTGAAGAAATTCAAGCTACTGAACCTAGAAACTTCAAAGAAGCTTTGAACAGCAAAGAAAGTGAAGAATGGATCACAGCCATGGAAGAAGAAATGCTTTCTCTTGAGAAGAACAAAACCTGCATTTTAGTTGGTCCACCTAGAAATCAGAGAGTGATTGGGTGCAAATGGATATTCAAGAGGAAAGAAGATGTACAAGATGGTGAAAAGGCTAGATTCAAAGCAAGACTTGTTGCAAGAGGTTTCTCTCAAGTTGAAGGAATTGATTTCAAAGAAATATTCTCATCTGTTGTGAAGTATTGTTCCACCAGAATATTTCTGGCCATAGTGACCCAATTTAACCTTGAACTGGAGCAGTTAGATGTAAAAACTGCTTTCCTACATGGAGACCTTGAAGAAACCATCTACATGCAGCAACCTGAAGGTTTTGCCAAGGAAAGTGGGAAGGTCTGTTTGTTAAGGAAATCCTTATATGGCCTAAAGCAAAGTCCTAGGCAATGGTATAAGAGGTTTGATGACTTCATGATGAGGATGAATTTTCAAAGATCAAATTATGATAATTGTACATTCTGAAAAGAGATGAAGAAGTGCTTTTGTATTTGTTGTTGTATGTTGATGATATATTATTGGCAAGTTCAAGCATGGATCAAATTGATGACTCAAGGATAAATTGAGCTCTGAATTTGAAATGAAGGAACTTGGGAAGGCTAAGAGGATTCTAGGAATGGACATCAACAGAAATACATCAAAAGGATAACTTTTTCTGTCACAGCAAGGGTACATGAAGAAAGTTGTGAGAAAGTTCAAAATGCATGAGTCTAAATCTGTTTCAACTCCTTTGGGGCAGCATGACAAGCTGTCAACCAAGGATGCACCAAAATCTGCTGAAGAAAGAGAAAAGATGACATTAATTTCTTACTTTAATGGAGTGGGAAGCATTATGTATGGCATGGTTTGCAGCAGACCAGACTTAGCCTATGCTGTCAACATGGTTATCAGATTCATGGCAGATCCAGGACTAGCACATTGGGGAGCTTTGAAATGGATTTTCAGATATCTAAATGGTTCATTATCTTCTCATCTAAAGTTCAAAAGAAAGATGAAGGATGAAGAACTTATCAAAGTTTACACAGATTCTGATTTTGCTGGTAACATTGATACCAGGAAATCCTTATCAGCTTATGTGTTTACCTTCTTTGGCACTGCTGTTAGCTGGAGGTCTGTTCTTCAATCAGTTGTAGCTTTATCTACTACTGAGGCTGAGTTCATTGCTCTTATAGAAGCTGTTAAGGAAGCTAGATGGATCAAAGGATTGGTAGGTGAACTTGGGATAACACAAGACAGTGTTATTGTTTTCTGTGATAGTCAAAGTGGATTGAGCTTTCAAAACATCAAGTTTACCATGAGAAATCCAAGCACATTGATGTCCGGCTACACTTCATTCGAGATGCTATTGAAAAACCAAGGAGATTTTGGTTGAGAAGATTCATACTGAAGAAAATCCAGCTGTTGCTCTTACCAAATCTGTACCACAATCAAAGTTCAAGCATTGCTTGAACTTGATTGGATTTTGTGAAGAATAATGGTGTTGTGAGGAGAAGAAGCTATCTATGATCTAGTGACAAGGTAGAGAATTGTGAAGATGTGTCACTATATCTAGCTGTCAAGATTAGAGATAAAACATATTTCTGATAAGTTAGTTGGTGGCCAACAACTAACAGTTTTTCAGTTTCTGTTTTTAGCTTTTATTCTTGATAGCTAGTGCTCTTTTCATTGCAATATATATAGAGGTTTAGCAGTAGCAGTGTAATGACGTAGGAGTGAGTGAAGGAGTGTGTGTAGGACACAAAACACAGAGAGGAAGATTGGAGTGTATGAGAGATAGAGTGAGGCTTGGTGATCTTGAATGATGTTAGCTAAACAGTGAAAGAATCAAGCAAGATTCTATTATACACAGAGATCTTTGTAACTCTTGCTCCATAATAGATAAGTTTGCTTCTTTTCCCGTGGATGTAGGTCCCTGTGACTGAACCACGTAATTGGGTTGTGTTCATCTTCTACCTCTTGTCTTTGTTTGCTTTAAATTTGTTTCTGGTTTAGCTTTATACAAGCTGTTGTTGTGCTGTACTGCTGCTCTGTTTTTCTTGTTTTTTCTATTTTTCTTGGTAACTAAGTTGCAGGTTTTATAATCCACAACAGAAGTATTCCTATTATTTTTCAAGTCCTTCATATGACTTTTTCTTTCTTTTGCTATCAAGATATATCATGAATAATATAACTATCTTCATCTGCAGTATCTTTAAATTTGATTGTGAACTTAAGGTAGATTCTTTCAATTTTCCTTTGTAATAGTGTTATATCTGTTTATTTTATCAAAGATATGGACATCCTCATTCTTTTTTTTTACCTTTATCAATGACACTACTACATAAAAGGGCCTTAACATCGGTTGTGGAGAAGCTTCAACATTGATTTTAAAATCGTTGTTAAAACGACCGTCGTTGAAAGTTGGCTTTTTTCATCATCGGTTTTAAAACCGATGTTGAAAATCACTATCTACATCGATTCTGGTTGAAACCAATGCAGAAATGTGGCCAAAATTGTGTATTTTGAAGCGCTTTCTAAATTGGTGCTGAAAAACTGATGTTGAAAGTTGTATACATCTATTTTTGGCAAAATTGATGTTAAATGTGCTATAGCACATCAGTTTTGGCCTAAAATGATGTTGAATGTGTCTTTATAACATCACTTGGCCAACTGATGTTATAAAGACACATTCAATATCGGTTTAAGACCAACCGATGTTATTTTTTGTAATTTATTTTTTAAATTTACAGCTAAAATTGGCACAAAAAGTATTCAACATTAACACGTATAATCAATATAGACAACTAAACTTTACAACTACAATTGACAGAAAATTTATTCAACATCAATAAGTATAATCAAACACTATGCTTATAGGAGTAAAACAACTATCCATAATCGGCCAATGACAGGATTTCTGTCTGACTTTGTGTGGACATTGCAGAAGGGCTTTTTGTACTTTCTAGACAAACCATTTATACCTAAAAGAGAAACATTTATCACTTAAAATCTCTTATAAGCAACATGACATTCAAGAACTATACTTTCTATACTTCTAGTATAGTAAATATACTCGTCAGTCTCCTGAAAAAAAAAACAATGGGACTAACCAAACCAAGACAGGGTGAATTGGTGTAAAATCAAGTCATCAAAAACAGGGTTTTAAAACTTTTGTTGCCCAAAGGATCGTATCACAACTTTCTTTTAAAACAATATTGAATCAATCACGCCAACATAATACTATTTTTGTTAGAGCGCATCAATTTGAAATATCTTTAAAACTTAGCAAATTGATAATGAATGCAATAGAGATATGAGGGTTAAAGAGAATATAGAGAACAAGATTTATGTTGGTTCACTCTCTATTTCTAGAGAAGCTAGTCCAGTTATATAACTCAATCCAAATTAGATTTTCACTATGCAATGTGAGTTTTACAAGCAATCATAAGCAATTTCAAATTCTACCTAGAAAATGAAGCTTAGGCACACAACCCTAGGGTCCTCAATGAATCTAAGCCTAAGAGAAACCTACTCTTAGCTTCAATGTAGAACACATATTCTGGCATGGAATAAAACTCTTGCACATGCAGTAACAATGTGTAAAAAGAACCAGCACCCTTTGGACCTGTCAAGTCTAGTGCGAAGGGCTTTAAGAATAACTCTGTTTGCCGCTTCTGCTTGACCATTGGTTTGGGGGTGCTCAAAAGATGTGACTAGGTGTTTAATACCTAGTCTGGTGAGAAAATCTTCATAGGTCTATGCTTTGAATTGCGTTCCGTTGTCCGTGACGATGGCATAAGGTAGACTATACTTGCATATAAGATTTTTCCATGTGAAACTTTCCACTTCACTGCAGTTATTTCTCGGAGTGGCTTTGCTTCGATCCACTTGGTGAAGTAGTCGATAGCCACTAGCAAAAACTTTAGCATCCCAGGTGCTTTTGGAAACGGCCCCAAGATATCCATACCCCACATGGCAAAGGGCCACGAGGAGGATATCGAATGAAGGTTATCTGGGGGAGTGCGTGGGATATCTGCAAATTGTTGACATTTCTTGCATCTGCATACAAAATTGTAAGCGTCCGTCTTGAGTGTTGGCCAGTAGTATCCTACACGTACTACCTTGGTGGCTAAGGATCGTCCCCCTGTATGGAGTCCGCATATTCCTTCGTGAAGCTCTTTCAAGACATAGTCGGCTTGTAATCTATCCAGACACTTGAGTAGAGGTGCTGTCAGTCCTTGCTTGAATAATTCATTGTCAATGATGACATAATGGCTAACTTGCCGTTTCAATCGTCGGGCTTCACTTTCATCCACCGGAAGTATTCCCCTTAGGAGAAAGTTCCAATAAGGGGTCATCCAAGTGGACTCTTGTGTTTAAGCAGCCATTATCATTGAGGTGTCAATGGTTGGTTTCTGGAGAGTTTCCTGAATGATTGTTTTGAGATGTCCGGCCTTCTTGGTGCTAGCCAATTTGGATAGCAGGTCTGCTCGTGTGTTATTCTTTCGGGGTATGTGATGCATCTTAAAACACTCGAAGCTGTCTATAAGTGTTTTAGCCAAATGATAATACTGGAGGAGTATCGCTTCCTTGGTTTAGTATTTGTCCGCTATCTGTCCCTGGACCAGTTGAGAGTCAGAGTAGCATCTCAGGTATCGAGCCCCGACTTCCTTGGCGAGTTTGAGTCCTGCAATGAGTGCCTCATACTCAGCCTGGTTGTTGGAAGCCTTGAAGTTGAAGTTAAGGGCTTGTTCTAGCAAGATATTGCCAGGTCCTTCGAGTATGATGCTTGCTCCGCTTCCCTGGACATTGGACGCTCCATCCACGTAGAGATTCCACCAGTCCGAAATTGGTTCTTCTTTCCCAGCAAATTCCGCTAAGAATTCTGCCATGAATTGTGCCTTTATCGAACCACGTGGTTCGTATCGAATGTTGAATTCTGACAGTTCGACGGACCATGCTACCATTCGGCCTACCAGCTCTGGTTTCCTGAGTACCTGTTTAATAGGATAATTAGTTTTAACTATTACCTGGTGACTTTGAAAGTACTGTCTTAGGCGTTTGGCTGAGGTGATCAGTGCCAAGGCTATTCTAGATCATTTGATAACGCTTTTCGACATCATGTAGCATGCGACTGGTGAAATAGATTGGGAGCTGGTGCTTCCCTTCTTCTTGATTGAGTGTTGCGCTGATGGCGTCATCTGTTGCAAAGAGATATAAAAGCAGTGGTGTATCTTGTCGTGGTTGACTTAAGACAGGTGGTGCAGCAATTGTTTCTTTGAATGTCATGAAAGCTTGCTCACAAGTGTCATCCCAGAGGAATGGCGTTGTCTTGGTGAGCAACCTATAAAAGGGTTTCGCTTTTTCAGCTAGCTTTGGAAGAAACCGAGATAGCGTGGCTAGTCGCCCGTTCAGCTTCTGAACTTCATTGACGCTGGTCGGGTTACTCATTTGTAATATAGCTGAGCACTTGTCAGGGTTAGCTTCAATACCTCGATGTGTTATCATGAAACCGAGGAACTTGCCGCCCTACCCCGAATGTGCATTTCTCAAGATTGAGGCGCATGTCATACTTTCGAATTTCCTCGAATACCTCTTCTAAGTCTGCTACATGCTGAGCTACACTTTGAGACTTGACAACCATATCATCCACGTATACCTCGACATTGCGTCCAATCTGCTTTTTGAAAACACGGTCCATCAATCATTGGTAAGTGGCTCCTGCATTTTTGAGGCCGAACAGCATGACCCTGTAACAATAATTAACATCTTCGGTGATGAAGGCAGTCTTCTCCTCATCTAGAGCGTGCATTCTGATTTGATTATAACCGGAATATTCATCCAAGAAGCTTAGGATGTGGAACCCGGATGCCCGATCGACAAGTCTGTCAATGTTGGGTAACAGATATGCATCCTTAGGGCATGCTTTGTTCAGATCTGTAAAGTCTATGCACATACACCATTTGCCACTGGCTTTTTTAACCATGACAACATTGGCGAGCCATGTCGAGTATCAGACTTCTTTGATGAAGTTGGCCTTGAGTAATTTGTCAATTTCTTCCTTGACCGCTTTTCGTCGTTCTTCTCCCATATTTCGCTTTTTCTGTGCAACGGGCTTGGCTTGCGGACATATTGATAATTTGTGACATATGACATTGGGGTCGATGCCAGGCATGTCGGATGGTTGCCAAGCAAATAGTGCTGCATTTTTCTGGAGCACATCAGCTATGTGCCTGTATTCGTGACTGGTAAGCCCTTTGCTGAGCTGTGTGCATTGTCCAGGTTTGGGACCTAGCTACAGCTTAACTAGCTCTTTGATCGGCTTTGGTCCTTTGTCGACGCTATCATCGCGTGGATCTACGTCGAAGGCTTGACTATCACGGGCTACATATACAGTCATTGTAGAGGGAAACAAATTTTTATCAATATTCATTACCTGTGTGGTACCCCCCGAAGTGGTACCATGTCTAACTGGCTGTCTGCTGGGAGGATATGGTGCCACTTTAAGGCTCTCGACGTAGCACTGCCTGGCTTGCTTTTGGTCTGCCTTTACGGTGACGATTTCTCCTGTTATCGTAGGAAATTTCATTTTTAAGTGAGGGGTAGAGACTATAGCCCCCAACTCATTTAACGTTTCCCTACTTATCAGGACAAGGTAGGACGTATCATCATCTACGATGTTGTATCTGATCGTGAAAGTTCTGGATAACAGACCTTGACTAAAAGTGGTCATTTGGTCGACGTATCCCATCGTGTCAACCCTCTCTCCTACGAAGCCCAGGAGAGGTTCTGAACAAGGTTGTATTGCTGATGATGAAATCTCTAGCTTCTGAAAGGTCTTTAGGTATAAGACATCAACTGAGCTGCCTTGATCGATAAGTACTTTTGTCACCTTGAAGTTAGCAATGATGAGGGACACGACCATGGGATCATCTTGATGAATAGGATCAATTCCTTCAAAGTCAGCGTCCGTAAAAGTAATAGGCGGTTCGCATTGGCAGATTATTGACAGAGTTAATGTCAATATCTCTGATGGAATGCAAGTGTCGTTTACGGGATTGGCTGGACGATCCATCATAAGAGAAACCCCCAGCGATGGTATGGATCACACCGCGAATGTGTTGATTAGGATCTTCTTCTTGTTGACGAGGGAGTTGATGTTCGCGTCTGGGCTGTGGTGGCCTTTGCCTCCCTCTGTCTTCTGCATCGTCCCTGCGTCTATTATTGTTTCTGAAGCAATCTTCTCGTTGTTCCTCTTGTTTATGTGTTAGAGGGGGATTGTCAGGTTTCTTTATAAACCTTGACAAATGCCCTACTTGAATGAGTTCTTCAATTTTGTCTTTCAAGGCAACACAATCTTCTGTGTTGTGTCCAGCGCCACGGTGATACTTGCAATATTTGTTAGGGTGTCCTCCTATTCCGGAGGGAGTGGGCAGAGTTACCTGGACTTCCCTATTGAATGCTTCATCCATAACCATGGCTTGGTTGACCGTCAGTGGAGTGTACCTCTCAAATCTGGGTCCTTTGGAGATAAGTTGTGGTTTATATGACCTATGCTTCTTGTTATTCTGTCGAGGGTAGACAGGTGCGTCGTGTTTGTCGCGCTTTTGTCCTGCCTGTCTAACCTCATTGCAGAACTTTGACATCTCTTCCATCTGGATATACCCTTTGGCCCTTTCGCGTATTTCGTCCATGCTAGAAGGAGGCTTCTTGCATAGACTGTCTACGAATTTACCAGGTCGTAAGGCTAACATCATGGAATGCAGTGCCACTTCAGGATTTAGGTTCCTAATCTGTGAGGCGACATGCGAGAATCGTTCCATGAATTTGCGAAGAGGTTAATTGTCGGCCTGGCGCAGTGTGGCCAATCCGGCTTGTAGCATACTGAGCACTAAACTTCTCGACAAGGGTGTCGAAACTGTCGATGGACCGCCCAGGGAGATCGCCTTACCATGTTAACGCGGCTCCCTTCAAGGACGTAGGAAACACGCGACACAATATGGCATCATTGTTGGTGTAAAGGTTTGCCTGCTAAAAGAAGGCATCGAGGTGTTCGTCCGGGTCGGTGGTTCCATTGTACCTCTCTAACTGTAGATGCCTCCAACCAAACGCGATGTCGACCTCCATGATACGATCGACAAGCGGACGAGTGTTGTGCCTTTCCCTCCGGTATCCTTGCATTAAACTGTGGATTCCTGGAGGGTCGACAGTTTGTCGAGGTTGCGAGGGCTGCTGAGGGTGTGACTCGCCTTGCGTTTGTTCTTCTCTGGTGGTGTGAGTGCGTTCGTCCTCTCGAGTATGTCTTACTCGAGCTTCTTCATGATCAGCTTTCAACCTTTGAATTTCTTCCTGGTGTCGGCGTTTCATCTCGCTATGCAGTTCTAGAGTTGCCGTATGGTGTCGGCATTCGTCATGGTGGTTTGTGGAGGGTTAGACGCGTCGACAGGGGTGTCGCGTCTAACACTAGAGCGTGTACTGACCATGGACGCGTACCGATGAGTGATTTGCTTGAGGCCGCAGGGTAAGTTTTACCTGGGCGCCAAATGTTCTTGTCAAAATCTGGAAATTCCACGTGTGGGCTTGATGTGGCCTTGGTGGACTCCAAATCTTGTGATGCCGGAGTAGAGTTAGGCTTTGCTCAGAGGAGGGACCTGCAAAATAAAGGAAAAACACTCTGACACTCAAGTCAGAACATTAAATTTGTAAAGAGGGCCAAGAGTGGACTCGGCCTAAAGAATGGGGATTGAGGGACTTGAGTAATGCATTCAAGTCTAAGAGATAAAAGTGTGAATAGAATGTAGGGTAAGTTGAGAGTAAGTTTGGGATTCAGTGTGTAGAGAATGAACCTGGAGGGTTGTATTTATAGCGTGGAGTGGGCCTTGGGCCTTTGCTTATAGATAATCTGTTGATAAGATAATAATACAGATAATAGCAGGTAGTTATCTTAATTTGAATTAGGGATAATGTGTACCTTGTTGATATACTGTTACTTGTAGATAAGTAACAATTTGTAGATAACTTGTTGAGATATGACAAGATAAGGTGGTTGCACATATTTGAATATCCTTGCATTTAGATAGGCAGTTAATGAGGAAGGAGAATATTGCTGATGTCCGGGCTCTTGTAGAGAGTCGACGTCTGTGCTCCTGTAGCAGTATTGACTGAGAGCCCGGACATTGTGTCCGGGCTGGCATCCAGAGGCTGAATAAACGCCTATTAATGAGGTAATGCTGACATGGTGGGTGGCCACGTGTACCTTAGCATTTATAAAGCTGCCACGTGTTATTCTTCTATTTTGGACTGTACACGTCTAATTCTGGTAAAACACTTACTGCACCCTCCCTTTTATCACCACCCAACCCTACACAAATCTAAAATTACAATCACAACAATAATAAACTAATAGTAAAGAACAACAAATAATATTGAATTTTCCTCTACGAACCGTTTTGGTAGAAGTTGAGTTTGAGGAGCCTTGCAGAGTGATCATAACAGAAATTGAAAAAGGAAATGGAAGATTCCTAAAGTAGCGCTAACACTAGAACTATTATTGCTACTTTGACGCATAAGGAATGTGAGTTGTTGTCGAATAAGCATAATCGTAGTTGATGCCATTATTCCTATTGTCAATGCCATATTCGTCTAATATAAACAAAAGGGATAAGTGAAAATGATGAATTGAGTTGAATGGATGTTTGATTTAGGTGTATCATTGTTTATTAGGGGGTGATGCACTGTGGGCTTATTGTGATCATTAGGAAACAATTTAGCCCCAGAAAAAATGGTTATATATACATTTTAGGTGTTTCAGTAAGAAATTTTTGAAGGATATAAAAAAAATAACCACAAATTAACTGTCACATCAATACTTAAGGGAGAAGTTTGGTGACAAAGACTATAATGAAATGGAAAAATAGTTTAGGGACCAAGATAAGACAAATACAAGTTTAGGAACTAAAACAAAGTTTTATGAAAGTTCAAGGACTAAAACCATAATTTACCCTTAAAATTTTAACATTGTCAATTAATAGCTAAATTTTTTGTTTTCTTCTTGAAAAGAGAAGATATACCAAGCACACTTTATACAAAATTACTTAAAAAATAAGTAGCTTAATTTTTAAGAAGAGTCAATGAAAAAAAAAAGAGCTTTAATAAAAGCTAACCCAAATGCGATGATTCTAACATGAAGTACCCAAGTTCCTCTCTCACTCATTACTAAATGACTAATAGTAAGAGGTATTTTATTGGAAGAAAAATTAAAATTATTAAGAAATTATATTCTTTTTTAGTGAAACCAACAATGCCCACTTCTCCCTCCTAATTCTCTTATTTTGCACCCTATCTACACCGCCCATGGCACCCTCTTCATCGACCGTAACATAACCCCTCCCTCCATGTCCTCCTCTCCCACCTCCACCTCACTTGCAACTCCTACCACTATTAGGTTTAATACTTCCCTTCCCTTATTGCCAATCATGCCCTTTGCCCCTTCCTTTACCTCACCTACATTGGAACCCAAACAAAGATTTCTTATTTAACAACAACATCAATGTCTGCTTATTCTTTGACTCCATCATGGGCTTCACCATGCCACTTGTAACACCCCAAATTATATACATCCGGCAACTCACACACTACAACACATCACTCATAGTTTGTTTTGTGATGTGAATGACATGAGTGTATAGTATTGTACCTAATTAAAGTGTCTGCAATTCCTTCTAGGAATATTTATTTATTGTATATGTGTGTATGTGTGTGTGCGCGTGCATATGTGTGTGTTTGTGAAAACTATTATTGTAACTTGTAATGAAAATTGGTGTGATATGAATGTTAAGGGTATGATAAAGGTTATATCTAAAATAGTGTTATCCGATTCTTGGTCAGCGCAATTGTAAATGAAAGGTAACCTTTGACTTGACCATGGTAGATGACTCTAAGGAATGCTAAGTTAGCTAGATATGGTTGTGGTAGGCAAGCAATAACAATGAGAATGAGATCCTAAGATAATAATGAGAGTAAGCTAGTGTAATAGTTTGAGAATGAGAGAAGAGTTAACAAAAAATATTAACAATTGAAAGGTGTAGATATGACCATAGGTATAAAATATTTACTAAAGACTCATTAAGAGTAAAGTTGTGAAAGATAAGTGACACTGATGTTTCAGTAAAAGGTTCTAGTAACCCATAGGGTTCTTAGAACATTCACTAAGACATTATGTCTCACCACTTTAAGTTTCTTTTTTTTCACAAAATAGATGAAGGTCAATGTTGATGGATCTCAGAGCCGCATCGAATAAGATGTAGCTTAGTTTTAGATATGTTTTTGTATCCCTCACTACTACAAAAATAGGTTTTAACATCTTCTAGTTAACATCAGTTATGATGAAAATCAATGTTTACAAAATGCATTGTGGCATTTTTGTAAATAAAATGTCATTATTAACATCGGATTTAGAAAAGTGAATGTTAACAAGGAGATTTTAACATCAAATTCTAAAAAACTAATGTTGTCAATACTCATTTAACATCATTTTTGTAAAAATTGATGTTAAGATTCCCATTTCAACATTAGTATTTTAAAAGCCGATTAGTGAGTGCTCAGACAACACCAATTTTATTTGAAACCGATGTTGAGATTTTTTAAAAATACCCCTCTCTCTGTCTCTCGAGTTCACTTGAAGTTCTCTTAGCCCTCTCTCTCTCTCTCGAGTTCACTCGAACCCTTGCACCTATGCCTCAAGCGCCTTTGATGTTGCCACTTTGCCACCCTTTTTTCACCACTGTGGCACTCGTTGTCCACCATCACCTCACCGACGCTGTCGCCCTTCTTTCTCGATAGCTGTCTGAGGCTTCCATTGCTTTGGAGCAGATTTGAAGTGCTTAGTTAAAGGTAAACATGTAATTGGTAGTATAAGTTTAATTGTTGTAGTGAGAATATAGAAATAGAATCATTAAAACATATTGATAGAGTACTATGTTAGGACTCAACACAGAGAATATCATATAAGATTAACACACAAGAATATCTTAATTTAAGGAAACATGTCTCCCTTACAAATGATTGTTCACAACAAGTGTGTAACACCCCGTAGGCCTCTGACGTGTTATCATTAATCGTATCAAATTAGCGTTTAAAAAACATAATTTATATAATTCAGCGGAAGCACAAAATCATTTTTCTTGATTCATTATGTATGGAATCACAATTATAATTGATAATACACAAACAATTAACATCTATCACGCCCCTGCTGATCCAGTTTCTCATATCATACATCATAAAGACAGATAACTACAAGACTTAGGCAGATTATCACATGTACAACAGATATATACTCAGGGAAAGTCTCATATCATATCATATAATGGTTTTGTACATATATACATCAGTTCCCACACCATTCTGTGGTGATACAACAGAATAATAGCCCTCCTCGAGGGTATACAGAACTATACATCAGAAACAGAACCAAAATAGAGCCTTCCAGCTCTCCATGCCGCTCCTCAGTCAAGCAGCCTAGTCTCTGCTGGGCCTCTTGCCCTGAGACTGATCTTCTCTTCTAGCAAGATCACCTGAAATCATATAAACCCCACACGGGGTGAGATAACATATCTCAGTAAGCTCAGAGTCCTTGGGAAATCATTCCCACCCTAGCTCACGGATCCACAACACACATACATGCAAACATAGCAAAACATGGCCCACTGGCCTAGCCCTCTGGCCCTCGTCATATCATAATAATCATCATATTCTCAACACATGACAGGTGGCGGATCTCCTCAACGCCCTGACGGAGCTCCTTAACGTCAGTAACCTGTCAATATATGGCAGAGCTCCTCAATGCCATGGGCGGAGCTCCTCAACGCCCTGAATACACGGCAGAGCTCCTCAATGCCGGTATTTATCTATTGGCCAACAGATATATCTCAATCACAGCATACATATATCCAATACAGATGCACACAAGATCAATACAAGTAATGCCACAGCCCATGCATGCATCATGAATCATGACCAACACTCCCCAAGAGTGTGGTGTGCAACCAAAGCGGGAATTCATCCCCAGGGAACACTGAACTTACCTGGTAAGGTCTCAGTCTGCAGTTCCTTCCCAGGTCCGTGGCTCCCGCCACCAACAGTCTCACAATCAAGGCCTAATCAAGGCACATACAAATCCCATATCAAAATAAGCCCTCAGGCATACAATTCACAGAACATTTATATCAGAATTCCCCTATCCTAGGGTTCAGTCAAGCTCAGCCTACACTAGGCTACTCTGAGACCACTCATGGTCCCTAAAGGCTGAATACAAGCCAACTGAGTCATCCCAGACTCAACACAAACACAAGGCATGGCATCATCCCTCATCAGTCTCATGATACAAAATCACTGGAATGGCCTGAATCTTAACTAAGGCACCATTCCACTAACCTCTCAGGCTCAACACAAGCATAATCAAGGCTCTGGCATGGGTTCAAAACCAAGAGTGACTTATCACACAAGCCACACCTACAAGCCACACAGCCAAAATTCAAAGTCATCTAAATCAAAAATTGAAAGCTAATCCTTCATCTATACCTCGCTCTAAACAAGTTTCTCTACAGGACCCTGGGCTAATTCTAGCCCCAGCTCATATGGGTCACTATTCACAGGAACCCCCAAAACTCAATCAATCGGAGAAACTTGAGTTTCTTACCTCAGTGGCGACTTGAAAGACCTCAGGACAGCTTCCTCGAGCTTTGGTGTCCTTTATACGCCGTGGGTCCTCGCCAATCTCAAGTTCTCTGAGTGTTTCCTCTGAGAAAAACACTCCTCACTCAAAGGGGTTTTTCAAGAGCAGAAATTGAAGGATTCAAGCTTCCATAA
>PYAF01002085.1:37890-83426 GCA_007407185.1 Glycine tomentella
AACCAAATAAAATACATAAAACAAAAAGATAGACAAAAATGACACCACCAAAGTTAAATTAGTTTGCTTTGGGACCAAGACCATGACATAGTATTATGACACCTTTAATTGAAACCCCTACGGCAACAATGCCTATGCAGCTCCAAAAGTGAATAAATCAACCAAATAAAATACAACAAATGCCTATGTTCATCACTTTCTCATTCCCATAATTCATGGTATAGCTCATACGTTTTATCACAAGTAAAATAAACCACCACACGAAAACTTAGAATCCAAAGCTTTAACAATATCACGTTCAACCTCTTCGTGACTCACAAATAAACTAAGGCAAAAACACTTAGTGGGCAACAAAAGTGACATCAAGCCAATATCACGTTCAACCTCTTCGTCACTCACAAAAAAACTAATGCAAAACCATACCTAACTTGCGAGAATAATACCATTGGAACTTTGCGATGTTAGTTGATACCAACCTGGGATGGAGACGCATTTGTTGTTTGCTTGAACTGCGACCCAGAGCGTGCGACACCGAGGAAATGGGAGCTTGAGAGCGTTGAAGAAAGGAAATGGAAGAGCTTGAGAGCGTTCAAGAAAGCAAATGGAAGAGCTTGAGAGCTTGGTAGCAAGCGTCGGACATAGAGAAGTGCGTGAGAATGAGAGCTTGAGGTTAGGGTGACGGACAAGAAAAGCGTGCGACATTGGTGGGAATGATTTAGGGCCAAATGTGTTTTAAAATAACTACACAACATCAGTTTTCGAATGAAAACCGATGTTAACTAATAAAACTTAACATCGGTTTTGGTTAAAAATTTAAAAACCGATGTTAACTAGTCTATGTTAACATCGGTTTTTAAATTTTTAAACAAAACCGATGTTAACATAGACTAGTTAACATCGGTTTTCTTAAAAACTTGAAAACCGATGTTAATATGAACTACTTAACATCGGTTTTGAGGTGTTTTTAACAAAACCGATGTTAACAAAGTCCATTTATTTACAAATTTGCCACCGCGTTTTCGTTAACATCGGTTTTCCCAATAACCGATGTTAAACTAGCGATGTTAAAACCTATTTTTTTAGTAGTGGATGAACGGTACTTGGAGTGATACTCAAACCGTTCCAGATATATAAATGTATGATGAACCCTAGGATAGACACCGAGATGGTGTGAGGGTGTTTGGCACCTGTGGCTTCAGGTGCGGGGCCTTGAGCCTCTGGATTGAAGAACACTGTGAGGGTGTTCTGAGATGTGATAAGGACCATGAGATGGTCAATACTGGAATCTATAGGATACTGGACTAGTATCAGGCTAGCTGAGGTTCCCTAGCCAGAGGAAGAGTTTGAGGACTCCCTGGAATAGCTGAGATTCCTTGGGAGGTGCCACTGCTCTCCGCCTAAAGTCCTAAGGATGGATTGCCCTGTATGGATGTTCCTCCTTAGACAGAGATGATGGAAGTCCTGAGTGGTTATCCTCAGGCTAGTTTATGTGAAAGTCCTGGGGGATAGAGTGCCTCCTGTGTGAGATGATCTCTCCCAGGCAGTGGAAAGCTCTGAGGGATTGAGAGCTCCCTATGTGGATAGTCTCTCTCAGTTATCTGATTTGAAAGTCCTGAGGGATTGAGAGCTCCCTGTGTGGATAGTCTCTCTCAGGCAGCTGATGAGTAGTCCTGGGGGATTGAGAGCTCCCTGTGTGGATAGTCTCTCCCAGGCAGTGGAAAGTCCTGTGGGATTGAGAGCTCCCGGTGTGGATAGTCTCTCGTAGGCAGAGGATTGGAAGTCCTGAGGGATTGAGTGCCTCCGTTGTGAGATGATCTCTCTCAGGCAGCGGACTGGAAAGTCCTAAGGGATGGAGTGCCCTCGGTGTGGGATGATCTCTCTCAGGCATGTATGGTGAAAGTCCTGGAGGTGATTGCCCTATATGGATGTTCTTGCCCAGGCATGTGTTATGGAAGTCCTGGAGAGGCCAGGCAGCAGATAGATATGTTGTATCTCTAAGAAAGGCCTTCCCGAGGTGATGAGAGCCTAGAGCCTCTTAGATGAGCCATATCTAGATGAGTAAAGTCCTGAGTGAGAGTCCTCAGGCATGGTTTACATGGTTCAGGAGGCGGTGCCTCTCTGGTGTGAGAATTGTCTAGTGGTTGACACTTATGTTATGTACCTTTGTGAGACGAGTCTGAGATGGCTTGAGAGCCAGGATGAGGTGGAATACCTCTGATGCTGATAGCATCCAGTTAGTACCTAGAGAGCTGGGGAATGTGTGATAGCCAGGACGATGTCCTAGGCTCTGTTGTGCTTGTTTATGTTTGTGCTTGGGGGTGAACCAGGGTAAGGGAGGATCTCCCAGAACCCTGAGCTTACTGAGATGTTTATCTCACCCCTGTTGTGGGTTGTGGTTTTCAGGTGCTTCTAGAGGAAAGGAGCAATCACAGGGCAGGAGGCCCGAGCTGAGTATGCTGGAGTGGTCATGGGTTGCGGATGAAGACTAGAAGAGTCTTTTGTTTGATCTCCGTCTTGTACCCTGTATAGGGATAGGGTGTGAGTGTACACCCATTGTACTGTACATATATAGATGTGTAACCACAGTTGTGGTAGCAACTATGAGTTGTATGTATATGTACAGGTTATGCTTTATGTATGAGTTTTGTTTCCTCCTGATTATCTGTGTTTGGTTGTATCTGCCTATGTTTTATGTTTGAGTTAACTGGATCACAGGAGCTTGTTTATGATGCTTTGTGTTGTGTTTTTATATTCCATGCATAATGTAATCAAGAAAAATCGATTCTATCGTTTCCGCACCGCGTTTAGCTAACGCTGATAGCGCGTTTATGATATTATTAATGATAACACATCCGGGGTGTTACATGTAGCAAAGTCATTGACCCTCTAAAGTTAGATGACTTGGAAAATGAGGTTTCTATGATCTTGTGTCAATTGGAGATGAATTTCCCCCCTTCATTTTTTGACATCATGGTTCACTTAATTGTTCATCTAGTGAAATTAAATTGTGTGGCCCCATTTATTTACAGTAGATGTACCTGGTTGAGCGGTACATGAAGATCTTAAAGCATCCATTGTTGAAAGGTAAATGCAGAAGAAACTATTGAGTTTTGTTAATAGTACATTGAAAAAGAAAAACCTATTGGGCTTCCCGACTCTCACCATGACAAGAGAGTGAGAAGTAAGGGTTCATGAGGACTGAATGTTATAACTCAATCTAGAGGAATTGAATCAAGCGCACTTGTATATATTGAATAACACTAATGAAGTAAAGTAACCCAAAAATGACCAAGAATAGGATGTTGAACGAGCATAACAAAACTATCATAAATTGGTTTAAAGATATAATCTTTGGTGACCATAATTCTTTTGAAACGTGAAGGAAGTTAGTTGATAAGCCTAAACAAAATGTTAGAACTTGGCAGGGATAAAATATCAACAAGTATTTATTTTACACCAAATCACAAGATGACAAAAGTATAGTGCAAAACAGTGGGGTTAGTCTTAAGGTTGAATCCCAACACTTTGCTACTCTAAATGATAGCCTCCATGTCTTACTTTGGAGTCATTAAAGAAGTCTGGGAGCTTAATTATGTGAAATTCACTGTGTATGTTTTTAAGTGTAAGTGGGTTGATAGCAATATCGATGTGTGGACCAATGATTTTGGATTTACTTTGGTAGATTTTAAGAAGCTAGCTTTTAAGAATGAGTCTTTCATCATGGTAGAACAAGCTAAATAGGTGTTTTATGTCCAAGATCCTTGTGATGAAAGGTGGTCAATGGTTCTAAACAGAAAAACCATTGGTTTTAATCTTGAAGATGATGATTCAACCCTTGATAATTGTCACACTCATTTCACCACACACATGCCTATCATCAATGGAGAAGATGAACTTGACGACGTACATGCAAATCATAATGATCATGATGAAGGATATTTACATAATATAATGTAATTATTTTAGATATATATATTTGTTTATTTTTATATTTAAAATTAGATAACTTAGTATAGTTTTGAGTTTACTCTAATTAATGTTGTTTTTTAACAGGTACATGGCCACACCACTGAGCTCCTATCCTCCCAAGTCAGCACCTTCACCATCTACGTCCAAAAGGACTAGAAACGCCACATGACTCAAATCATTGTCAATTAGATCTGTGGGTTTGGATAGACCACTAGTTCATGTGGATCCTAACGCTAGGAAAGCTATTGGTCCATACAGAAAGAAATTAAAGACCTATTTGGGGGTCATAGCTTGACACAAAGTTGATGTTATGTATACTAACTGGAAATAGGTTCATGCATCTCAGAAGGATTTGATTTGGGAGGACATTCAGATATTTCAATTAAACCTTGTATGTTATAGTAACTGGATGTATTAAACCGGAACATTGTTGTTAATCGCTAATTCTTACATGTCATTTTGTAATAAAGCACAAATTTGATATTCCAAAAGCATTTGATAAAAGGATGATGAAGAAAATCCTCCAGACTTTTATGTATGCGATGAAAGCAATTTCAATTAAATTTGACCTCCAAATGAGCTCTTGAAAAAGGCAAGGATGATGACGATGAAACAGTGTGTGAGAAGTACGATATTACCAAAGACAAGTGGAACCAATTTTGTCAAAGCCGTAGAGAACCTTCATGAGAGGTTAGTTGTGGTTTTTGTTTTTAAAATTTCCATTTATAACTTATTTAAGCATTTTGATTACATAATGTCTAATTCTCACAAGATGTTAGAAAGAAGATGCAATCCATCCAAAAACAAAACACTTCCCCTTACGTATTGTCTCATAGGGGTTATGACTTTCTATATGAGAAGTTAATAGAGGAAAAGAGAAAGAAAATATTCGAGCATGCAACCCAATCTTGGAGTAGTGAAGAAATTGTTGATCTTCCATCTCCCATTAGCCAACACGTGAAGTGGAAGCTAGCTTGCAAACAAAAATTGAGTTAGATGTCATCTAAGGCGACATGCCAAATTGCTGTAGGATTGTAATTTAATTTTTTGGTTTTTCAAATGTAACTAAATATAAAACAACAATAGTTTGTAAAAATAATCTCTTTAGTTAGTAGCAAGATTCCCTGGAAGAGCAGTCTGCACTGGACAACTTTATTGCCCATACATAGATGTCAGGATGTACTGACTATTGCTATTTATAATTTTTTAAGCATATTGTTTACATAGTATCTAAGTCTCAAAGGATGTTATAAAGAAGGTGTTGGATATAAGGGGAGCTAGAAGAAGATCAAGTCAACGATGAAGTTTGTGCCTTAGAAGAAAGATTTTAGCTTTTCACATGCCAAGACATTTGTAATTTGTTAAGTGTTTAAGAGGCTTATCTTATAACCCTTGCATTGCATAAACATGACCATTAACATGCATACATGATTTTACTAAAGCATAAAGGTTTTCATGATTACATAAAGAAATTGATTTCTCATGGTTAAGTTTTTGGAAGTTTTTGGAAAATCATTTTAGCACTTCTTTAATCGATTACCAGCTTGGGTAATCTATTAAAAAGCCATGAAAAACACATTAATCAATTACACAACAAAAAAATACAAAACATGCATGACTGCCTTAATCGATTACCACTCAATCATAATCAATTACATAGGCTTGTTTCAAAACTGAGCATAATTGCCTTAATCAATTACATCTCGTTTTAATTGATTACATTATTCGTAAATTTTTTCCAGAAAGCTGAAGAACATTTTAATCGATTAAGTATTTTTTAATCGATTGCATATGAAAATTTAATCGATTAAAATAGCGATTTAATCGATTACATTCAGTTATAAATGTTTTCTATAAAAAGCGTTGGGTCTTATGTTTTAAACAGAACTTGATTTTGTGAAATACCCATTACTTACAAAAGCTCTCACAGTCTGAGAAAAGATATTCTGAGTTACATTGATCTTGTTTCAAAATCCAGAACTCATGCATCATTGATCATGTTGGTTTGAACAAGATTTGTCAAGAGTTTTTTTAAAGAGAGCTGATTCCAAGAATTGCTTACATTCGACCTGAGTTTGTTTGGTAAAATTCATTCATTCATCTTTAAAGGATCATGAGGTTGTATCTCTCTTAAACTCTTGCAGTGATTTGATTGTTTACTTTTATTCCTTGTAGGTTCTTAGATCAAATAGGTTCTTTAAAGCTTTTTCTAGAGTAGGTTTCTCTAGAGGGAAGAATAGAGTAGTGTTCTCTGGTTCTTGGTCATTAGAAGTCTATAGGGTTTAGATTTTTGTTTCTTTATCTAGGTTTGATAAAGGTGATTAGTTGTAAAGGCTTGTAAAAACAGAGTTTGATTTCGTGGAACTCTAACCTAGTGTTGGTTGGAAGAAACTGGATGTAGCTTCTCTTGTTGAGAAGTGAACCAGTATAAGATCTTGTGTATTCCTCAATCTCTTATTGCTATCTTAATCTATGATTCTTTTGGTGAAATCTGTTATTACTCAACAAGTGAAGTTTTAAGTAATTGTATTATTGAACTGAGTTGTTTGATTGATTAAAGCATTCTTATTATGATAAAGATCCTAAATGCGCTGCTTGTTTTAAAAGAATTTTTAAAGACTTTATTTTAACCAATTCACCCCCTGATGGTTATTGTGTGTGTTCACTATTGTTTTTAGAAGGCACAATCCATCCAAAAACAAAACACTATCCCTTACGTATTGTCTCATAGGGGTTATGACTTTATTGACAAAAAGTTAATAGAAAAAAAATGAAATAAAATATTTGAGCAAGCAACCCAATCTTGGAGTAGTGAAGCAATTGTTGATCCTCCATCTCCCATTAGCAGACACGTGAAGTGGAAGTGTAACGTCCTGTATGCATCCGGTTCATTAACATTCAATTATTGCTGTTAAGCGCAACAATTAATTAAAGATAATTAATTCAGAAACAAATAACAAAATGACTTCATCATACTTCAATAACAATACCATATATACATTATGTATGGTGAACACTCACATCATACAACTAGAGGACCAAATAAGACATATACATATATCTTAGTAAATGTATCTCAATAATGGTTGTACAAAACAAGAAGGTATCAGATACTCTGTCCTCTTAACATACATCAATATCTCTCAAAATATACAACAATGCCTAAGGATCACACAGAACCATATCCCTATTCGAGCCTCTTGCCCTGGGATCCACCATCTTCTCGCGGAGCATCACCTACAAAAATATAATCCCCACACGGGGTTGATACAATCTCAGTAAACTTGGGGTTCTTGGAGACCTCTCCTCCCCTTGGTTCACTTCCATGACATATAGCATCAAAATTGGCATCACACAATCTAGCCATCATGGCTCTCATAAAATACATCACATGTATATCACAACACAGGTGTCATTCCGTTGGGCGCTACCAACATCAGGAATGCAGCGCAGATATATATATAACATAACATAGACGTATATGACACTTCCAAGAGAAGATCATCCACTGAAGGGAACATTCTCTCAGGTTTTCTATTTATATCAATTGACCACGAGGAGTTGTTACACATTACTTTGGCTCCACGGGAAGTCCACATTTAGTTTACTCAGACGTATATAGCTCGTCCAAGAGAATATCATCCACTTAAGGGCACATTCTTTCAGGTTTTGATGTCAATTAACCACGAGGAGTTATTCCACATTACTTTGGCTCCACGGGAAGTCTATATTTAGTCTATTCTACTGGTCAGAGAATCTCATCAATCATACAAAATACCATCACAGTGTACATCATATACATGTTCTCAATAAAAAGCAGTAACACAATTTTAATACCACATGTATCATGACATATAATAACCATCACTCTCTCGGAGAACGGTGGAATACAATCAAGGGAAAGACT
Source organism: Glycine tomentella (assembly GCA_007407185.1). Classification (NCBI taxonomy): domain Eukaryota; kingdom Viridiplantae; phylum Streptophyta; class Magnoliopsida; order Fabales; family Fabaceae; genus Glycine; species Glycine tomentella. The sequence goes on from PYAF01002085.1 coordinate 45,767, forward strand.
CCCCAAGAACAAAGAGCTTACCTGCTTTAAGTGCTACACCGGTTCTCTCGGCCTCGTGGTCACAACCACCAATAACCTCTATATCACGCCCTACATAAAGGCATACAAACAATCAATAACGGTTCTCAACCGTTAGAATGAAAAGAAATGCTATTCTTTTCCATTACAACCCCTTTTTACTCTATTTTCAAGTTATAAGGACTAGTCACCTAATTGGTGACTTACAGACCTCCAATGGGATCTATCTTGGACTAACCAAGGTCAAAGAGTCTCCCTAAGACTATGCATAAACCAACTCAAAGAGTTCAAAGCTTTATCCATGCCACATTTCAATGATTATCAAGGTGGCTAAAATAGTTACTTCAACACTTTTTCACCGTTTATATAGTCTCCTGAACACATATTGTAAAAGCACCAAGACTCATACATATCATAATATCATCAATCTGACCAGCATTCTTCCTACACATACATTCCTAATAACCAAATTTCCAAAATCCATAAAAGTTATATTTCAAGGTTAAACCTTCATCACAACAACCTCCTAAGCATACTTTTCCAAAGGACCCAAGCCTAATTCCAGCTCTAACTTAAATGGGTTACTATTCATCTCAAGAACAAATTCTCAAATAATCGGCAAAACTTGCGTTTCTTACCTCTAAAACGTCAAGGAAGGCTAGAGGACGACTTCTCCAAGCTTAAACGTCCTTAAAACGCCTTCTATCCCCTCAAAATAAAAACTATGTGAAGGTCCTTGGAGAAAACGATCTTCCCGTTTGATGGTTTTCAAAGAAAACTAAGGTTGGAATCTAGCTCAGTTGGTGGTTCCCTTCAACTTTCATGTTCGATGCGAAGGATTTTGGTCAAGGGTTAAGTGGTTATGAAGCTTTCCAAGCTTGGCCATGGAGGAAATGGAGAAAGGAAGAAGATGATTCTGTTTTGTGAAGAACAGAGTGAGAAATGGGTCACTTAAGTGACCTTGTCACGCGTCCCGTGCTACTGGCGCCGGGTTCCAGAGAAAATTGGTCTCCTGTCGCATCTCTCGTGCTATTGGCGCCTCTCTAGCGCTACTGGCGTCATTCTAGCACTACTACTGCCATTTCTTGCGCTACTGGCACCAGAATCCAGAGACATCAACCAAATTTTTATTTTTATTTTTTGGTCATTATAGAAAGCTACCTCACACAAAACAAAATTGAGTTAGATGACACCTATAATGCCTTGAATTTTAAGCATGAAATTAAGCCTAGATTAAGCATATGATTAAGAGTTATAATCATGCATTAGAATCCCTAAAAGGAAGCTTGAGAAATAGATTCGAATATGTGGCGCGAACCGCGTGGGGTATGGCGCTATCCGCGCGGGAGGCTTAAATCAGGGCAATACTTGTGGCCTTTTGACGCTATTAGCGTGGACATGGCGCTACTCGCGTGGCTGGTTCGAACCTATGGCGCGGTCAGCGCGGGGCATGGCGTGATCCGCGTGGAAGGCTTGAATCAGGCCAATACTGGCGGCCATCTCACGCTATTCGCGTGGATTTGGCGCTAATGGCGCGGGGTGTTCGAACCTTGGCGCGATCCGCGTGGAACCTGGCGCGATCCGCGCGGGACTTTCGGGTCAGCTTTTATAAATAGCTCATTTGGACGAAAATGAGAGAGAAAAAGAGAGGAAGAGAGAGAGAACGACCATTGATGAACTTTGGAGCTTCATATCTTCTCCATCTTTCATCTAAACACCTCTGACCCAACTGAGAAAGTGTTCAGAGCCTCGAGATAAGCTAGATACCCAGCTTTATTCTCGACAAGAGGCGGTAAACGGCGAGATCGAGATTTCTAAGGGAGTCCTTGGAATCGAAGAACCAGAGGTGAAAGAGGCTTTGATTGAGCGATCTACTTTAGGGAAAGTGATTCCCTGGTGTGTCTAGACTACACAGAGGTAAGAAACTCGAGCCTTAGCCGTTGGTTCTGTGTTTGGGTTTTTGGTTGGATTTTGAGTACCTTGAGAGGTGTTTTTGGAGGTGTTAGAGCCGTTATTAGGCTTGGACTCTATAGAGTTTTGTGTTCAGAGGGTTATTCCGATGAAGTTAGAGCCTTGAGTCATCATTATTGATGAAGTTTGATTTTGGCTCTGAGTATGTATGAGCAGAGGTCAAAGGGTGATTATTTGGCTAGTATGAACCTTAGAGCAGTTGACAAAGTTGCTCATGAGATAGTATAGATGTTGTTTGCCAGTGGAATTGGTGATAATAAGAGGTTCAAAATTGGTCTGTATAAGTAGGGATATGCTTTGATCAAAGTCTTAGGAGAGGCTCTAGAGCCTTGTGTAGGCTGAGTAGGATCCTTCTGAGGGTCTGAGAATCACTTGTGAAGTGATTGTTATGGGTTAAGTGGAAGGAATTGTAGTTTCCTTTCGATCTAACGACTTAGGACCGTTACTGATACATTGTGTATTTGGTTTCTGTAGGACGTGAGCTTGATAGTTCTAGTGGTGGTGACCACGAGGCCGGGAGAGCCGGTATTTTGCCTAGAGCAGGTAAGCTCTCGGTTCTTGCATGTGCGTCCTTTACTGTGTTCCACCATGCTCCTAAGGGGGGAATGGTTTTGTTGTGATTATATGCATGTATATGGAAATTGTATGTTGTGTGATTAACTGCTGAATGGTGTGTTGTACCCTGTGAAAGGGCAATTGATGTGAATTGTTATGGAATGCTTGATCTGTGAGCTACACCCTGAGATGGGTGGTTGATATGTGTGGCTATGAATTGCCTAGCTTATGACCTGCATGGTTGATTGTTGAATCCTATGGTAGTAGGATAGATGACATGAGATTGAATAAGACCTGATGTGAGATGTTTCCTGTGATATAGACGTAGCCTCCCGAATGGAGATGTTCCTATATATACAGATGTAGCCTCCTCAGGCAATTGTATTGAAATGGGTTATGAGATGTTCCTGCGATATAGATGTAGCCTCCTGGTTGGAGATGATCCTATATCTGCAGATGTAGCCTCATTATAAAGAGATGTTCCCGTTATATAGATGTAGCCTCCAAGCGAAGATGTTCCTATATATACGGAGGTAGCCTCTGATAGATGTATTGAGATCCTGCCATGAGATGTTCCTAGTATATAGATGTAGCCTCCCTGGGCGGAGATGTTCCTATATACATAGATGTAGCCTCTGTAGGATAGTGTTGGATATGATGATGGTTGTATGCCATGAGTATGCCCTGATTGTGATTAGGTAGATGTGCCTTGATGGTGCATGATGATTGATTGAGTGATTCACTGATATGGATAATGATTGTTTGATATACTGTTTCCATGTATATGTATGAAAGTGAACCAGGGGAAGGAAATACCTTCAAGGGCCCTGAGTTTACTGGGATTTTATATCTCACCCCTTGTGTGGGGCTTATGTTTTGCAGGTGAATCATCAGGAGGAGCTGATAGATCCCAAGGCAAGAAGCCTGTGCAGGGATAGCTGTATTTTGAAACCTTAGGCATAGATGACTTGAGTTTGTGGCTCTAATGTTTTGTATTTGCCTTTGGTTTTGTTTTGTACCAAAAAGGGGAGATTTTATTTGTACAGTTTTGTACTTAAATAGAGATAGTTATGTATATTCACCATATTATAATGTACAGTGTTTATGATAGTGACTTTGATGATGTCACTCTTAGTTTATGCTTCCAAACTGCTTAAACTCTGATAATTATATGCGTGATTGTTGATTAATGTTTGGTAATGACCCTGATGTTTGATGGGGCGTTACAACATCTGAGGCGGCACACCAAATTGCTAATAGGATTGTAAGTTAATTTTCTGTTTCAAATGTAACTATATATAATAACAATAGTCCGTAATAATAATCTCTTTTGTTGGTTGTAGGATTTCATTGAAGAGCAGTCTGCACAGGGCATCTTTATTGCCCTTAGATGTCAGGATGTACTGACTACTGCCATATATAATTTATTTAAGCATTTTGTGGCATAGTGTCTAATTCTCAAAGGATGTTAAAAAGAAGGCACAATCCATCCAAAAACAAAACACTTCCCCTTACATATTGTCTCTTGGGGGTTATGACTTTCTTGACGAGAAGTTAATAGAGTAAAAGTGAAAGAAAATATTTGAGCAAGAAACTCAATCTTGTAGTGAAGTAATTATTGATCCTCCATCTCCCATTAGCCGACATGTGAAAAAAAAAATCGAGTTAGATGACATCTGAGGCGACACAATCTAGGAGTAGTGAAGCAATTTTTGATCCTCCATCTCCCATTAAACAACATATGAAGTGGAAACCAACTTGCAAGATTTCCTAGAAGAGTAGTTCGCATAGGGTAGCTTTGTTGCCCATAGATGTCAGGATGTACGGACAACTGTCATTGGGTGACCAGAGCACCCAGGCAATATTTGTCCTGCTAGAGTTGATGTCACCATCAGGCAATACTTTGGACTACCATCACAAAGCTCCTACATATCTACATCGATGAACCCAAAAGAATTGGATTGACTGAAACAAAATCTTAAAGAGGAGTTGACACATAATATTAGAGACAAGTTGGAATAATCGATCACCAAAAAAGTGATTAACCAACTTGTGTTGTCGTTAAGCCAGATGCAATCTCAGCAACCACATCCAGTTGAGCCAAATGTAGCTCATTTCAATGCCCTGTGAACACAAAGGGAAGCTATGTTGATCCCTCGAGACAAGACCCTAACACTAATAACTCAGATAGGCATGGGTTGTATGTTTATGACCATCCTCCCCGCATAGTTACCCTTAGAAGAGTTTGAGGGGTCGTCAACAGTACCCCACGTCCTTGTACCTACTAAAGAGGTTAAATTACAGGGCAGACCCTGAACACCTTCATTGCTTGGGCGAAACATCTTGTAAAGCCTTTCTCATAACATGTATTTCATTTTTGTTGTGTTTATTATTATTAAAATAGGATTTGACCAAACTAAAGTCTTGACTATCATTCACTTATGTTTATTAACTATGTAAAATAAATAGGTACCAAAGAGATCGAAGAAACCTGCTGATAGGCCGGAACCTAATGATGATTCCATATACCAGATGACTTTGATGATCCCGCAACTTTTCCTCAATCCTATGCAAGTGTCATGGGATGCAACTATGTTTGGCGTGTAGAATGATAATATTCCCTTGTACATAAAGCATGAAGATCTTAGGGAAATAGCACACGGTGGTCAATGTCTGAACATTGTTGTTATACAATTGTGGATTATGTAAGTACATTTTAATTATAGTCCATTGCCTAATTGATTGTATTAAATTGATTAATAATTTACATTATTTCAACAAAAATAGGCATATGAATGAGTTAAGTATGCAATTGGGGAATGGTTCTGTGTATGGATTCCTTGAGCCACGGTCTATACAGAAATCAAGTCAATCGTAGTTTGAATATGAGGATTATATTAAAATATGGAAGCAGAATTCAAGAGAAATGTCTACCTACAAACATTGAATGGGTAAGTAAAACTAAATAAATACATTTAAATAATGTAGCACTATAATAACCTAATGTTCTCTAATGCAGTGGGCATTGACAATTGGTGGTTATATGTCCTAAGGACAATGTTGTCCACTGGTTATGTTCCTTGGCACAATAAGCCTGACAACTACTTCAAAGGAATAGTTAACATGTCAGTTTTAATTTGTAGCACATTACTTTATCCTTAGTATTATACATAAATATTATACATGCATGTTTCTCTTAACCAGTGCTTTGAAGAGATTCAATGATAAACATGGCAGTAAATCTTGGGCATATGTTAAATTGATTCTAGTTAAGTAAGTAATTTAAACAATGGTCGATCTCTTCGAAATGACATTTTATTACTTTGTACACTAATTTTGGGATAAATTTGAATTTCTTATTGAATTTAGTGTAATAAACAAAAAAGAAGCACTGAGTGTGGTTATTACGTCATGCATTGGATGTCAAGCATAGTCCTAGGAAGTTTCAAGGATAATTTGGAAAGAGTAATTGTTTACTTCAAAACATTAGATGTTGGTCATTAGTAATATAGCAACAATGAGTCATCACATTGTACTTCATATATCATGTTAATGACATAAGAGATATGGTTACCAGTTTACATAAATGCTATTGTCAATGCATTATTGTTATGTTCAATATCAATAATGTTACACCCTAGAGGATATTACATTTTACCTCCTTATATTACTAAATTTTGAAGAAACTTATAATATAAGAATTAGAGTTAATTATACAAAAAAGTAAATCTTAAAGATATATAATATGAATAAAACCTATACAAAGCTTTCAACGTTTATGTGTCTTACAAAACATAACCAAGTTACACAAAACATAAAATTATTTTGTTTACATTGAGAGATATAAACCTACAAATCTCTTCTTCCATGCAAATAGTTTCATGCTTGTCCTTTGAGCACATCCACCTGCTTAACCTGAAAAAAATGAAACTATAAGGAATTTGACATAATGTCTCAAGGAATGCTCTAAGGACTCTAGGCTAACTCTCTATTCTAGATATCATAACATATAAGTATGAATTTTAATTTTATTAATCTATTATGTTGTAAAATTATGGTTTATTATGCTTATAAATTTTTATTTCAAATTTTTAATGTTGTTGTTTATATTATTTTCTTTATTTATGTTTTTTTTATCATGAACATGTATTATACATAAGCATTTTAGGTAAAGATGCAAGATATTACTATCCGAGTTACAATCCTCGAGTTACAAGTTTTCGTCTCCCTTCTTATCCTACATAGGAACTTGATTTTAACAATAGTGAACGTACATAGGTATAAACATGTATAGTCATGCCATTAAGTTATACCATCTAATAGAGGGAACAATGAATGTAAATTTTTCATGATGGAAAAATAAAATATAAAATTCAATAACCAAAAAAATTGAAATAAAGTTTAAATTCATAAGGCAAGAGTAACCTTACCCTTTTGGGTCATCTTCTGTTGCTAGAGCAATATTATAACCATGATTTATTTTCATAACATACTATTTGTACTAGACATGCATGTATCACACCACAAAAACTCTTGTTAGATTATTTGGAAACACCAATTATTTTCATACCAAACTAAAAATGACTAAGATCTTTCTCAATATTTTTAAAATACATCATTCCATGTAAAAGGTAATAATAATAAAATAAAAAAAACCATGAAATAAATATACATGGTTAGGAGAAAGCCACATGGATCTCAAGCCCATAAAATTCAAGATGTTTTTGAAAATCTAAACTTAAATTCAGATAAAGCTTTTTGCATCCCATAAAAAAAATATATGCTCCCTTTAATATTTTATGCATAAATTTTAATATTTAATGTTTAAGATTTAATATTTAATATTAAATATTAAATATTTAATGTTTAATATTTAATATTTAATATTTAATATTTAATATTTAATATTTAATATTTAATATTTAATATTTAATATTTAATATTTAATATTTAATATTTATTACGTATCATTTAATATTTATTATAATATTTATTGTTTAACAGTTACTATTAAATAATTTAATAATATAAATATATATCGTTAAAATGCTTTTCAATCTAAAATAACGTTAAAGGACTAGGAGAATGTTTAATCTTAATGTTAATATTTAATGCTTAATGCTTAATATTTATTTCGTAATATTTAATATTTATTACTTAATATTTATTGTTTAATAGTTACTATTAAATAATTTAATAATGTAAATATACATCTATAAAATAGTTTTAATTTTAATGAACAAAACTTTGTCACAAACTCAATTTTCTACTATTTATCTTCCTTGTTGATTTATTTCTCTATGTTGAAACAGAAGGAGAAAAAAAAAAAGAGAACACAGAAATACTCCTAATAGTGTGCTTGAAAAACCAACAAGGTTAAATCATGTAGAAGTTATTTTGATTGCAAGAATTACAAGGATTTAGGAGGGTGAGTGTGTTCAATATTTATAAGACTCTTGAAATAACACTTATGGCTTCTGAAGAGAAAAAGTTAGAAAATCAGCTTTTAAAAGTTGGAAACAATCTCTTAAAGCCTCCATCATCCGTCAATGGTCTACTCTATCTTTTGAATGTAAGAAACTATTCACTTTGTTTATTATTTTTTTTTTTGTGTAATGTATGTTTTCATTATGATTTTTCAATTTTCAATTTTTTTTTGCATCATTTTTTTTGCTTATTCTATTAAGGTTTCAAGAATCAATTTTCACTCATTGGTGATATGTTTGTGTGTGTTTCTTGAATGGTGGTGTTGGCTTTGGTTTTGCATTAATTAATAACATCACTTTTTATTATATAGTGCGTCACTTTTGTTTGTAATTGTCACTATCTAACCGAAATGGCCAAATCTATCCTAATTGGAGCACTTTCAAGGTTTTAATTGCAATCATGATTTTTTTTTGTGTAACTTGATATTGTGAGAAATTGCGGTAGATTTGGCCCCTTCGGTTAGATAGTGGAAGATATTTATGTTTTCCTAATGGTTTATATCAACTTTTGCTCCTTATGCATGATTTGTAAGCTATTTGGAACTCTTGGATTTGACCCCTAAGGTTTAATTCCAATACTATTTAATTTGCACTGAGTTGAGATGGATTGCCTTTGACATTAATCTTCATGATTGTTCATGTCTACATAAGGAATTGCAAATTATTTTAGATGTTGGCTAGCATTTACTAAATAAGCGAAACATGTGGTATAATTGGAAAAATTGAATTGAAAGTTGATCTTGAGTTTATCATTTTTTTATTTATTGTCACCATTGATAATCAAGATACTGAAAATACAACTAGGCAAGACAACTAATCGTAAGCAACAACTACATTTGTTCATAAATAAAGTTGTGTGTGTGTATATATATATATATATTAAAGTCTCATGTAATTGTTTGTGTTTCTTGTAATTGTTTGTGTTTTTCTCACTTGTTATTTTTATAAATCCTTTTTTTTTCTTGCATACCTAATACATAAGTACTCGTCTTAGACATCTAGTTTGATATTTTCACTCTTCGTCACTACATTCATAACTTTTTTTTTTTAATTGTTCACAATGTATGTATGTTTTTGGGATAATTTGTACAATTAGTTCAAGTATATGAAAATCATTGTTCAAATTTATTTGTTAACTAGTCTCCTTTTATTAGTACTACAAGGGTTTGAAGTAATTTTTAGCTCAATAATGTCTATTAAAAGTTTTGAAAGTCTTAAAGCATACTTTTAACTTTATAAATGACCAAAATATTAATCACATTTCTTGACCTTACATTTTTTTTATAAAAAAATTGCAGCGGGTTAAGAGTCTCTTAGAAAGGGTTGAACAATCTCCCCCACAATCTTTGGAAAATGCTTTATCATCATCATTTAAAGCATTAATTGGTGATACCCTTTTAAGGTATGATAATATTGATGTTAAAGTTACAGTTGCATCTTGTGCAACTGATATAATGAGAATCTATGCACCTGAACCACCATATGATGATGACCAAATGAAGGTGTGTACAATTATATTATACTATAAGTTAATTGATTTCTATCATTATGTTTATAAAGTATATATGCTGACTTTATGGATGTCATTTTCTCACAGGAGGTCTTACGATTAATTATATCTTCATTTGAAAATTTACATGATAAGTTAAGCAAATCCTATGCAAAAAGGACTTTTATTCTTAAATTAGTTTCAAAATTCAGGGTATCTATGATAATGTTGGATCTTGAATGTGATGATCTAATTTTGGAGATGTTTCAACATTTCTTGAAGGAAATAAGGTAGGAATTGTTTCATATAAGCCCAACGTCAAATGAGATTTTGATTCTTTATTATTATTTTTGCTTTATTTACTTTATATACTGTATAATTATTGTGCAATTGCTTTAAATGTAGATTATTAGGGTTAATGTTCCACTTGGTTCTATATTCTAATGAATCATTTCATTCTTGATTCTAAATATTGATCTTAATGTTTCTTTGGTGGTTTATGTCTCTCCTTCCTTTTATGTAACATTATTATGCTATTATTGCACTCAATCATTATATTCTTGGTATAGTGTGAAAAATATTAGAGAGGTCACTAATTTAGTACAATTTATTAAACTTTTGATTATAGGAATTACATTTATAGTAGTATCTTGAATTAAGTGTATTTTTTAATTATTGTTTGAAGTTAATATGAATTAATATTAGATTTGATAATTATAGTGTGCTACATATTGATGCTTGCTTATATACATTTTCTTTCTTTTTGCTTAATACCTTGTAACTCATGTGTTGATTAGAGAAATTGATATCTTCCATATTTTTTTGTTGCATATACACATAAACATTTGTGAATACTAATTTTTTAGTAAGTTAGAAGCAAAATTTGTGGTAATGGTTTTAACAAAGTATGCTTGAAATTTTTAGGTATCATCATCCAAAGAGTGTTTTTACAGACATGGAAACTATAATGATCCAAATTTTTGAGGAAAGTAATGATGGATCCCAAGCAAACTTGCTTTCTCCAATCTTAGCAAGTTTAAAGAAAGACAATAAGGTTGGAGTTTTTAATTGATTCTATTTAGTGGATATTAATTTCATATTTTAATCATTTTTCATTTTGAAATTCTTATTGTGGTCATTCTCTCTATTAATGATTCAGGAAGTTTTCCCAATTGCTCGAAGGTTAGCGGAGAGTGTTCTTGAAAGTTGTGCAACCATACTTAGACCTTATATAAAGCAATTAGTGAATACATTGGGTATTTCCTTGGATGATTATAGTAATGTTCTCGTTTCAATATGCCAAGAAAGAATTGGTAGCTTAAAGCAAAATGATGAATTTCTTACTAACAATGACATGGTAAATGTTCTTGTTTACATATTAATTTGTAAATATTTTCCTAGCTAGTAAAATTTCAAAATAAGATGACTTGTGATCAACTTTACTTCTGGTTCAGGAAGATGAAAGTAAATCAAGAAAAGAGACTGTAGAAGAATCAACACAGGTGTATTATTTTTTGTCCATTTTTCCCTTTTTCTATTTTTATCCTCTGATGTTAGATATTGGAATATTTCAATTTTTATTATGCTGGATCAGGTTGATGAGAATTTGAAAGAACTTGCAGCACCTCAACAGGATAAACCTATCTCTTTAAAATTGTTGAAGTCTTCTAAAAGTTCAAATCTTACTAATGAGAAGGAACCTGAGAAAATGATTGACTCTACAAAGGGTACTAAGGATAAGGATAAGGATAAGGTATTTGTTATGCATGCTTTAAAACTTTTTTTACTATTATTATCTATTAATATTATTCAAACATGATATTAGGTTTGCGTGTGTATTTTTTAAAAACAAATTATCAATTAATCAACTAATGTTTAGAGGAACCTCCTAAGACAAATTTAAAGAGGAAACCACTTTATAGGAAAACATTTTTATGTATCATGTTTCTATTTTTATAAAATTATGAAGAACTTCATGTTACAGTCATTAGAATGCTTGTCCTTTTGGAAAATCCTTTAGGAAACTTTGTTTTGCATGGTAGGCTTCTATTAAAATCTTAATAAATTGATAATTTTAGTTTGTTAGCAGTTCCAAAACCCACAATTTTGTCTACTTCTTGCTAATTGTAAAGTATCTCACTTTGATGGCTAATATTCTTGTTGTTATCTTAGATGTCTAATACCAAAGAATATGGTGCAAAACTTGTTGGTACACGTGTTAAGATTTGGTGGCCAGATGATAAAATGTAAGTACATATGTTTTCTTTACTTTGTGACATGTGACTAAGATTTTTTGTAAAGCAGGTACAAAAGATAAGGAGTGTTGTATGTGCGTGTGTGCGTGCGCATGTTTGTGCGCACTCAAGCCTTTACTTTTAACTTATACATGTTGTATACCTAGTCGCACAAATTGTTTCTTTCCTTGGTATGTTGTTGCATTATGTTTTAATAGTGCATGTGTGAATTTGCTCAAGCATTTACTTGTAAATTATAAATTTTGCATATTTGGCTTACAAGTATGTAGTTGCATGGTCTTTTAGGTTTCTTATTCACATTAATGTTAACTTGCGTGGAAATTACATTATAATTCTATTTGATTATGCACATACACACATATGCATAGTCACACACACTAGAGTTTGTTGATAATGAAGCCATCATTGTGGTGGTTGCCATTTTCCATAAATTGTAATTTGTTGCACTCAATTTCACCTATTTTTATGCTTATAAAAACAATGTAATTTGTTGCATACACACACAACACTATCGCTTGCATATTATTTCTTTGAATAAATTACATTTTCCTTTTGGTGAATTAATAGTATAGAAATATAAATTATATATATTCTTGTTGACACAACCTTTTGTTTGTAGGTTTTATGAAGGAGTTGTCAGTCATTTTTATGCCTCTCGTAACATGCATAAGGTGATTTGAAAGCTATACTACAATCTCTAAACCTCCCATCCTTTTATATGTATCATAGTAGAACATTTTAACTTTTGTTAAATTGCTTCACACATTTTAATAATAGTCTTTTCTATAACAATAGAAAACTCAAAATAGCTTAATTAATGACATGTTTAAATTGTCAATACCACTAGCCTTTTTATTTTCTTCTAATAATTCTCTATATTTCAGATCGTGTATGATGATGGTGAAGAGGAATATGTAATTCTTAAAGAGGAAAAATGGAAAATAATTAAAACCAGTCATAATTTAGACATGGTGAGTCTCTACCTTAACTTTTGTAGATTTTTCCTACATGTCTATCATTAACAAATATTTCTTATGACAGGGTGAAGGAACTTATTGCACGTGCCATGATGCTTCTAAAGATCTGTATGTGTTTCTTATTATCGATATCATTTAATATAAAAGATGTTCTTTTGTTCTATTTTTTGAATAATTATTTTGTTCAGTGTGTGTTACCCTCTTATGAACAGTGTTGCCATTTATCCATGATCTGTTTGGTTGATTGTTTTATTTCTATATGTACAAATATGTTTTAGTCTGTGCCTCATGCTTAATTAAAAAGATTCTTCTTATGATTTTTCCTATGGCATAATTCTAAACAAATGATTTGAATTTAGTTTCAATTTGTCAATTCAATTGTGGTGTTGTTGTGTTGTGTGTTATGATGTTATAGCTATTATGTGTGCCTATTAAAGTGCATTTATTATTTATGCAAATAGAAAATACCACAAGAATAAAAGCGTTGTGTAATTTCATGATATGGTGATTAATGTTGAGTGCGATAAAATCATTGACCTTACATGAAATATTTTAAAATTTAAATAGTATAGTATATTGAGCATTGCTTTTAGAAATTGAGTTTTTTTTATCATAAAAGATTTAATCGAATATGACCAATTTATTTTTGTATGTAGTGATTTTGCTTTGTAGTTATGTATATATGTTCACCTTTGAGTTTGTCCTTGCTTAGTTCATATTTTTATATGATTTACCAGGTCGCCTAAAAAGAGAAGGAGAACAAATAGGTATCTTTCTTTTAAAAGGTTTGTAAATGACATGAATTGTTATCTATTTGATATCTCATTTTGTTTACTTCACTTTCTAGCAATGGTGGAGCTTCTTCATGATTTTATTAATTGCATGTATAAGTGATTTAAGTTAATTACAAGAGTAATTAATTTAAGGGTAAATAGTCATTTTCCTTCCTAAAAGTGTAGGGCACTAACAAATTCATTTTTGAAAGATGCAAAATTTAAATTTAGTCCCTAAAAGTATAAAAAATGAAACAAATTTGTCCACCCGTTAACTTTATTCCATTAACGTTATGGGATCCTCCTATGTGGCACATTCCCACCATTCACCCTTTCCTTTCTTTCTCTCCTGAATTTTCTTTTTCCTTCTTATACGTTTTAACAAATTCCACAATCCAACCATTCACCCACATGCCAAACACAAATAAAAAAAGCCCACCATTCACACTTGAGTTCAGATATCCACTTTGCTCAAAGCTTCGACTTTACCATTCCCACTGAGTGACACAACAACTATGTGGGTATCGAAGAGCCTAAAGAGGAAACACACGAGATAGACGAAAAGTTTGAGGACCTCAACGGGGGAGGAGTCAGGGCGTGCGACAACGACTATCCATGACTTGATGTAGAGGGGGGTGTAGCTGAAGAGGAGGACGAAGGTGACAGAGAATGTGGTTGACCATGGCTAAAAGGACATTGAGGAGATCAAAGATGTTGGTGTAGAAAGTTTTCTGATAAAATGTCTACTGATTGACATTTTGATGACAAATTAATTCATCCACATTTTGATTAAGGCCACATGAGCAAACATTTTTTGACATTTTTGTTCTGACATGCTATGTAGGCAGTTCCATTAACATTAGCGGATGAAAATTAACGAAGGGACGTACTTTTTACACATTTAAGGACTAAATTTTAATTTTTCATCTTTCAAGGACGAACTAATCAGCGGAAAAAATGGCTATTTACCCTTAATTTAATTTAAAAACTTGAATGAAATTAATTAATTGATGTATATTTGGTGATTTATTTATATGTGTATGTGTTTGGTGGGTTTGAGTGAGTTTGGGCCAAAAGGATGGGCTTTGGGTCATGAAAGGTATGGGGTGGTGTTTTTAGTAGAATCATAGGTGTGAAAGGAATTCTAAAGCTCTTAAAACTCATCTCTAACCCTTGCAAAGTCTAAAACATTCTCACAACTCTCACTCACACTTTCTTCTTCTTCCCTTAGTAAAACTTATTCCCTAAAGATTGAAGATCTTGATTCATTTCGATCAACAGGATTTATTTTCCTCTTGAAGTCCCACAACTAACCATGAAGTGGTGAGCTAATATTCTTCCCACCTTGTTCTTCATTTTATTTTCTTTGTCTTGAAGAAACCAAGAAGGTTCCATGGAAATCCTTAGTTGTGATTCAAAATTGTAATTTGAGGGTGTTTAGGGTTTGGTTTGTTATCTCCTTAATATTAGGAGGTAGTTTCGTGAAGGAAAGGTTATCCGTTGGACCCAAAGCTCCCCCTTTTGTTTTTATTTCTTTATAAAGCTAGCTCATTTGATTTTAATAGGAAATGGAAGTTCACCCTAACTTTGAGATGATTTTTGAAATATTGTTGCTTCAAAAATGATTTTTTTATTGCTTTAAATCTAGTAAACCATGTATTTTTGTATTGTTGAGATGTTTGGGTGATCTTTGGGAAACCATTGGAGGGTGTTATGCCCATTTCAAAGCTTTAGGAACACTCCACTTAATTAGATAAGCCTTGCAACCATCTCTTAAGTGGAGTGCTTAAGCTGGCCTCTTTTAGACACTTGAGCACACATTTTTTTCTAGGCACATGATGTTTCTATGCCAACTTAAGTTGTCGGTTATTCCCAACCATAAGGTTTTGATTTATCGTATGAGCAATTATTAAAGGTTTAAAGCTATATTAGGTTAATATAATGTAATTCACATTCATATAAGGTTTATGGTGTTTTGAGGGAAAGAATTCAAGGTGTTGAATGCCTTACTAAGCTTTTTGAATTATTGGCGAGTTCATGAATGGTGACATTTATATGAATGATGAATTTATGATATGATGAACTATTATAGCATTACTTGGTGAATTTGAATTATGCTTACTGTATACTATTTGTTGGATGAGCGCACATGTCATACATACACGTATAATTGGCATTGCATATGACTAGACATGTAAGATGAGGGTGCTTAGGAGGTCTTCAACCTAGTGTTAGAGGTTTTTGTGGTGGCAAATGTCGGATGAACCTATAGAATAGATAGGTGAATGAATCCCTATAGAGGTTAAGGTCTTTACATGCCTTGTCAGGCGAGTCACTAACCACACTCATATATTTTTTATACAACCACACTACCTCTACAAGATTAACTCGAGTCTCTCCCAATGATTAGAAAGTAGACTATCTTACGAGATGCATTTAGGTTAATTCACTCAAAAGATGAAAATATCTCAGTTAAAGTGTCAAAATGGCATAATGTAGATCATGAATATATGCATTTTAATTTTATGAGTTGAAAGACACTTATTTGATTGATGATTAGTGGACAAAAATTATGTTGTTGATGTTAATGGTTCTCAAATATCTTTGAAAGTTATATTCTCATATATATATATATATATATATATATTCCTTTGTATATTATGTATACTTTTAAAGGATCAGCATACCCTGGCATTTTTGTTGAACTGTCATGATCATGTTGCTTAACTTGTTCAACAGGGAGTAGAGAATGATGTAGCTTTTGAGGAGTATGTCAGTTATGGTTGAGGTGGACTTGGGGCCAAGGTTCAACCCTCGAACTTTTGATTTGATGTCGTAGTGGGGGACCAGCTTAGGAAATAGATGTCATCTTTTGGATATGTTTTATTTATTCCCTTAAGGGGACCCTTAAACCTTGGTTATTTGCTTTCAGTTGTAGTGCTCTATGACACAAAACCTTATGCTTTGATGACTTGATGATCATACATATTCATTATGGAATTGATTTTTATGTGATATGTTTAGGATTGCAAAAATTTATGAGTGTTTTCCTTAATTAAATTAATTCAAGAGATTTAAAAGGACATACAATTAATCTTTCTACGTGATAGTTTAAAGTGTTTCATGAGACGACTTTCAGGATCATTACAATAAGTCTAAATATTACAAGATAATTATCAACAAAACAAAAACCCCTTCCAAGGCTAAGCAAGAAACTTCAAACACTTCAAAGTCCAAGCAAAAAAAGCTTCTAAGACTGCTTTGTCCTCCTAAGAAAAAGCTACCAAAAGTTATGGAAAATCCGATAATACAAATGACACCAGCAAGTAGGAGGGATAGAGGATAACGAGAGTTTAAATCTAGAGGAGTGACAATAGGATGTTAGATGCCCACTTAAACACTGTCTTTTGCACCTACCTAAACATTATCTCCCTTTTTTTTCTGGATAAGCAAGTGGATTCCTTTTTAAAAGAGTTGGAGTTGTATACACTAGGATATTTTTTTATGCGGCTTGTATTTTTCCTTTCAAGTTTTGATGTACTTGTATGCTTCAAGGGTGCTAATAAATATTTATTTTTTTGGAACATGTACCTTGTTTGGGATTATATGTGAAGAGTTTTATTCTAATAGGTGTGATATTTTGCTTTATGTTTTAATTCATGTACTCTAATGTAGTTGGTGTGTAAAGCTTCCTTGTTATATAAAATCTAGAGATAGGTTATGGTAATACACCCTAGGCTGCTACAAATTGAATGCATGAGATTACATGTATAGTGATGTAGCCAATGAATGCTTAACTTGTGGAATTGTGACAAGGGAAAACTATAAGTGCACAACTGCCATCATGTAAGAAATATTAAATCCATAAGAACCGCATGTTTGGCTTTTAAATTTAAGACTTTCAATTTAAATTAAAAAAGAGATAAATAATTTAAATTGAGCATTGATTGGAGGAAATTAAGTTGAGAATCAAATTTATATAAAATTAAGAAATTGAATTGGAGAAATTCAATAATGAGAATACTTCCAAGATTAAGAGTTCACACCATGGCTTTCTATTGATTCTATTGATTAAATCTTCTTTACTTTTACGCTCTTATTGGTTCTTTATGAAGGTGAATTAACTTAAGATAACCTTCATTCCATTTCAAGATATGAAGTTGTATCTAATTGAATTAACCCCTACTTTTGTGGTATCTATGTTCAAATAAATACATTAAGTTCCTAGTTAATTCCTGAGTCCTCAAGGAGTTATTAAAAGGAATTTTATATTTTAATTCGTAAGTTCCCTCCCTTTGACTCCAACAATTAGGTTCACCTTTAGGTTCTTCCCTAAACGTCTAAACCTATGAAAAATAGTGATCAAACAGCTAGCACAAATAAATTCAATAGGAAAGAAATCTAGAACCCCCCCCCCCCCCGCAAAAAAAAAAAAACATAAAAAATACTTTAATTAAACATAAACTAGAATAATAAAAAAACTGCCCACTTATAGCGTAACACCTTTATATTTGGGAATTAAAAATAAAAATAATGAATAGTTTATTTAAAAATAAATTAATTAAGAATTCTGTTAAATTATCTTTTTAACAATAAAAGTTAAGAAATTAAGGAAATTCATGAGGAAGAACTAAATTAGTATCTCCTAATAATAATAGTTACTTAGGTGGTCAAATTCTTGTGGCAGCAGAACCCTTTATGAACTAAATGTTTTAAGAGTTTACTATCTTTTTTTGGTCCTTAAACTTTTGAGAATTTTGTTTTTAGTCCCTAAACAATTTTTATTGTTTTTAGTTCTTTAACTTTTATTTCGCCCATACTTTTAGTCTCTTAACTTTTATTTCATCATTTGTTTTAGTCCCTTAATGACAACAAACTTTTAAGAAGCAAACTCTTGATGTTCCTTATCCTAAATGTGTTCTGTTTAGGGACAGGTACCTAATACACCTTTAAGGGAAAACTCATCAATAAGCCCCCTTTTAAAAGATATTTACATACTCTCTATGGCTAGATGAATTGGTTTTAAGGTCCTAAAGAGTCTAGGCTGTTGAATACAGGGAGAGATTCATGAAGATTGGAAGTCTTTGCTACAAGATTAGTTTTGAGCTTTCAAACATGCTTGAAGACTTGGAATTTTATGTAAAAGGAAAGCAATCTGATTGATCCATGCATTCATTCATTCATTCATTCATTTAACTAAGTACTTTTCATGAAAATCAAACTAAGCTTTTAACAAACAACTAAGGTTTTAAATTGAATCAAAGGTTTTTGGAAAAATGGTTTTTGTACTGACTTAATCGATTACATTAAGGATATAATCGATTATTTTGTTCTTAGTTCATTCTGGAAAATCTTTCAAGAACAATCTAATCAATTACCTATCGGAATAATCAATTATTTGACCTTTGTTTTCATATAAACTGCTTTGATGAACACTTTAATCGATTACCAATGGGTAGTAATTGATTACATTGCTATACATGATTTCAAGCAGTGCTGGAAGAACAGATTACCAAGGAATAGTAATCGATTACATAGGCTAAAGTGAAAAAGCCATCTTCCTGTCTTAATCGATTACCAAATTTAGTAATCGATTACACTATGTGTTTATGTTTACAAGTTTTACTGCATTAATCGATTGCCACATATTGTAATCGATTATCTAGTGCATTCTATTTTACAAAGCTTCCTGGTTTAATCGATTACCAGAATCCGTAATCGATTACATATTGTATTTTGATATTTTGAATCTTCCTATCTTAATCGATTACAAGACCGAATAATCGATTATTTTGTTCGTTGCTCATGTCCAGAAATTGTGTTAACACTTTAATCGATTACCAGATTGATTTAATCGATTACATGAGTGAAATAATCGATTATATGGCGCGTTTAATCGATTACTGACAGTTACAAAAGTTTGTTATAAATAGAACCTTGGCTCAGCTTGTTTTGTAACTTGATCAATTCGTATTCTGAGCATACACAAGCTTTCTAAACACATTCTAAGTGATTTTTCTGGGTTCTATGAGTTCTTACTTACACTAAAACATTTATGGGTTTTTGAGTGATTCTTTAAAGCAAGAAGTTTCTTTCAAAGTTTAAGGAAGAAGATGTTCTGAGATTATTTTTGTCTTTCAACCTGAATTGTTCATTCATGTGCATGTCATTCACTGGATCATCAGGTTGTTTCTTTCCTTAACTCAGTGATTGTAATTTTGTTTACAAATTGTGTTGTTTTGGCTATTGTAATTAGATTCTTCAAGCTTGGGACTAGAGAAGGGTTCTCTAGCTTAAAGATCAGAGTAGTGTTCTCTGGATCTTTCTCCTTAGAAGTCTAATAGGGTTTTGGATTTCTGTTCTTTATCTAGGGTTGATAAAGGGGAGGTTCTTGTAAAAGCTTGTAAGAATATTTTATAATACTGGAACTCTAATTCAATTTGAATTAGAAGAAACTGGATGTAGTTTCATGATTTGAAATGAACCAGTATAAATTGTTATGTTCTTATTTCTTTATCTCTATACTCATCTTATTCATTGTCTTTAATTCTTTGAATCTTATTCATTGTTCAACAAGTTCAGTTTTGAGACATTTGATTGAGTAAAAGGTTTCTTGGTTTTAAAAGTGATAAAGATCTTGAAACTCTGATTTGAATTTGTTTTTTAAAATACCAAGGTTCAACCATTTCACCCCCCTCTTGGTTGTTGTGAAGTATTCCTATTATTTTCATGGACTAATGAATATTTGTATCAAAAGTTGAAGATATATATGTACAATTCGACTTCTGATATATATCCTTTATATCGTATTTTCCTTTCTAGAAAAGAACTCTAGTTGTACTTCAACATTCTTAAATAGAGCCTTGGAGATTATTGTTTCTCATTTTGTTAACAGTCTCGGAGGCCAAGGAGATTCGTTGTGAGTTTTCTTCATCAACATAGTTGGTTCCTCCTTCTTCCTTAGTTGGAACAACTTGAACATAACTTAAATCCAAAATTATAGTCTTTGGTGCATGTTGTTGTGAGTGGCTCGTGACTTCTTTCTTCGGCATAGTCAATAGTTTTGCTACACTCTAGAAAGTAAGTATTTTCTAGGTTAGTTTTCCTCCTTTTTGTTACCGTTTTAGATATATTTGAAACTTCATTTCTCGTCTTTGGTTGCCTTATTGATGTAGGACTTGTTGTTCATGATTAATTATATCTTCAATTTGATTTGTGTCTTCAGGAGAGTTCTATTGGAAAATTGAGGGGGTAAATATCGGGGAGATTTACACCTGAGTAACCATATAAGTGAACTAGACACCACACCTTAACCCAAAACCTTAAGGCTCAGGTTTATAGGTCTTTTCATCACTTATATGGTGCTCAACTTTCCTATTTCTATCCGATGTGAGACTTTAACTCATACTTGTACTCCAATAATCTCCCCCTCAAGTGTGAGTCTCTTCCACATGGTAGCCTCCCCCTCGAGCGGAAGTCAGAATTCACAAGTGGTGGCCTTTAGAGCTTATGCTCTAGTACACTTGTACTGTCGTAACACTGCCTGGCCTCAAAGCATGGACTCACCCGCCAGGAAGAATTTTGATACAATGGATCTCTATGTCCATGGATCCACAAACGCCTTTTTACTTGTCCGAGCCAGTCACAAAGACAAACCATCGACTCTAATACCAATTGTTGGGAAATCGTGGGGTAAATATTGGGGAGATTTACACCTTAGTAACCATATAAGTGAACTAGACACCACACCTGTAACGACCCGTATGCATCCGGTTCATTAACATTGACTTATGGTTGTTAAGCGCAACAATTATCAATGATAATGAAAATGGAACCAGTAAACAAAATGACATCATCATACGTCATTAACAACACCCAATGTACATCATATATGGTGAATTCTCATAATATACAAAGTATATTTCTCAAAACTGTACATATCCCTCATCAAGCATCATGCCATACTTGCAATCCATACCCAAAATAATCTCAAGGGTAGGCATCGCAAGGCAATATAGATCAACAACATATTCCCTGCCCTCAAACTGAAAATGCATATCTCTGCAGCACATATCCACTCTACATTGCTCTTTAGAGGCGGTGGTAACCTCCATAGGAGAAGAAAGTCTGAACATTGGCAAGTTCAGTCCTAGAGCAGTGCGATCACTAATAAAAGAGTAAGTAGCTCCAGAGTCAAATAAGACCCTTACATCGTACACATCTATCAGAATAGTACCTCTGATCAAGTCAGGAGCTTTGGCTGCCTCTCTAGCATCCACTGTGTAAATCCGGCCTGCAGTAGGTGCTACTGATATCACTGGACCAGCTATCTCCCGACCGCCCGCCCGTGGACACTCCCTAGCATAATGGCTATGCTTGCCACATCTGTAACATATCAACTGACCAGTGGAACACACTCCCCAATGATTCTTCCCACAAATAGCACACTTGGGACGTGGACCTAGTCTCGGTGGCCCTCCTTTCTGGCTAGAGCCCTTCTTGAATTTGTCTGCTGGAGAAGAAACCCCCAAATATCTGCCCTTGCCTTTCCCAGTAGGGCCTGATCCACTGGGTCTCCTCATCTCCTGTCTCTTAGAGGAAATAGGCTGGCTGCCACTACGCCTCCTAATCATATCCTCCACCTGGTGGCACTGTCTCACCAGGCTGCCCAAGTCTCGAGATCCACTACCAGCTATATTCTCCTCAATAATCTCTCTAAGTCCTCTTTGGAACTTAGCAGCAAGAACCTCTGCATCAGGTAGAGCCCTCCTGAAATGCGCATACTTAGCCAACTCATTAAACTTGGCCAAATACTCATCTACTGCCATCTTCCCCTGAACAAGACCCTCAAACTCGACCTGCTTCTGCTCTCTAGCATCTCTAGGGAAGTATCTATCCAGGAACTAGGCCTCAAAAACCTGCCAGGTAACAACCTCACCTTGGCCTCTCAACAACTGCGAAGTGGTAACCCACCACTCATGTGCATCTCCCTGAAGCAGATATGTAGCATAGAGAAGTCTCTAGTGGTCTGGGCACTCCATCACTGTGAAGATCTTCTCTAGAGCCTGCAACCATCTGGCAACAGCAATGGGATCATACTCCCTATGAAAAGCTGGAGGGTCATGCTTACGGAAAGTAATGAGCATCTTCCCTCTAGCAGTTGTATCCTCCTCAACATCATCTTGGGACAACCGGTCCCCTCTGTGGTGGCTTGGCCCATCAGAACGATGGCTACCTCCACCCTGGTGGCGACTACCCTCACCCTCAGGAGTATGATGTGAAGAAGATACTCTATCCTCTCTGCGCAGAGATCTCAACTCTGCCATCAGCTCCTCATTAACCTTCAACAAGGCCTCATTAGCCTATCTGTTTGCAGCCATCTCCTGTTGCATAGCTGCCAATGCAGCTGTCACTGGGTCGGGTTGTCCATCTGCACCCGCTGTCTCACTATTGTTCTGGGTCCTCACCATGGCACTGCACATGTCACATAACAGGGTGAGTTGATTAGGCTTACACTCAATGATCACACATGCAATAGTCATAATGAACACCTAGGCCATTAGTGAACCACACACAATTCACCATACATAATGCTTCCCTATAAAACTGCTCTGATACCATAAAATGTAATGACCCGTATGCATCGGGTTCATTAACATTGACTTATAGTTGTTAAGCGCAGCAATTATCATAGATAATGAAAATGGAAGCAGTAAACAAAATGACGTCATCATACGTCATTAACAACACCCAATGTACATCATATATGGTGAATTCTCATAATATACAAAGTATATTTCTCAAAACTATACATATCCCTCATCAGTTACAAAACACAGGCATAAAACAAAAATAGAGCCAACATGCTCTCCAACACTATGCCTAAAGTTCTCATAGAATCTATCCCTGCTCAGGCCTCTTGCCCTGGGATCTATCAGCCACTCCTTGAGTATCACCTGCAAAACATAATCCCCCACAGGGGTGAGATAACAATCTCAGTAAACTCAGGGTCATTGGAGGTCTTTCCTCCCCCTGGTTCACTTCCATGCACATAATATCAAAATTGGCATTACAAACTAGCCATCATAGCCATCAAGTCATATTACCACATGTACATAGCATATATACATATATATATATATATATATCAATGCTTGAGGAGGCTTCATCCATTTATATGGGCACATCTCACATCAGGACTTACCATTCATGCCTGAGGCTTCATCCATCTATATGGGCACATCTCACATCAAGACTTATATATATAGACTATTAAGTTTAATTCTACTGGCCAGAGAAATCTCATCAATCAACACACATAGTCTAAATCCATGTATATCAAGTACATGATTTCAATCAAAATAGTAACACACAATTTCAATATACATGCATCAATTCATACAATAACCATCACTCCCTCTGGAGTATGGTGGAACACAAATAGGGAAACACTCCCAAGAACAAAGAGTTTACCTGCTCTCAGCGCTACACCGGCTCTCCCGGCTTTGTGGTCACAACCACCAGCAATATCACTATTCATGCCTACACAAGGCATACAAACAATCAATCAATAACGGTCCTCAACCGTTAAAATGAAAGGAAATGTTATTCCCTTCCATTAAAACCTCTCTGTTCTCTATCTTAGGGTTATCAGAGCTAACCACCTTATAGGCGATTCACAGACCCTCAACAGGATCTATCTTGGTCCAACCAAGATCTTAGAGTCCCCCTAGACTCTGCATAAGCTCAATTCAATGCTCTAACCAGACCATATTCCAACAATTATCCAACTTGACTAAAACAATTATTTCAATACGTTTTCATCGTTTATTTAGTCTCCTGAACAACTTTTGTAAAAGCACTTAGGCTCATGTTTATCATAATACCTGTCATTTACTCAACATTCTTCCTACTCATACATATCTCAGAGTCAAAACCAAACTTCATTACAAATCATGTTTTGAAGTTCAATATTCATCAGAACAACCTCCTGAGCATACTTTTCTAAGGAATTCAAGCCTAATTCCAGCCCTAACACAATTAGGTTACTATTCATCCCAAAAACCATTTCACAAATCAATCAGTAAAACTTGAGTTTCTTACCTCTAAATAGTCGAGGAAGGCTGGAGGATCTCTTTTCCAAGCTTTGGCGTCCTTGAAGCGCCTTCTTTCTCCTCCAAAACTCAGTTTTACAAAGTTCTTTACAAAACAGGATTTCTCCGTTTTATGGTTTTCTCTAAGGATTGAAGCTGGAATCTAGCTCATAGAGGGTTCTAATCAACTTTCTAGTTTACTGGGAAGTGTTTTGATGAAGCACGGAGAAGATATGAAGCTTCTCTGGTCGTTAATGGCAGAAAGCACAGGGAGGAAGAAGAAAAGCGAGTTTTTACTGGCCAAAACGCGAAAATGGGCTTTTATAGACCCCCAGCCCGAGTCTTGGCGCTATCGATGCCAGATTACAGAGAAAATTGGCCTCTATCGTGCCTCCTGCGCTACCAGCGCCACTAATGGCGCTACTAGCGCCATCTTCCAGTGCATCTGGCGCTGGTGGCACCACTCTGGCGCTATTGGCACCAGATTCCAGTGAAAAATGGTCTTCTGCTGCCATCACACGCTATCAGTGCCACTTCCCACGCTACTGGCTTGAGATTTTTTTTTTCAAATCATGGTTATTATAACACCTTCACCAAAAACCTTAAGGCTCAGGAATATGGGTCTTTTCATCACTTATATGGTGCTCAACTTTTCTATTTCATCACTATAAATGGTAGTGCCTCAGTGCACTATTGCATTGAATTTTCCTTTATAGCTTCTTGTGTGAGCTTCTGAACTGTGTAGACACATCTGTCTATACTACTATCTTCTGCATTGCATCTTCTAATGATCCTTAAGAGTTAAGTCATGTGCAGCTTCTAATTGTGATGAAACTTTTGCTTGTGTTGCTATATTAGAAGCTATTAGAATCTTGCTTGCATACGTTGAAGTGACAAAAATAACACAAAAAGAGGGGGTTGAATTGTGTTTTCACAAACTTACACCTTTTTTATAACAACTTCTAATTATGATATATTCTTAGAAATCAATAATTAAAAATGAATAATTATTTTGAGCTTAGAATAAAATTTCAAACAGTTTATGAAAAAAAAATTTTATTAGCTCAAAAATTTGTTTCAGAAAGATTGTTCAGTTCCAAAGGTTTGAACTAAAATGTTCAATTGTTAGTTTCCTTTTAAAAGACTATTCAAGCTTAACAAGTTTGAAAACAATTGTGTGATTTAATAACTAAAAAACTAGTGTTCAAGCTAAGAGAAAGGGAGAAAAAGATACACAAAGGTTTTTATACTGGTTCACCTCAACCTTGGGCTATGTTCAATCCACACCCTTCAAGATGAGATTTTCCATTAACACAACCAATCGTTGCTAGACTAGTCAATCACTGGATTGCAACAACTTGTTAGAACCAAATTGGGCTTCAAACCTAGCCAACAATTAGACCAATAACCCACTAGTTTACACCTTGCCAACCACTTGCTAGACTTTACAACAAGATTTTGTGTTTATTTGCATCGATACAAATTGCCCTTCCAAAAGGTATTTTCACTCAAGAAATAAGCTAATGACGCTTCTATGTATTAAAGATTACACTTCTATGTATGAAAAATTACAAATCTAGCACAAATGCTTTGGTTATAGATGCCCTTGAAGCATGTCTGAGTAGATGAGCTAGAATACAAAAGTATAGAAATCCTTTAAAGTAAGATTGCCATTAGAAGAGTGATTCCAAACCAGCTTGTAATTTGAAGGAGAAACTAGGATGGTAATTTGGAGGTTCCACTACCCATTCTGAATGAAGAGATCCTCTATGAGAAACAAAAGGACAGAGGCTTGATCAAGAAAATTAGGAGTGATAAGCGTTTGCATAACGCTCCAAAACAATTTAACTACACTAGTTCTGTAGCATGGATTAACCTAGGTTGACTCAGAGACACTATCAATATGGTTCTAACTTCAACTCACTAATAACAGTAAGGGGCGATTTTTATCTAACAGTTTATATGCGTAAGTAAAACTTGCTAAAACGTAAACTAAGATTAAAGAACAACACAGAAACTAACAGAATTGAAAAGAAGTAATGTAGAACAGAATTAAAGCATCAATCCAATTCACCTCACCAAGCAATTGGAAATCATCATTGTTCTCAGAAATTTATCCTATTATGAAAGTTCATTCAATCTCATTAGAAGCAATTCAATCAACTTAACCCCTAAATTGATTGAAACCATAACCCTAATTGAAATATCATCCAATTAATCTATAATTAATATTCAAAATTAGGAAATGAGTCCATAACCTAATCCGATTTCAATCCTAAACGCATTCGTAATCATGAAAACAGAATAGCAATTGAAGAAGAAAGTGAACATTTAAACAGAATTCGAAATATCAAACCAGAACTCAAATTCTCCTTTTGCTTGGGTTGGATCCTTGGATTGATTAAGTAATTAGCCTCCCATGATCATTATCAGTGAAAGCCCCATGAAATATTTGCACAAAAATGGAAGAACAACAAAACGAAAATGAAGAACAAGGAAGAACAGTTGAGAGAAAATAAGAGTAAGGGTTTTGATCCTAAAAACTTAAAGAGAGAAAATGTAAAACTATTTTTACTGATGTAATGTAGTGTAATAAGTCTGTCCAATGTTACTAATATGAAGTGACTAAGTCTGAAAAAAAGAATGGGCCATGAACAAAACCCATCAATTCTAATTATTTACTATTTACAACCATAAAAATCAAATTCGTAGCCCAAAATATAAGGGCAGTGATTCTGACTTTGAAGCCCAAAATGACCCTCCAAATGGCAGAATTAGCCTCAACTAATTTCTGGAAAACTTGTAGATCTTTTTGCTATCTTTCTAGGGACTACTAGAACACTCCATTCGGAGTTTTGTAAAGCTTGGTAGGTGCTATACAAGGAAGATAGGTCAAGTGAGCATAAAATCCGAAAATACGCTACAATTAGCAATTGAGTCCACTTACTTGCGTAAGACAAAAACTGAATTAGAATGGAAAAATAAAAGTTCAAGAGTAGTCAATTAAGCTAACAAGGATAGAAAAATATTTAACTAAAAGCACTCCATCAGGGAGACGTCTCAATTAGTTGAGACATCCACCTATCTTGCCAAAATTTGATGCTAGAGCCATCACCAATCATCCAAGTGTTGTTTTGAGATACTAAATAAAGAGATTCTCTCACTCCAAGCCAGATAGAGAAGAAAATGTGATTGGGATTATACTTTCACTTCTTAAACACTGCCACTTTCAGTAAATAGGTCCAATGCACTTGCTACGAAAGGAAATCAAAAGTTAACTTGACCATGGCACCTTTGTTTATGATATTTAAAGATCGGATTCCAAACCCACCTTCAGAAATAGGTTTACAAACTTTTTTCCATGATACAATGATAATCTTTATGGTCATTATGTCTCAAGACCGAATAAAGTTGCTAGTTCATTTTTCAATGTCATTTAACAAAGAAGTTGGTTAGGCATAAAAGGTGAAGTTGTCTAATAACATACTGTGGATAACATACTGCATAAGGTTTTGTTGAAACCAAAAGCTTTAAGAGCATGCAACAAGAAATTCGTGTCAAAAGTTTTGATAATGTGTATCTTAAGGGCTACATTACCACTAAAGCTTTTTTTGTCTAATAAGTTGATTGCTTCTGAAGTTAAGCACAAGTTGTCTTGAATGTTTGCCCTTGATGAAACCTCTTTGCTGTTGAGAGACAATTTGGGGAGGAACTTGAGCCAATTTATCCCTCAAAAACTTTTGTTATTACTTTGAACTGAAAATTGACTAGTGTTATGGGGAGAAACAGCTCAACTCTATAAGCTTGAGGATCTTTAGGAATCAACACCAATAAATTGGAGTTTAGGTTCGGAGCTAACCTTGCTAAAAACATTGAGGGTTGCTTCAATAACAACAAACCCTATTATATCCCAATAATGCTGATAGAAATCACCTCCGAAACCATTTGGGCCTCGGGCACCAACACCATTCATGGAGAAAACAACAAACTTAACCTCTTTCAAGGAGAGCAAGTTGGTAAGCATAAAATTATCCTTTGCAGAAACCAGATTAGGGATGACCTTGTCAATCAAACCATTATCAGCAGTGTTATAATTGGAGGAAAAAGATTAGAATAATATGATGTCCCTTCTAGAGGAATTTCCCTCTATTGATTGCAATCTGCAGCTTGGTTAGGCAAACCTTATGCATCTTCTTGACTGAGAGGGGATGTCCCTTCTAGAGGGGGGAGGGGGGGTTCTGAAGTGGGATTGCCCTCAATCTTCTTGTCTCAACATATATCTTCTTAGGAACTAAATGTTAACCAGTGCTTAAAAAGTAACCAAATTAATATGATGAAGATGATTATGAATTAGAGCACGAGAGTTTATAATGGTGTGTTTATATATATTTACAATCATGTCGCTGGTTCGAGTGGGATTGGATTCGATCCCCTTAAACAAGATTTTGGATTTGAGTCATTTGAATAGAAAAAAAATGGGATATGAAGGAAAAACTTATTAAAGATGATTAATCATATTTCTTGACGGAGATTAATCATCAACAAATGTCATGGTAGTCCAAAAAATAAAAAATAAATGTTTAATTTGCACATAATTTATTTAGTTCCTATTCAATGAAACATAGTTGGAATACTTCAAGCACAAATGCAAGTCGGGACATGTTGAAACTTCCTCGAGCTTGAAAGATTCATGGTAGATGACACCAATCAAAGTTCATGAAGGGTTGAAGATGATGATCACTTGCAAAGATGGAGTTATAAGGTTAAGTTTGGTGGTAAAATGAGAAGAGATGAAGGAAAGGATTGTGGGTTTCATTCCCTCACTAACAAAAAACTAACATTTACCAATACAAAAAACTTGCAAAGACATTTTAATACTCACCGTAATGTGTGTTAAAGAGGAAAGTAGAACTTGGAGCGTACACGTACTTTAGAATACAAGACATAAATTCTTTCATACAAAAAGAAGTGGTATTTAATGACGGTTTTCTTGTGACGATTTTAATAAACCATAAAAAATATTATAATTTATGATAGCTTCTATGACCGCCACAACATGATGCTCATTTTTAATTTTTCAACACCTGTTGATGCTCTACTCAATGGTCATTCAATGTTGTACATGTCATTGTGTGACCAACTTAACACATCAACAACCTGAAAATAAAATAAGTAAAATTAATTCCTTTTATATTAAAAATATAAAAAGTAAAAAATAAAAGAAGCTATTTTTCACATTCACATTCCCGTTGTATATGAGATCCCGCATTTGAATTGGCTTAAGATTCTCCCGCTCTCGGATTTGCACACTCACAATCGATCTCGGATTTACACACTCTTTGAGTTATCGTGCTCTCACAATCTCAGATTCTTACAAAATTGAGCGTGCACTTCTATTGCGATTTGGACACAAAACCCTAACTCTTTGTATATGAGAACGCGATTCCATGGCATTTTTAGCTAATTCATATCACATAATTTCCATTATAAAACACAGCTTGTTCACATTCTCATTGATTCATTTTTCTTTTCATATATATGTGTGTATATATATATATATTATTTTCAGTTTTCTCTCATACTTGTGTTGTCATAAATTCAACTTTTGGTATTGTCACAAGCTAGTTTTCTATTCAGGTATTTTGTCAACTAAAATATATTTGTGTGACCGGTTTATCACTTGCATATTCTATTGCTCACCTAGTATTGATTAAAACCTGAAAATACTATATTTTTTCCTAGTAACTGTTATAATGTTTAATACAACTTAATCCCTTAACTTTTCTTTCTAAAAGATGATGTTAAGATTTGTTTACGATAAGATATTCAAATGCATATATATATATATATATATATATATATATATATATACCTCCTAGATTTATGTCTTTTCTTTGATTACAGGTATATTTATGTCTTTTATCATCAACATTTATAAATGCTTGCATACTTCCAAATGAAGGAAGGGATATTCCTTCAGGTGGGTGTTATGTTAGTGATAGCACTAGTAATGCAACAGTAAGTACTTCTTCACATATTCTTGTGTTAAATTTAATTATTATTAACATTTGACATGATATGATTTTTATTTTATAGAATGAAGGAAGTGGACAAGATGAACCAATATAAAGAGAAGAATCTTCACTAAATACTAATTTTTATGCAGCTTGACATATGTTGCTTAATTCCTTTTTTTTGGATATAATATATGTTTCAAACTCTCAATGGTTTGCCTAAGCATATTTCCTTACTTAAATAAATACTGCAGTAATTAAATAGGTATTACTTTGATAGTTATAATATTGAGAAATTTAGGTTATGTTTGGATGTCAAGTTAGAATTATGTTTGAAATTTTTATTGTAGTTTTAATTCTATCATAGATGTAATCGACTTATTGGTTCAAAGTCAAATATTATGTTGGGGGTTGTGCATAGAATTCTAATTCTATATTTACTTTCAATTTTATTTATATATAGGAATATGAATGAATATAAATAATTATAAGATAGGATAAATAGGAATGAATCATTTTCAAAATTGTGGTGTGAATAGAAATAAATAAGAAAGAAAGTATTGAAATTTCAGAGAATAGAAACTTAATTAATCAAATAGAAATGAGAATAATTATAGAAATAATGCGGAAAAAATGAATACTGCTTTTTTGGCAACAAAAAATGTACTTTGTGATGGTTGTTAAAATCACCAAAAAATACAAAAAGAATAAAAATAAAATGTAAATAATCTCTCGGGCCCTTAAAGCCACAATTGTTTCGGCGAATTTACCAACATTTGCTTAAAAAGTGCCACAAACCATTTCTAACATAAGTACTTCTCACGGTTAATCTTGTTCATCAGAAACACATTTTGTGACAGTTTTTAACAATCAAAAATAATGTTTTTAACAGCCACAAATCACAGTTTTTTTTTGTAGTATTTTATTTACTTTATTGAAAATAATTGAAGAGTTACAACATCATTGTGAATATTTTATACATAGTGTGATTACCAGCCATAAATGGAAATATATATATATATAGTAAAAATATTTTAAAAAATAAGCAAGAAATAAACTAAGACTATATTTTCTAATTGGTAAATTATGAAAGACCTTATTCTTCTTATGATAGACTTCTATTTTTGATGTTGTTCCTTCCTTCCTTGTTCATGTCATTATGACTGATGTAACCTCTACTACATTTCCGTGCAGTTTTTAGTG
The DNA here is from genome assembly GCA_007407185.1 of Glycine tomentella. Taxonomy (NCBI): domain Eukaryota; kingdom Viridiplantae; phylum Streptophyta; class Magnoliopsida; order Fabales; family Fabaceae; genus Glycine; species Glycine tomentella. Next base: position 77,601 of record PYAF01002085.1, read on the forward strand.
ATTATTGGGGCCCTTGTCCCCTTATTTTTACCAAAAAAATTGGTGATAAAGACAACAGTTTCTATAAAATTATAGTTGTTTGTTAAATTCTTGGTTTTCTTCTACTATCCTTTAGAAAGTCTTAATCATTGTGTTGATCTTTAGAAAAAATTAAGATAACTTTATTTAGTTGTGAAATCTCTCTAAAAAAATGTTTTGGCTTAAATAGTTAGTACTAAAGAGTTGAATCAAACCCAAGAACCATCATTTAAATAGAAAATGTTGTTAGGAAATTTATAATTCATAATTAATTAATATGGATTACATATGATATTATCATTTATATTTGTTATTTATATTTAGATGGGTTTAATATAAGTGATTTAATTTAATGAACTCATTAGATTGCTAATAGAAAATTGATATGGACTTTATGAGGGGAAATTAGTTCAGCCCATTAGGAGATAAAGTGAATCCTAATAGGTTTAAAACTGAGGCACATTTATGGTTCCCAACACATCATATCATGAAATAATTTCTTCTCTCCCCATATGAAGAGAAAACAACAGTCCTGTAAGGAATAAGGTGATTTGGTTGAGGAAAGTCTAACCAATTGTTTGTGATCATTGTCAAGATTTCGCTGCATTTATTTGATCAATCATTATCGGTCCAAGTATTCCTGAAATCCTTCTCGCGCGATAATCTGACTTAATGTGTTTTGTGCTCATATGGTATTTTATAAGATTTATCATAATTCCAACAAGTGGTATCAAAGCCACCATTACTATTAGATTATTGGAATTTAAGGTTCTTTGATTCGTATTTTATACCTAAATCGCTTTGGTTATATGAACTCTAATTTTTTTGGGTAACTATTTTGATTGATAATATTTTTTTTTATCATGAAAAATCTATTTATTTATGTGTTATGATCGTAATTTTTTTCTCGATTGTATAAAAGGCCTCTGCATTTCATTTACGGGTGTATGCATGCCATTTTTGTTCATGTCCTATGTGATTATGTATTGATATATATTTGAGAATTGAGATAAAGGCATTATGTATGAGTGTATTGGTAATTCGGTGTTGGATTTCTTCGAAAGCATGATTTTTTTTTCATATAAGGTTTCCGAAACTTTTCTTCAAATTCAAAGTCACGGGGGTTTTACCTTTACATATTATTGTTGTGTGTGATTTGTCAATCCATTCTTGGATGCCTTTATAATGATCGTATACACATGACATGTTTTTTCATGTAAATCAACTATCTTTACAGGATTAAGTAAATAACGCTATTTTATTGTGATTTATATTATTGTTTTGCAGTTTTTTTTCTTTGGTTATCCGTAAAGATTTCTTTCAGGAATTAATACATGATTTATTTATTTTAATTCCTTTCATGAATTTGTGATAGAAATATTTATGGATGAGATATTTATTTGTCGTAATTTAAGTACTAATCAAAATGATAATATTAAATATAATTTAAGGATACAATATTTACTTGTTGTAAATAATATTTTATATTAATTTTTTTTGTTATCATGATTGTGTGTAAATTCAGTAGTGATAGATCTTTCCCATTTATTTGCATGTCTAGTAATTTTTTAAAATTAAATTGATTGACACAATATATCGTCAAAGTAATCCATATTGTGAAAATTAATTTGATTAAATTACATAGACATTTGTATGAGATTATATGAGAATTGTGTTCAATCTAAAGAAAGATGCGATTTGGTCATATAATATGATGATAAATATGTGACAATTATAAATATTTTCATGTGAACAATAGTCGATCTAAAGAAATATCATTATTTGACTGAACTAATTGTCACTATTTGATCATTGCGTTAAGAGTGTCCATTACAAATTAATTTTTTTGTCCCAAGATTAGGAATTAATATTGTGCTAGGTATCTTATGCAAAATGTTTGCACGTCTAGTTATATATATTTTATATGACTTGCTTGTTTTTGTGAGCCTGTTACTAGTTTTGTGTTCTCTATTTAGTTAATATTGCAAGTGTTGCAAATGTATCTGCTCAAGTGAATTCTATCCTAATGTTGAATGGAGCTCTATTTTTTAGGATTAAAGTGCAAAGAAGTCTCCTTGGGAAATTGAGTAGTACTTTTCCAAAAATAAAAAGGCTAAGACGAGTAACCTTTTGACTAAACTCATCTCCATGAAGTATAAGGGTAAAGGAAACATCAAGGAGTACATTATGGAAATGTCCAATCTTACATCAAAACTCAAGTCACTTAAGTTTGAGCTTGGTGAAGACCAGCTCGTGCACTTGGTTTTGATCTCACTTCCTGCACATTTTGGGCAATTCAAAGTGAGTTATAATACTCAGAAAGACAATGGTCTCTTAATGAGCTTATATATCACTGTGTGCAAAAGGAGAGAGGCTACAGAGAGATAGGACTGAGAGTGCTCACTTGACTTCAACCTATCAGAATAAGAAAAGGAAGAAGACTAAGGATGTTGTGAAAGCTAGGGTCTTCTCAGCAAAGGAAACATAAGAAAGTTGAGGAATATACCTGCTACTTCTGCAAGAAGTCAGGGCACATGAACAAAGAGTGTCCTACGTATGTCACTTGGCATGTAAAGAAAGGTAAATTTCTTACTTTAGTTTGTTCTAAAGTTAATTTGTCTTTTGTACCTAACGATACTTGGCGGGTGGATTCCGGTGCTACTACTCACATAAGTATGTCTTTATAGGGTTGCCTGTGGAGTCGACGACCAAGTGATGATGAAAGATTCATCTTTGTGGGCGATGACAAAAGATTCATCTTTGTGGGCGATGACAAAAGATTCATCTTTATGGGTGATGACAAAAGATTTGCAGTAAAGGCTATTAGAACTTTTATATTGTAGTTGAAAACTTGATTTTATTTGCATTTATTTGAGACTTTTGTTATATCATCACTACTAGAAAATACGCTTTTAACATCGATTATTTTAACCTTTCCACATCGATTTTTATCTGATGTTGAAACCACCAACGTTAAAAGTATGAACGTTAACATCGGTTTTCAAAAATCAATGTTAACAAAAATATACAACATTGATTTTTCTAAAAAAACCAATATCAAAAAATAAGAAATAAAAAAAGAAAAAAAATGTTGAAATACAATAATTCAACATCAGTTTTTAGTAAAAACGATGTTAATTTATGTAACAACATCGGTTTTTAACAAAAACGGATGTTACTGTGATGTAACAATATAGGTTTATAGTAAAAATTGATTATGTGACATGTATTCAGCAACATCACAACAACATCGATTTTAAGTAAAAACCGATGTTGGTGTGATGTAACAACGTCGATTTTATAGGATGTTCTTACATAAATTAACATCGATTCTTACTAAAAATTGAAGTTTTTTTTGTTTTTTAATATACTGTCTGTTTTATTAATTTACCCAATTTTAACATGCAAATGAAAAAATAAACATCCAGGCAATTTCAAAATATAGTACAATTAAATCATGTGAATAATAAATAAATTCAATAGTGTAATATACATAATATGATTGTCTTTAAGTGATTGTAATTTTAAACTCTTTATACAATTGTTTTACTAAAAATCCCTTAATCACCTAATGTTTCACTTTAAGATAAAATGTAGCCCACTGAATCCGAATTGCCTTCAATCTCTCGGGTTCCAATGGTCTCTGATTTGCAAAATACTGTATGACATAATAAAGTCAAAGTTTAATAAGTATAAATAAAAACAAGTATAACAAAATACAATTAGATTTGAATTAGACAATTACCATGTCCCAGTTATCCCTGAAGCCTCCTTGTACTATCGTCGACATCCAATGCATGACATAATAATCATACTCAATGCTTCCTTTTTGCTTATTACACTAAATTCAATAACACAGTCAAATTTAAACAAAAATTAGTGTAAATAGTAATAAAAGTTATTTTGAAGACATAAACCATTATTTAAATGACTTACTTTAATCGTAGTCCATTTAGTAGTAGCCTTTGATTTATTCCCTGAGTATCGTGGAATCCCTTCGAAGCACCGCTTAAGAGAAACATGAATTAACATATTCATGTCTTACAAATTACAATCTACCTGTTAATAATTCCTTTCAGGTAGTTATCAAGCTTATTGTGCAACGAAATAATCACATGACAACATTATCCTTAGGACATATAACGACCAGTTGTCAATGTGCACTGCATTGGAGAACATTAAGTTATTAAATTGCATACATTATTTTAGGTCATTTGTACAATTTTACTTACCCATTCAAGTACGCTGCAAGGTAGATATGTTTTTGTGAACTCTGCATACATTTCTTAAGATAGTCTTTGGATTCAAATTGTGATTGCCCTAATCTCTTTATTGACTACGGTTCAATGAATCCATAGACAAAGGCATTATCCAATTGCAGACATAACTCATTCATATGCCTATTGTTTTGAAATAAAGTCAATTATGCATGAATGTAAAACAATTAGATATGTAATGGTAGTCAACGTAAGGTGACTTACAGAATCCACAACTGTAAAAAGGAGATGTTCAGACATTGACCCCCTGATAGAGTGCTTTTAGTTGAGTATTTTTCTATCTTTCTTAGCTTATTTGACCTCTCTTGGACCTTTATTTTCCTATTCTAAGTCAGTTTTTGGCTTAGGCAAGTAAGTGGGCTTAATTGCTAATTGTTGGGTATTTTCGGATTTTTGGCTCACTTGACGTATCTGACTTGTGCAGGACCTATTGGGTGCTACCAATCTCCGAATGGAACGTTCTAGGAGTCCCTGGAAAGATAACAAAAAGATCTACAAGTTTACTAGAAATAGCCTAAGAAAAATTCTGTCATTTAGAGGATCATTTTAAGCTTTGAAGTTAGCACCTCTGCACTTGTAATTTTGGTCTGCGAATTTGACTTTCATGGTTGTAAATAGCAAATAATTAGATTGTTGGGTTTGTTTGTGGCCCATTTAATTTTCAGAACTTAGTCACTAATATATTAGTGACTTTAGTGAAAACTTGGACAGAACACTTACAATTCAATAAATAAGTTTTACATTTCTTTTCTTTAGTTTTTAGGATCAAAAGCTTGTTCTTCATTTTCTCTCAAGTGTTCTTCATTTTCTCTCAAGTGTTCTTCATTGTTCTTCATCTTCTTCATTTCCATTTTGCTATTCTTCCATTTTTCTGCATTCATTTCATGGGGCTTTCCTTGGTGATCATCATGGAAGGCTAAATCACTAATCAATCCAAGGATCTAACTCAAGCAAGAGAAGAATTGGAGTTCCGGTTAGATATTTCGAATTCTACTTGAATGTTCACCTTCTTCTTCAATTTCTATTATGTTTTCATGATTATGAATGCATTTAGGGTTGAAAGTGAATTAGGATTATGGATTCATATCTTAATTTCAAATGATAATCACAAGATTAATTGAATGATAGTTCAGTTAGGGTTGTGGTTTCAATTAATTTAGGAGTAGGATCAATTGAACTGCTTCTATTGAGATTGAATGAATGTTCATGATAGAATCAACTTACGAGAATGATGATGATTCGAATTGCTTGGGTTAGTGAATTGGATTGATGCTTTCTCATCTGTTTTACTTTATTCCTTGATAATCTTGTTAATTTTTGTATTGTTCTTTAATTTTAGTTTGTGTTTTTGCATGTTTTACTTTACGCATACCAACTGTTTGACAAAATTTCCCCTTATTATTACCAATGATTTGAAGCTAGAACCATATTGATCGTGTCTCTAAGTCGACCTAGGTTAGCTCTGTGCTACATAATTAGCTTAGTAAAATTGTTTTGGTGCGTGTCGACAACGTAATATCAAAACTGGCGC